>JALPQI010030608.1:0-251379 GCA_025490895.1 Thaumatotibia leucotreta | reverse complement strand
ACCGGGTGTCCCGAGATTACGGGACATGAAGGGAAAGTACCTTAAATGTCGTAGATAGGATATTTCGCTGAAAGGAGACTTTATTTTATTTGGAAATTAACACTTTCATTGCGGACGAGTGCTACGCGCTACGCTCGTAGCCAATCCCGTGATTTTTCCTCTTTGTAGCGAAAATGGACCTCCCACAGAGAACTCCCCTCGGGAGTTTGAATATTGCATTCAAAAAATCTAGCTTTTTCTAGGCATCGAACCTATTTTTTTTTTTTCTTAATTTTGTGATGTCAATCGAAAAGAATGGATAAAAAATATCAGTTTTTCTTAACCCTTAATTTGGCAAATTTCAAAAAAATCGTGCGTTCTAGCCTCCTCGCCATTGTATAGAGCAAAAAAATTCTGTCTTAAAAAAAATACAAAAAGTGGGTCGAAGACCATGTTCATTGTGACGAACATTGCCAAATTAAGGGTTAAGAAGCATAATTATTAGTATCTAAAACTTAATGAATAACCAAAACTGGTTCAAAATTGGAAAAAAAATATAGCTGAAGGAATGTTTACAAAAACAACATAACTAGCATTTTTTTGAAATTTGAGTTTTTGATGTCATACTGTTCGTCATCAAAGGAGCTAAAGAATCTGAAAAAAAAATTGTCTAGAAACTTTCCCGTTAGGCAAAAAAATGGAAAATATTTTATTTCCCATACTAAACTGCACTAAAAAGTGTCGAATAAAACTGCAGCATTAATACTCAGAGTAAGCCATATTCTAAATCGACTTATAAAATTGGGAATATTAGCGTATACGACGATTTTGTAAACATCCCTTCAGTTGGTTCGATTTCCAGGTGAGCAACTAATTTGATGAATGCAGTCTTATTTGCGTTTAAAAATAACATAAAGTCTTCTTTCAGCAAAATATTATCTCTAGAATTTTTACGGTACTTTCTCTTCATGTGCCATTGTCGTGGGACGTCCTGTATATTTAATATATGCCCATGGCTATATACACATATCTTGAACATCTTACAGAAATATACCTAATGAAAGGATTAATGAAGGCTTGTAATGTGGGTACCAAGCGACGATGTATATAGATATTTACATATAAATACATACATAGTCACGACCAAGGAACAAATATTTGTGATAAATAAAATAAATAAATGAGTAATGCTCTCGCCGGGATTCGAACCGGAACCCCCTTCGGATCTTCGTGGGCAAGGTGCCTGAGTAAATAAATATCTTGGGACATCTTACGTAATTTATTTTCATTTGGCATAAATCATCTTTTTTAGGGTTACGTAGTAAACTATAGCTCTTATAGTTACGATACGAGTTTCGTAACTCCTTTTCGCGCGTGTATTGTACGACGTTTTTCAGTACAGACGGCGCTCCGAAGTTTCAACCTGACAAAAAAGAACCACTCCTCAATGATATAATAAGTAAAGATATGTTACACCGGCTCTAAAATTGAAGCGCTCAGATTGTGATAATTCTAACAATCGCTTTTAGTCCTACCCAGACCACCGAGAGGTGTGTACCACTGCCGAGTTCTCGCAAATCACATGAACTGCGCCCTAAAATGTCATTTTATGTTATACAATAGTGAAAACCACAAAATAAAATGCAAAAATGCCCTTAGCATCACACATCATGCGCAATTAAACTAAATTATATATTTTTTAAATTTTATTATTTATTGAAAATAAATAGGACGCCATTTTGACGTTTTTGACTGACTTAGAGAAAAAGACAAACTTATGCTGTTTAAGATCGAGAGTAACAAAGATAAAACAATTTTTATCAATAAAAGAATGCACGCGCGATTGTCAAATGCTAGTTGTCTCTTTTTTATTTATTAAATAAGAGTAGGTATATGTATTTTGCCATCTCTTTTACGCATTTTGAAGTATGAAGATAGGTGTATGTCAACTGTCAATAAATTGTAGGCGTATGATGTGAAGTATTTATTTCACTCATTTTGTTAGAGTATAACGTATCTTTACTTATATATCATTGCCACTCCTCGCACTGGCGCGTAAAAAAAGTACCCTGTGTACAAACAGCAACACTCCTAACGGACCATTAAAGACAGAGCAGAGAGAAAATGAAAGAGATAAATATAGTTATATTATGTCAACTTCAAATTAAATAAAACACGGGAATGTTGATCGTTCGCACTGTTCGCAACTTGGTCGAATAATACAAATCGGGTTCCGAAATCTTATGAGACTAGTATCACGACTTCGGCCGAACTCTGCTGACCAATGGGGCAGGCATTGCTACGGTTAACCAATGATCGCTCGCGGTTTCTTCAGAAGGTGACATTACCATGGTTACGTAATAACAAAAACGTTTAACCAATGATTGATCACGATTTTTCCGGAAGCTGACGTTACTATAGTTACGTTATATAATAACATCCGCTTTAGTTCTGGAGACGTCAGTCTAACTTCAGAGCCGCCGGTAATTTGACTGCTAAGCTGCTATATAGAAATTTTCGTTCATTTTCCTTTCAACGGCTGTCACTGTCAGACATTTTTTCAAAGTTACAATTTCAGCCAGAAACTATCAAGTCTCTATTAAACATTTGTATGGCTACTGACAGATTAAATGATTATAGGTAGACTGTCAAACGTCTATTTACCATATTTCCACAAAGGTTACATAAGTATTCAACTAACGTCAACTAAGAGATGTGATGAATTATAATAAAGACAGCAATAGCATTTGTCTCTGTCAATGAAAAAAAATATTTATAGTTGAATTATCGAGAAGATGGAATTGCATTTGTAGTGGTGTTACTAAAGCAACACTTTTAAAGTGAACCTTGTGTCTTTACGATTAGGTTTACTATTAGTAGAATAATGCCAATACATGAGTTGATAAAACACACACAATAGCACACAATACATTGTAAATACGCGATACCACTACATATGCAATTCCATCTTCTCGATAATTCAACTATAACATTGCCCGATAACATGGCTATTTGTAAAAATATCTTGACTTGGAAAAATACCTCGCCTATTAATGTCAGATAAATCATGAAATCCGATCTGAAGAAACCGTGATTAAATTACTAAACGGTTTTAGACAAATCTATGAAGAACTGTCGTTATCCAGTTTCCACAAGGAACAACGACATCTAGCGTCTAATCATGGCCGACAGCTAATTCTTAATTTTCGTAGACGAAGGAATTTTTATTATGTCAATTAGTTTTCAAATACTGAAATTTTGACGCAACAAAGATTCGATGACATATCATCGGGGACCATCGGAAATGTCGCGATCGTGCCTACTAACGAAAAATACCGAACCCATAATATTACACGACCAAATTGCATCCTTTGCCAAGTGGCTCAACATTCCTATGTAACTGACATGTGACTGTAAGTGTGATTCTCTTTCATGCAATATTTCCAATTTCTGAAGTGTATACCCAGCTGTGTTGCTGTTTGTACTGAAAAATGTTTCACCCTCATAAAGATATTTTCAATTATCAATTGTCAATGTGTTCTATGTAATTTTGATGTCCTCTCCTGCCTTATTATGTTACTTTTGGTTAATGTTGATGTATGTACTTATAATGTATTCTGGTTGCCCTGAAAACCAGCGCCATGGCTGAAACTTTAGCTAGCCGCATATGCTGAGTGGCATCCATTTTGGTGTTGTTTTTAGTGCAAGATGTATTTTAATTTAAGTTTACCTTTTACACCAAATAAATTCATTCTATTCTATTCTATTCTATTATCCAAACCTGTAACTTTGTGTGACTGCTAGCTGTCAAAAATACAAGCAGCTGTCAAATATCTAAAAGTAATTAAATATATTGGAATCTCAGTTCGTGTCTTTTAATAATGAATTGCATAAGGCAATATTATTTTAGTAGTTAAGTTTAAGATTTGAATTTTAAGTTTATGTAGCTACGTACAATTTAGTTTGTTATTTTTTAGTAGTTAGAATCTGCTTACCTCACATTTTTCCTAATAATAAAAATGCTCTGTACCTAGTTCTTAAGTTACAGTTAAGGTGCGGTTAAACTAAAAGAGCATTCGCTGTTCTAGCGCCCGTTCTAAGAAATCAACCAATCACGTTTTGTATACCGCAAAACGTGAATGGTTGATTTCTTAGAACGGGCGCTAGAACAGCGAGTGCTCTTTTAGTTTAACCGCACCTTAACGAACTCTGCCCTAATTTTACAACACACTGTGTGTACATTTAAAATTAAAAAAATAAAGAACATTTAACATAAATTTGTCATTAACATTACGAAAATAAATTTGTCTGAAATAGATGTATAAGGCACTAAAAATGTATACCTACCTACTCTGTAGAACCAGCTTGTCAGTAAAAAAACGGCAAATTAAAAAAAAATTAGCAAGTAGAGTTGATTATAAATAGATAATGTGAAATTACCACCTTTTTCGACACAGACAGAGAGCATTGTTTTATTTATACGTTTTGAATATATTCATATTTTGGATGTCGGTATTAATTAATTCCTATATATTTTTATTTTTAATGAAAATTGACGCCAAACGGGTACGACACGCGACGATGTGTTGTAATCTCGCCTAGTCTGTGGCAATTCTCTCTATTAGACAGAGTCTGTGCACGAAGTGAAGTCGTCTGATAGCAACGCACTTGCACATACCCGAGGTGCCTACATTTTCCGAACCGACCATACTTGGTGGCGAAACAACGTTGTATGGTCAGATCCATAAAGATGTCACCGACTTTGATCCTTGTGCCTTAGATATAGGTTCAGAAATGTATAGATATTAGACGTGACCATACGGTAAGTGGACGTATTTAATATACGGGTTTATAGCGTTCGTAGGAGATTTAGCCACAGGTAATTTGTGGCTAGTACAAATAGTACGGGCTTGTTTCACCATTTACTAATAAAATATATATGTTATTTTAATATTAGCTGTCCTTTTCTTTTATATGCCTTTGGAAAAGGATAGTGATAATCTTATCTGTCGGATATACGTTTTTTTATGTGACAAAGGTAGACAAAACTGAACTGTCAGCCCACCTGATGAAAAGCAGGAACTGAGGCCCATGGACATAGTGACCAAAAAATCGCCTATGCGCTGCCTACTCTGAGGACTTAGATGGATTGCCTCTATCTATGCCAGTAATTACACCGGCGCTATCTTACCCCCAAACCGGAACACAGTACTAACTATTTAGCGGCAGGTTAACGGGTAAGAGGGTGGTAGCTATCCGGGACTGCGGGACCCTGCATGAGGTCTTACCACCAGCAAAACATACACACAGCTTAAAAGGCCGTAAGATAAACAAACATACTGGTAAATAATTAATAAGTACATCATTAAGATAAGATAAGATAAGACTTTATTCCATAACAATTTTACAATCATGTCGGAAATATTATAATATGTATCATTAATCTTACTAATTACTAGAATAAATTACAATTTTATAATTAACATGCTTAACTTAATCCAAAGAATACAACATTATTATTATTATATTAATTTAACATATGTCAGTCACATTTTGGTATTATATAATAGGAACGTTATTGTACATTATACATTACAAATAAAATCATTGACATCATAATAACATTTACTAATTAATAAGTCCCTTAACCGGCATTTAAAGTTGTTCACATCAAATATTGATTTGAGCTCGATCGGAAGGCAGTTATATAGTTTTACTGCTTGATATAGGGCACAATGGTGAACAATATTCAATTTAGGCGCTATCAAATTGACCAAGTCTTTCCTACATGTGTTCATTCTAGAGATTCTTTCTTCCTCTGTTTCATATCTCTCCAAGTGTTTAACGACACCAGTGAGTAACACCAGAATATAGAGGCAGGGTACCGTAAGAATTTTTAGACAGATAAAGTGTTCTCTACACGACTGCCATGTATATTAAGCTATATTTTTCCGTCAAAACAGCAACTGGCTTGTTTTTTCATAGTAGACCTACCCTACCGCTGGCCTGCTACCACGAACACCGAAATTCGTAAATTGCGGGAATTTATCTCTGTCACTCTTATGACGCCTTCTTTGGAGTGACAGAGAAAAAACCCCGAAATTTCGGATTTCGAAGTTCGCCTTTTGGCAAACAGTGCGAAGTCACAATTTGCAACTTTGTTAAGAATGTTTGAGGGCCCCATACGAATGTTGAATCTTCCTAGTCCTTTTCTAGTCCTAAAACGTGTTTTATTTTTGTGTATATTCATGTAGTCTCATGTAGATACCTATTTGATATTTGAGTCAAAATTATTTTCGTTGTCTTGTTTCATACCATTCTGTCACGCTTTTATTTGCTGTTTCGACTCAGTAGGTATATAAATAAGTGTATTTCTTTTTCACGCTACATCCATACATCATAAATTCGAAATAAAACATCATCTCATACAAAAATCACCACTGCGTCACGTTTTTTAGGGACACAAAATAAGACAACGAAAATAATTTTGACCCGTTTACTATTAAATAAACGGCACTGATCGATACAGTAAATAAAAAAATGGAAACAAGCCTATTACTTTGTGTAGTGAAAACTAAACAATATTCGGAAATACTGAGTTGTACGTATAATGTTGATTAAAACTAGTAGCCAGAAAAATATATGACCTATCTGTTTCAAGCGCATATTGCTATTTCTATAAAATAAATATTTAGATAAACAAACTTTTTAGTTTAAAATGGAATACGATGTATTTCGATAGGCACCAAATAAATATGTGTCCCGGAAATTTTCGGTCCGATGACATCAATTGACATCACGCTGCATAAAGTATGTTTTTAAATAATTATATTATTATTGTTTATTGTGTATTATTGTCAATCGTTGTTACATTTGGGGTAAGAAAATAATTGCGTGTAGAAAAATATATACCTACCTACTTCAAATATTAATGACATAATTCGACGGCTGAAGGATAGGGGGTGTGATCCTCGTTCCGGATCGTACCTGGTCCAACAGATTTCGTTGGCCATTCAACGCGGCAACGCGGCCGGTGTAATGGGGACTTTTGGGCCGGGTACGGTTCGGGATGATTTCTTCAGCTAAGTCCTGTTGTGTTAGCATGTAGATGATATGACGAAGCTTGTTGCGGATCCCATCATTGATGTGTATGAGACGAAGCCTGTTGCTGATTTATTTTGCGTTTGTTGCCCTCTGACGAAGCCTGTGTTGCAGATATGTTTCCTTGAATATTTAAGTTATATGTAATAAAATGTAGGTATATAAAATTATTAAAAAAAAAATACATAATTTGGTTTATTTTTAATGGAAAGATACTAATTTTATTTTATTGACTGGCATTGCTTGCACAAATGCACAATTACGTAGAAATCAGAATTTATCTCTAAAGCTCATCCGTCTCGCTTTAAATCTATATATTTGTCTTCATGAGGAATATATATATTAAGAAAGAACAAATAAAATAAATAAACAGGCACATTCTGGGCGAATTCGCTCCATCGTAGGCCGCGTCTCTGAAGCCCTACCGCGAACTACAAACGAAGTGTTGGTTGCATCTCTCTCGCACTCGTGACTTCGTATGTAAGTGTGGCAGGGAGGCAACACTTCGTTCGTGGTTTGCGGTTGGGCCGCTGCTGCTCTAAGCTAAGTTCACATTTGTCTGTCGTGTCGTGTTATGATGCTCTCTGTCGTGATGGCTACCGTTCACATTTATATGACGTGCATTAACACCGTTCGCATTCTGACGCAATTTTATATCAGTTCGTTCTCAGCACACGCAATGTTCTTCCAAGAATCATACGATTCAGATTCCGATTTTGAAGATGAATTGTATTGGCGCTGGCTACGCTTCTTACAAAAGAAAGAAAGAGAAAGAGGTACTGGATTCATCCAGTAAATAGAAAGAGAGTGATCCTGAAAAATGTCGTCAGTATTTTAGAACGTCGAAGGCACAGCTTGAAAAAAATCATAGTTTGATTGCAGAATACATCAAGAAAATACAGAAAAAATTTCGCAGGCCTATTAGTACAAAAGAAAGACTTGGTTTATGATTAAGGTAAGGTTTTTATTTTAAGAAATATGAATTATTTTCCTCAGAAAATTGTGCATTAGCATCACGACACGACACTGGCGCGTTCACATTCACACTGCTGTGCCGTGTCGCTTCCCCGCTCCCCGTACCTCACCCGGTCTGACGCGGACCGGGATCGCTTGTGACGCGACACAACACACGCCGTCACAACACAGTGCATCAGATAAATGTGAATGCAACTATATTAAATAGTTGAAACCGATACCGTTCTGATGCGTCACAACATAACACAACAGACAAATATATTATGTGACTTCACTGGCTATACAACTTTTATCGGCACATTTTTATCTATCCTCCATGTAAACAATTCGTTCTTGTTTCCTTCGTTTCACAGTGTAAATATTTTATGCACAATCCAAGGCGTCCAGGTCCAAATATATGAAAAATGCATGCTGCCAATTGGCGACATCGCCCTACCACGTTCTTCAAAATCCGCAAACTTATATGATTTGTCTCTGTCACCCTAATGACGCTTTGGTTGGAGTAACAGAGACATATCCTCGGAATTGACGAATTTCGAATTTCATGGTAGGAGGTGTATTGGGTATGCTCAGTACTTTGAGAATAGTGAAGTGGAAAATGAATTGTTTGAATTCAAGCGAAGGTGAATAAAATAGTGCTAGAATATTGTAGCGTTATATTATCCATTTTCGTTATACTGAAGACAATTGCGTTATTTTTATAACCCAACATTATTTATATTCCGTGTAACATAAGTGTGGATATGTTTATACTTTATCAAAATTATATTAAGACGAAATTATTTAAGTACCTAGTCATTAGCCGCATAAACCGAAAGTGCATGTCTTATTCCACTCACACAAGTAAATGTATGTGTAGCTACAAATGTATGTTAATTTTTTATTGTACACAAAACACATACAAAAATTTTGACAGGTACAAAGGCGAACTTATCCCTGTAAGGGATCTCTTCCAGTTAACCTTTGAGCAAAGGAGTTTTCTACATCATCATCATCAGCCTATGATAGTCCACTGCTGGACGTTGGCCTCTCCTTTTAACTATGCGTCCATACGCATATGGAGGTAAATGCCCATAATCGCCACGCTGGACAAACGGATTGGCGATCGCAGTAATGTGTTTACTATGATGACGCTGCTGCCCATCATCAATCTTTTATCAAATAATGGTCAGTGACACTTCAATCCCTTAGTCGGCTCTTACGACACCCGCAGGAGGAATTGGGGTGGTGACAAATGTATTCTTACTGCCGTCACCACACGGGCAAGTTCGAAGTATAGGTTATAGGAGAAGCCTATGTCCATCAGTGGACTGGAAAAGGCTGATATTGTGATGCGATATCAGTAAATAACCGTTATTAATTAATTATAGAAAATTAACTAATTGAATAACGCTACTTAATTTAATTAATAATTCTAGTTGTTTTGACTTAGTTAATGGTACTTCACTGTATTCGAAAATGTAAACATTAATGTACGCACTAGTTTTATGTGTTATGTGGTACTTATTTGTCCGTGTGATTATATGGTTATTTGTAGATTAAAATGTACATTCGATCACTTCACGGAAGAAATTGTGTGACGATTTCTATCAAAAGGGTTTTTTATCGTCGACGACGTTTATTATCCTTATTTACTGTAAACTCAGTTTAGTAAATTTCTTATGTACTGCCTATTCTTCACCAGGGATCGAAACCGGTTTTTTAGAAAAACCTCAAAATAGCCTCAAAATATTTTGTACCCAATATTCTAAATTATCTTCTGACAGTATTCAATATTTTATGTAATGAACTACATCCTATTTTAAAATTACTCCATCAATAAAAAAAAAATATTCCAAAGAACGAAATATAACGAAATTAGAACCGTTTTTTTTGTATGGCCAAAAAACCGGTATCCGAACGATCTAACAATCGTTCAAAATCACACATACGCCTTAGGAAGTTAGCACGTTCATCAAGAACGGGTTAGCTACGCTGTGATGTGGTCGTGTTATAAATTAGGTCAAATTGAGACAGCTCCCACTGACCACAACATTCCGATCGCTTAACGAGAACGAGATATGTACCGTAAATTGTGTAAAAATATAAATTAGGGTCAATTGTACAAAAAGAAGTAGGGGGCGCGCATCCAGTAGATGGACGGATGTGGTCCAAAATATAACCCAAACTTCACTCCAGGCAACGATTCATATGGCCGAAGATCGAAAGGCCTGGAGAGCAGTAACAGGAAGAATAATATCTCATAGGAGTCACGTCCCTCAGACATGAGGCTACGACTCAGAAGAAGAGGTACAAAAAAAGTAGTTAAAGGCCTTTCTTGAATCAAAATTGTTCATGTTTGTGTTACAAATTTTAGCAGGGAAAAAAGGCAAAAATTTGAAAATTTCTGTTTTAACTTTCTAACTACATTTTTTTTAATTTGTCTCTATTTTCTAAAGTCAAAGGTTCTTGTTGGTTACTCATGTCAATTCTGTTTCACACGAGTCCTCAGTTTTATTATTCCTTCATAGTTAATTCTTCTGGTTTTAAAGAGTTTGCGATGCGCATGGGACAATTGGCTTGCAAGCGAACACCGAAATTGGTAAATTTGCGGATTAAATAAAAAAAATATTATTATAATTTCATTCAATAAAATCCCCAAAATTTGTGAATCTTGAAGGTAGGGCCGCAGTCCTCATAAGTTACTATAGTTATATGTAGATGCAGGCATATGATTGTAGTGTACAACATTTGAAGAGTTCCCTCGATTTCTCCAGGATCCCATTATCAGATCTGGACCCGAAGACAATGGGCCCAACTAGAAGGTATACCCATTTAAACAAAAAAATATTTTCCAAATCGGTCCACGCGTCTTCAAGTAATCGGGGAACATACATAAAAAAAAAGATTTCGACGAATTGTAAACCACCTATTTGAAGTTGGTTAAAAATGACTAAAGGTGTCTTTTGCTCCCTGGTCAGTCTGTAAACTGCTCGCTAGTCATCTCGCAACGGGCGGGAATCCCCGGGCAGGTGACATAATTCAATACAATACAATACAATACAAATACTCTTTATTGCACACCTCAATAAATGAAAACAATTACAGAAAATTACAGAAATTCAATTAGATTGCAGGCCGTTTGTTAGCCGCGCGCTGAGCTATGCCCTGTCGAGGCGTTACGTATGTACATAGGTTGCCTTTTATATTTCGGGATTTGAACGAACTAGGATTGCCATCTGTCAAATGAGTTTTAAAAAGTATAGTTCAAACGTTTTGGCGGCAAAATAAAGAAAAAAAAGTTTTGTCACTGATCGTATTTTGTTTTTAACTGTTGATTGAAAAATTATCGCATCGGGCTATCACGGAATTAACTCGAGAACATTTTCGAGCGATTTTTTTTACGATTTTCGACGCGGCCTCAGTCAGCAACCGTGCATAGAAGAATTTTTTTCAACTTTTGGAGATGAAGCACCATCAAGGACGAGTGTTTATCGTTGATTTGTAGACTTTGTTCGTGGCTGAAGTTCGCTTGAGGACGAGTTCCGCGAAGGTCGTCCAAAATCAGTGGTTGTCTCGAAAAACATTGACGCTGTGCGTGAACTAATATTGCAAGACCATCACGTGACATATCGAGAGATTGAGACGTTCTTGGACATTAGTGGGACTAGCATACAAATAAAATTGCATGACCATTTAGCTGTTAAAAAAAATTTTTCGCAGTGGATACCACATAATTTGACCGGTGATCAAAAACAGGCTCGCGTGAATTAGTACAAAGAGACGCTTAAAAAATACAACGGCGGAACTTCAAAATATGTCTACGATATTGTCACAGGTGACGAATCGTGGACCTACTCATATGAACCCGAAAATAAGCAGCAGTCGACAGTGTGGATCTTTCAAAGCGAACAAAATCCAACAAAAGGTGTTCGTGCACGAGGTACTGCAAAACAATTGGTTGCCTGTTTCTTTGGAAACACCGGATGTATTGCGACCGTTCCTTTGGAAAAACGTAAAACAGTTACTTCTGAATGGTACATAACCATTTGCTTGCCAGAGATGATTGAAAATTTCAGGGAAGCCAATCACCGAAAACGAATTATACTGCACCGCGAAAATGCGAGTCCACACCAGTGGGCACAAACATCGGCCTTTTTGAAAGCCCAAAATATTGATTTAATGGGTCATCCACCATATAGTCCTGATTTGGCTTCCAATGATTTATTTTTGTTCCCAAACATCAAAAATAAACTGCGTGGTCAACGATCTTTGACACCCGAAGCAGCGGTCGACGCGTTCAAAAGGCACGTTTTGAAGGTGTCCCAGTCGGAGTGGTCGGACTGTATTCAAAATTGGTTCTACCGTATGAAAAAATACATAGACCTCACAGGAGAATATTTTGAAAAACAATAAAGTCAACTTTATTCGTATAAACTTGTTAATAATTTCAAATCCCGAAATATAAAAGGCAACCCTCGTATGTCCACTCTAATTTACGTTTCAAGATTTAGAAACGAAATATGTGGACTAGTCATGTGAAACCTGATTGCAGAATATATGTATAATGTTTTGTAATACCTACAGTGTGGGGTCTTTCATTGCGAACGAGTGCTACGCTCTACGCTCGTAGCCGATCCGTAGCGAAAATGGACCTCCCACAGAGAACTCCCCTCGGGAGTTCCCCGCGCTCAAAGTGTTACTATGGGAAAATGAAATGAGGGACTCCTTAGACTATCCGCGATAATCCTGTAAAGGTCCCGATGTTTAGATAAAATTGTTAAGTTCGGATATGTTTTTATTCAAAGTTATGAAACTCAAGTACTGGATCTTGGCATCACGATATCGTAGCTTGTTGCAAGACATCTTGATAGTATACCAGGTACTGAGTCATAATATTTATTTTGTTTTTATTTTTACACTAATTCGTTACGTTTTTTAAGACTTTTTGTACATTTATCAATGTTTAAAAAATCATAGTTAAATCAAAGACAGAAAATTACAAAAGAAAAGTTTCTTTTTTTAATTACAATATGTGAAAATGATTGTTGATTAGCTTATTAATGCACCGTTTAAATATTCATCCTGGTTGTAGGCCACTCACTATACACAGAGTGACCAAAAAATAAGTCTCAGTGGCCAGTAAGGTTTTGGAACGCAGAATGAACGCCCTAGAATATTTTTTTGGAAGTAGGTTCGTCTTTCAGATCTGGTAGTAGGTAGGTAGCACCTAGTACCAGGGATCCGAACCGGGCTTGTTTTGAAAAACCTTGAAATAGCTCAATATTTATAAAACCTACATAGTAGTGACCCTGTCGGCGAAGGCTGAGATTCCGGGTTCGAATCCTGGTGTGGGAAATATTTGTGTATTTATTTATCAGAAATATTTGTTCCTTGGTCATGATTGTCTGTGTATTTAACTGTAATGTATGTATTTATCTATTTTACATATCGTCACCTGTACCCTGCCACATCACAAGCCTTAGCACAATAATGAATGCTATTCATTTCATTTATTCTATTCATGCCCATATCTTTTAGCGAATCGATAGCTAATTATCTACATTGGGTTAATAATATGATAATCTAATAAAAATGTAAATTATATTTACCACTCAGAGCCTTCTGACACAACTGATTCAAGTGGCTTTGTTAAAATATTTAAAAGAAAACTTATGCTGTTTCTTATACAAAAGGCTTTTACTTACAGTATTGATGACTTCACAAAAAAATTAAATAAGAGCGTTGACCCTACACCGTATACAAGCACAGACAACATAACCAGTAGGCTTATGATGGTACCGTGTTCAATCGTTTGTCGTTGTTGCCGTCAGGTTCTAACAAGTATGTAAGTGCGAAAGTGATGCGTAGCACGATAAATCGATAAAACGGGACCATCATAAGCCACCTGTTATGTTGTCTGTGTATACAAGTTACTTCATTATACATACCTAAATAGTGTAGTTCATCGTACGTATTGTGTATTCTTAGGTTTTTACAATTTATTATAAACGACTAGTAAAACCTGTATCTGTATCTAAGAGAAAATCTCTAGAGAGACCCTCTTAAAAAAAAATTAAGAATATTATATCGACAGTTTATGAGCGAAAAATTCGATGCAGCGTCGACCAAATCGATAGAACCACGTGGGGTAATTTACGCAATTACAGTTCTAAACTACGTGATTGCGTATACTTAATCACTCGTGTCGATCCGTGTCGATCGGCGTCTTTTTCCCTCTCATGTCTTCGACAATAGTACATTTCGATATAAGTGCAAAAAAAATTTCGACGAGGGTGAAATTTGGAGCCCGAGTGAAACGAGGGCGACAATCACCCGAGTTAAAAAGAAGTTTTTACACGTGTATCGAACGACTTTTTTCATAACAATTGCCTTAAAAAGAGAAATTAACCCACGTGTAGCGTGCGCAAGGTTTACTTTTCCGCACTAGTTAGGAAAAGCTTTTTTTGATCACCTTAAGCGGAATCCGCGTAGTTTGTTTCAAGGAGACCCGTAGATACCTCTTTGTTATTACTAAGAAAACCTAAATAGGTAATGAAATGTATTCAAATAAAGTCCAAGGCTCGGATTAAGAAAAATCATCCATCTGTTAATAAAGACTTTCAAAATCGAAAAGAAAAGTAAGCTTTTATCCTTGTTTTCCTCATTTTCGTCGAAATATTCCAATACGTTTGGCGATTGCTCTGAATTTTAATGTAACTGTAGCATTAATAGCATTATTCATGAGTCCCGTCGAATAAATTGTGATTAAAATTGCGCAGCGTATTTTAAAAAGATGTATTTCAATGAGTATTAACCGAAAATTTCGCAGTAATAAAACACCAATCCGCTTTTGTAAATAGTTCTTTATAACAATAAATGTATTCATAGGAGTAAATATTTTGCAAATTACATGTATTATGAAGCTTCTGTGTATTGCTATTATTTTGCTCGAAAATAGCGTGTAATTAAGGAAAGCAAAATAAATATTAATTTATTTCGCATATAAAGATGTAGGTCTTACAAATACAATATTATTCATGTTTTAATTATTTTTTGAAATAGGTATATGTGTTATGTTTAAAACTTCAATTAAACCAAAAACTAATAACTACTACTATTATAAATTTATTTCAAAATCGGCACATTTTCCATACCAGCGAAAATGAAACAACTAGACAAGTATGGAACAGCCATGGCACATTATTCATTAACTAGCGAACCGCCCCGGCTTAGCACGGGTATTATGCCTACATAAAAACCTTTCTCTTGAATTACTCTACCTATTAAAAAAAATCTCGTCAAAATCCGTTGCGTAGTTTTCAAGATTTAAGCGTACAAAGGGACATAGGGACAGAAAAAGTGACTTTATTTTATACTATGTACCTAGTGAAGTAAAGCGTCAAAGCAAAGAGCCGCAGGTGCCTGTTGGGCTGAATGTTTGCCTTAAAGTAATTGCACACTTACTACTTGCTAATGGGCCATATATTGTAGTGTCCCTACCATCAGCATTTTGCCCCAGCAGGCCGCCATCTTGGATTATTTTCCAACTTTTTCCGAAGTGGAATTTTTTACCGGCACATGTGTTTCCTCATACGTATAAGTTGGGACCCTTTCAACGAAGCGTGAAGGAGCATCTAGCGGGCCAGGATGGCGGTGGCAACTAACAGGTTACTGCTGGTCTCCTGTTCGTTGCCGCCGCGATTTGGGCTCCACTTTTCACTTACGTTCAGGTGGAGTGGAGCCACTTTGTTGTGCCAATGTAAAAAAAAAGAATATTACTCTTTGGTCCCTCGAGTCGAACCATGGCGTTAGGTATTTGCATACACTGGCGCTCACTGCCACGCTTTCAGCAACTTTAGTCCTCCGGTTAACTTAGGGCAATCCATCCTATGATGATGAATGGTGCTCTACAGCTTCGTCTTAGTTCTTACCGTCAGTTCTTTACTTAGGTACTATGCTACAGAAGCACGTTTTTTTCAGTTGATTGGCATTTAGAAATACGATTATCATTTTGCTTGCTGAGCAAAACCACATTATTTGGGGATATAAATGAGTGTAGTTTTTGGAACTTAAGCTCAAACGATAGGTACCTACTTGTACGAGTAAACCAGTTTTTTTTTCATTTTGTATGATATTTCTATGCCGAATACACAGTTTCGTAACTTTGTAATGTTTTACTTTCGATAAGTTTGTCTAACTTGGCTGTTAATCTGATATCTTATCACAATTCAAAGGACCAATTCTAAGAAATCCGGACATACATTAGAAAATGTACAACACAGATCATCAAACACGCGTGCGAAGTCGCGGGCACAGCTAATACAGAATAAAATAATTTATTTTCAGTCTAAAGTGCCAGAGCAATGATTCAGTGTAGTGTAGCGATGATAAATGCACTGCCTGAAATCCACGAAAAATATGAAAAATGCATCTGCATGAGCCTGATTTAAATGCAAAGCTTTGAAATCGAATCGTGGCGCCGCAATCTTATCATTTATCGGGTTTTTCTTCACAGTTATAAATGTGATAGTCTTTCTACTGCGTGTTCTGAAAATAACGTAAGATACTAATACAATACTTTTTATTAAACGCCTTAAGCAAAGAAATATTTAAGAAAAACAGGAGAAATTAATAAAGATAAGATTTGCATTTATACTGAAAATAAATACCAATTTCTTATTCATTTCCGGAAATATTAATTACACATAATAAAACTAGTTATGATATATTAAAGTACAACCTGCAAACTATTTCTAGACAAGAAAAAAAATGATTTGACCCAATTTTCCCTTCATTTCAGTGAAACCCAAAAATTACAATTTAACAGAATTAATTGATTCATCTTTACGGGGTTGTTTAAAATAGTTCTTAAGTTCCTTGCACAATGCTAGTCTCTGTAGCTCCTTTTACATGCTTTGACAGTACGCTCACGTGGTCTGGTGGTATGAAACAAGGTGTTGAGTCTGTAGTCGGTAAATAGCGAACTCAAGGAGGCGGGTGTCTCCTGGAGCGAAGCAAAAGCGGCACTAGGTGCTTAGCCAAGTTGCCAATCACTAACGCTTAATCGTAACTCGTAAGCGAAAGGCAGCTAACTGTCTTTGTCCCACTAATATGAAAGAGTGACAGAAAGGGAATGCTACGATACGCTACTAAGCGTTAGCGATTGGCAACTTGACTAAGCACCCTGGACAGATCAAAGTGGAGGATTTGCGAGGCCCTATGTACCCCCCGTGTATAGAGCGTCTGGTTGTGCAAGAGACAGTGGAGGGCACCAGGTCTAGAGGAAGATCTCCAATGAGGTGGACTGACCAGATCAAAGCCAGTATTTCAACGAACATAAACGAATGCTCTCGTAAAGCTGCCCTGCGAGAGGAATGGCGACGTGTTGTGAAGCGGGTCACTCAAAAACCTGCATAATGACCACTACCACTCTGTCAAGAGTGTACCGATGAAGAAGGAAGGAAAATGTACCCGCCGGGTACCTAAAGGCCACTGTTGGCCAAAACCACCACGGCCTTGGGATCTAAGTAAGTATGCACAATGCTTTCGACCACTTGGTTTGATGGTGGATTCTTCCATCATGGCTATACTCACTATTCATCAGAGTATGTACGTAGCCAAGGAGGCTTTTGCCCTGCAGTGGGACATCAAATGAATAAGCTATTCAAATATATGTATATTTATACAGTGTGTAAATCTAGTACGGGCGATCAATTAAACCTGGTATGGGATTCATTAGTGTAATCATGGATTACAAGGTTTTTTAAAAGTAACTCTTAATTATGACCCCACAGATTTTTTTAAGATTATCCTAGCAGCAATGTAGGTACGAACATTTGTTATTGTTGATATGGCAGTTATGTCATCTGCTTTTGTAATTAGCTGTCAACGAGTGTTTAACTCAATGTTGCTCTAGATTGCGCGCCGAATTATTTTGTATGGAAAATTCTGTTGCTCTAATTTTAAGTAAAAGTTATTCGAATGTACTTATTATGTCGTAAACTAACACCCGTTAAGAGCTTCGCCCGTATTAGACTTACACCCTGTTATATTATATTATTGCTACGTGTGTGGCGGCCTTAACCCACAGCAAATAGGTATGTAAATATATACGAGTGTATGTATGTCAGGTATTAAATATGCATTCGGCAGCTTACATTCGGGACCCGCGAGTATTAAGTAAATCCCGGAATTCCCACAACTCTTTGTACTTCGAATGTGCAAATTATAAATTTATGTCCGCATTTACAGCGTTTACGCATATTAATAAATTCCTTTTATTAAATTTCCATTTGGATATCGTGAAGAAGATTAAATAAATACTTTAAAATGAAGTAAAAATAATTGTCTTATGGTTATAAAACAGAGGCGGAAGCGGTTGTGGCCAATATCTTCTCAATGAGCTGGCCGCGTGAAGAAACGTTACATCAATCATCACATCATCAGCCTTTGAGAGTCCACTGCTGGACGTAGGCTTCTCCTATTAACTATGCGTATAGACGCATTAGGAGGTAATTAAATGCCCATAATCGCCACGCCGGGCAAGCGGATTGGCGATCGCAGTAATATGTCCACTGTATGACGCTGCAGCCCATCATCAATCTTTAATCATAATTGTAAATGACACTTCAATCCCTTAGTCGACTCTTACGACACCCGCAGGAGGTGGGATGGTGACAAATGTATTCTTACTGCCGTCATCACACTAAACGTAGAAACGTTAATGGTTGCGTAATTTACTTTTTGATCACCAGTAGCCGTACCAGCAGTGTTAATCACTAAGGAAACCGCCTTGCTGTCAGCGCTGTGTCAGCGCTGCGGCAGCGTCGAGCCTAAAAATGGTATTCAGTAATGTACTTTAAACGACACTAGTTCTCGGCGACGAATGCGGCGTGAGCTGGAACTACACTGCGTCGAGAGTTTGACGTTTAATGTACGAACTTCGTATTATCTAACGACAAACAGTGACGAACTCGCCCACAACCTCGCTCACAGCCTCGATTCCTAATGTCAAATAAAACTAGGATTTTAAACAAGGCTGTCTCGACGTCGAGCTCGTTGACGAACGCAGCGTCGAATGTGTGAATAAGAGAATAGCATAGCAGTCCATAGTTTGGAAAGTACTTACCTAAAGGATACGTTAGGTTTTACTCGATGCATTCTATCGCGCTCGCACTGATATTTGGCTTGCTTTACGTATCGAGTAAAACCTAACGTTACCGACACTTGCAAAATGGTACGGCAACTGTATGAGTAGCCATACCATGACTTTGCAAGTAGGTATCTGTTACGTTAGGTTTTATTCGATACGTAATCGACACTTGCCAACTTATGGTACCTACGGTACGGCTACCTACTGTTCTGCATTTCTTAATAATAATGCTGCTCAAAAGATTGTTATGGCAGGTGTCCGGACCTTTTTTCTATAGTTCCATTTCTGATCCATCCTCCATCACCATAGCCCATTAGTCTTTTCCATCAATAGTCTCTATACGCCTGTTGGGACCGGTTTACGGATATCTATTGATGTGCCCGTGAATGGGTTGCAGCAGGTGTACAACACAGCAAATTTCTCTAAAGGGACTCTACGTGTTGGATCTGTATCCCCGCGCAAGTCTATAAAAAACCGGGATTTGTAAGCCCGTGATTCCCAAGGAGATACAAATAATGCTGCTCATAATGCTGTTTATCACACTTGTGAGAATAAAAGTAAGTTTTGAGTCAAAATAGTATCCTTTACTTTCAAATTCATGGTAAGGTTACAATAGTGTTACCCTATGGTGTCACCTACGAAAGTTACCGCCGATAACCGAAGTCTTTTTCAAATTCCAGAGGTTCTAAGATCTCACAGACTAATTGTTTACAAATTTTTAGAGAAATATGCCAACAGGATACGTTCTGAAAGGTAAACATATTAGACGTAACATTAAGATCAACCGTAACAACCTACTTTACAAGCTTGTTAGCTTTAAAGTGATTAGTCATTACTCATTAAGCTTCCATTGATTGCATTACCCACGTCATTAGGCAAATTAACGCGAGCCGACTAAGGGAAATTTCTTGGAGTTTGTTTAAAATGTTCGTAAAAGGTTGATTGGAGGAACGAGTATGTCAAGGTGCATGCAGACCAAACGAGCATTCGCTGTTCTAACCCCCTACTCTACGAAATTAAATCGCTACACAAAACGTGATTCGTTGATTTCGTAGAGTGGGGGATAGAACAGCGAATGCTCGTTTGGTCTGCATGCACCTTCAGGGAATAGCGAATTTCTGCTCCCTAGAAACCCTCGTCTCTAGAATTTTATTATTACGAGGTGCATGCTGAAAGTTTCTGGATTGAGCCACTTAGGGATCACTCAGTGTATTGAAACAATTATTTTCTGAAATTATAACTTATTAGTATTTTTTAGGTACCTATAGTTTATTTGTTTAACATCTATATTTTAGGATTTCATGCCATTGACAATGACAATTGTGTATTGGGTGATTTTACGAATTTCACCCATTGTTTTAGGGTTCCGTAGCCAAAATGGCAAAAATGGTTATGGTTTTGCCATGCCCGTCTGTCCGTCTGTTCGCCTGTCCGTCTGTCCGTCTGTCTGCAGCATAACGCAGTGGCCGTGAATACTAGAAATCTGCAATTTAGTACAGGTATACATTATTAATCATGCCAACAAAGTGGTAAAATAAAAACAAGAACGGTTACCTCCCCAACTGGTGAAGTGAGGATGATTTTTTTTATTTGATGTGTGGGATACCATTGAATAGGTCTCTTAAAAAATAATAAGGGTCTTAAAAAAAAGTTTTTTTCCTAAAGTTAATATTTTCGGAGATAATTGCTCCAGAAGAAAATCTCTAACTTTTGATCCGTAGGTCCAAAAAATATGAAAAAAATCATGAAAAGTGAGCTTATAAAAATCATTTGCTAAGTGGTCGCTATGAGATCATAACCTGGTTAAGGGTTATAGTACATTGTGTATTAAGGGCGGTAAATAAGAAATTGTGAACGAGTGTGAAAGTAAAGCCCAAGCCGAAGGCGCGGGCTTTACTTCACACGAGTTCATAATTCTTGTACCGCCCGTGGCACACACAATGTTTTTCATCACACCTGTGAGGCAAAATAAGTAAATAAAACAATATATTTTCACAAACTACTCTAAAAAGGTCTAAATCATTTCTCAAAAACGGGGATGTCTTTTTATCATTTTTATAACAGAAGTCCCGGCGCAGCGCGCGCCGCCGCCGCCGCCCGCCGGCGTGGCAGCGGGCGGCGCGCCAGTGCGACGTAATGTTGTATGAAAATTAAAAAAAAAAGTCATTACGGCCACGGGCATAATATAGTACATTACGTTCATGCATGCCTGCTTGTAATATCAGCATTTACGAGCAGGTGTGATGAAAAAATAAAATCGGCCCTGTCGTTTTTGAATAACTACGGAACCCTACACTGAGCATGGCGCGACATGCTCTTGGCCGGTTTTTTTATATCTGTTATTGCCATTGTTAAGGTCCCCTTCAATATTCGAACGATTTTCTCTTTTCGTTAACCATTCTCTTTGCTAAGAAAATGACACGTTTTTAATAACGATCACTAATCATCATGAAGTTAAACGAGATTGACAGTTGTAAACATTAATTGTCTCTGGCCGTGAGGTTGTAAAATACCGAAATTTAATTTTATTTCTAGTTAAAATTAAGCAATAAGGAATTTAATTAAAAGTGTTTGGCGAGAAATGAGATAGTACCAAGTAGACGCAGGATAATTTGAAATTTAATATTAAAAGGGAAAACGGATAAAATAGACACGAGCCAGATTTGAACTCGCGACCCCAACCAAAATGGATTGACTGATATTCCTATCACTTAGAAAATATAAATATAAATTATAATTAGAGTTCGGAATTTTGGTGACATTAGGTGATGTATACATTAATAGAAGAGGCCTACGTCCAGCAGTGGACTAACATAGGCTGATGATGATGATGATGTGATGTAACAGAGAGAGAACGGTGGAGTCGTTTAAATATTTTATGTTACATTGAATAATAATTAATTAATCAATACAATTTTAAACTTAACATCTCTTAAATACCATTCCGCCCATTTTAAGTTTTAATTAATTTCACCTTTAATATTTGCCTACCTGTGATATCAATTGCAGTAACGTTGCTTCTGATTATTATATGACATATTTTTGAGGCTTTAAGGAAAACTGGAACCTTAAAAATCATAAATAAATCAGATTGAACTGAATATAATTACATGTAACGTATCAGCAGGTACCTATCTAATAAAATATTATATAAATCACTCCCATTGTATAACATATGAAATGAAATTTTTAACATACTTCCTATTCAGTAATGTGAGCGTAAAAGCGTCCCACTTTGTCAAATGCCATAAGGGCGCTTAGACATTGAATACGTACAATGGTACAAGCCAGCTTCGTCCTTATGATAAACGAGAAAGTGGGACGTTTATACTAAAATGCTCACATATAATGCCTACATCGAGGAAAAAGGCATTGTCTACAGGAATTTCATTGTGCATGTTGTTTATCCGTCCTATAAAAACCTGAGCAACTCCAACCATCGCTCAAAGACGTTAGTCGTAATCAGCTTCAACAATGGAGATATTTTTTCTAATTATTTTCGCAGCGTGTTTCGCAAAAGTCGAAAGCTACTGTTGCGCGGCTAAGGAAGTTTTTTTCGTGCCAAAGGGAGACCAAAACGCCCGATGCGATGCCCATGTCCCAGAAGCTTACAGGGAGATATCGTTTAGTTGGCAGCCTCATCCTCGGATGTCCGTCGGGTCCTGTAAAGTGAGGGTCTGCAACGATGGCCGCCGCCCGGTCGGGTTCTACTGTGGTAAAGGAGAGTGCAATCTAATCGGCTGCAGTTGTCAAGGAGGGTGCATCACAGGGGATATTAATGCCAATTTTCTGAAATTACATTCAGAACATGTGGAATTGGCTGCACCACCCACAAATGAGGTGGCTCGTTCCTGTTCTTCGCCTCATAAAATATGTGGGTGATAGATACTATACTACAATAAGCAACGATCTAAGACTACTTTCATCATCAGCCTATGATAGTCCATGCGTTGATACGCATTAGGAGGTAAATGCCCATAATCGCTACGCTGGGCAAGCGGATTGGCAATCGCAGTAATGTGTTCAACTGTCCACTATGATGACGCTGCTGCCCATCATGAATCTTTTATAAAATAATGGTCAGTGACACTTCAATCTCTTAGTCGACTCTTACGACACCCGCAGGAGGAGTTGGGGTGGTGACAAATGTATTCTTACTGCCGTCTCCACACGGCGGACTACAAGACGGCAAGACTACTCTGCTGTGTTGATTTGATAGTGTTGTGCGACTATGAAGAGAACCGAGGTAAAGTGATACAAGTGGAACTTTGGTTTGTAATTAAATAGAACTTTAGATTATAGAACCATAAGTCCACATTTGGGTTATGGATAGTTACGAACAGATAATATAGTACATTACGACACAAGTGCGAAAAACAGGAAATCCGAAACGAGTGGCGATGTTTTAAAACACGACCGAAGGGAGTGTTTTAAATCGACACGAGTTACGAATTTCCTTTTTGCACGTGTCTCATACGACGTTTTTTAGTACAGATGGCTCTCCGAAGTTTTGGACCTGACGTAAAATGAGCCACTTCTCGAACTAGAGCCTAAAAAAGGCACCATATGTACTCAAAATAATATTATAATATATGTAACGTATTCAAATTTAGCGAACCGTGAGTAACTCACTTAATCTAAGTCGATAATTGCCGCCCGGGGCCCGTTTCTCGAACGCTTGTAACTTATAATACAAGTGGAAGTCTCTTTTTAATAAGAACTTCCGCTTGTATTATTTACAAGTTACAAGCTTTCGAAAAATAGGCCCCTGCTCGTCAGAGGGACCTGACCATGTCAGAATGTCAAGAGTGTCACGTAGTTATCGAGTGGGCTAGAGTTCTAATTGGTTGACCGTATAAGTCGGGCTTCGGCCGAGGGTACTCCTGATGAAAATCCTCTGAATAGGGGCAGTCATGTCGAGCAAAAATCTACTTAAATTACGCGAGTAATCCGGTTTGCTAAGCATTTTAATATGTTTTGCGTTTCACGTTAGTTATAATCATAGATCGGTCAAACGTATTATAACTAACGCGAGACTCAAACATATTAAAATATTATCGAACCGGGCTACTTACGTATTTAAGTCGAAGTACGCGTCGGGCTTTGGCCGAGGGTACTCCGGACGAGGACCCTCCTAATGGGTCGAAATATGTCGAGCAATCATCGACTTAAAATACGTGAGTAACCCGGTTCGATAATATTTTAATATCGGACAAATGGGTGTCAATGTTCGCAGCAATATTAATCACTCAAAAGTTTATTCAAAGATTAATTTAACCAATAATTTCTTGACAATTAATTTCGATTCCTTAAAGTGACTAAACATTTTCATAGTTACTGGTATCAAATCCCGTTTAACGCAGATTTGCTTATATTATTACGTTATTTACTGTTTTAAGTTAAACAGTACTGTACTACAGATAAGCAAAAATAATGAAAGTGCTCGAGTTTGGTACTTAATTACAAGATCCCGATATACGCGTAAGTCGCTTTACGGGATTTTCCCTGAAACGCCTCTCTCGCGTAAAGCGGGGTATTACTGTATGTAATATTTAAAAAACAATTAATTTTTTTGTCATATCCATATTATTGTGAACAATGGCAATTTGTCCGATCTTTAGTTATAATTCTAAAATGTATGGGATAATGCAATGGCCAACAGAACTAACACAACTTTATGTATATGATAAATTATGATATTAATAAAGTATGATAAGAGTTGGTCCGAATAATCCGAGTGCTCGACATGTAAAATTAAGTTTTTCGATAGCTCCGAGAATCGTGAACCGATTTACATTTTTTTTATCGAACGGGTTTTATCGGACCCTGATATGGTCCCGTTGGTACTGTTACGCCGGTGGCATGATAAAAACTACAAATATGATTTTAGACACGTTAGAAGCATTTTCAGCAGGCTGAAATGCGTTTTCAGGCCGTTTCAGAAGGTCCTCTTTCACATACTACAAAATCAAATATTCACCCCAGATACCGTCGTTTTCAGGCGCCTGAAACATGTTTTCAGGCCGTTTCAGGATACCCTCTATCCGATGGCGCAATAACCTGAAAACCCGTTTTCAGGCGTTTTCAGGACCCCTTTTGGGCCTCTCAAGTACAAATCGGTATATAGCTAAATTTCCCATAGGAGTGAAAGAGAAAGCACTATTAGATAGAGACAGCACGAAAGAATGTTCTGGAAAGATGTGAACGAGACAGCTATAGAGAGAACATTCTGGACGGGTGTGAAAGAGAAACCTGTAGAAAGAGACAGCGATACTCTAGAATGTTCGCGCACCTAACTCGGGAACTTTCTTGAGTCGAATCTTCTCGTACTTTGTAGATTTGAGTGGCTGGTATAAATACACAGCATGACCCGGCCGAGGAGTAGTTTGAATTGAGACAGCGAAGAGATAACATCAAGAGCGAAAACTGCGATTCTAACGGCGAGTTTGAGAGTGAATCAGTGTGACGTGTTAAGTGTGTGATTACGGTTTTAGTTTGGTGTTTGTTCCTTTAATTAGTAATTAAAGTGTCAGTTTTAATTAGTGGCTTATTTATACATTTTCTATAGAAAACCCACCCCACGAACGTAACATTTGGTGTCAGAAGCGGGATAGAAAATGGGTATAACGCCACGTGACAACGAGACCGAGCCAAAAGGAGTTGTGACCCGGAGCCAAGCTGCACGCGAGGAACCTGCAGCGCGGGAGGATATTGCAGTACCTGAAGAACCTCTAGCATGTGAGGATACTGCATCTAAGCCCGGTCCGTCTGGTTTGCAGGCTGAGAGTACTCAAGACGTAGACCTCAGAACTATTCTGATTCTCCTGAAGGAGCAGTCGCGGAAACAAGAAGAACAGTTGCGGAAACAAGAAGAACAGTCGCGGAAACAAGAAGAACAGTTGCGGAAACAAGAAGAACTGTCGCGGAAACAAGAAGAACAGTCGCGGAAACAAGAAGAACAGTCGAAATTGATTCTTCAAGAGTTGCACAAGGCTGCTACTGAATGGAAGCAAGAAATGTACGAAGTCCAAGGGAAGCTCAGTGACATGGAGAACAAGATTCATGTTATAGAGGAAGCGGTTGAGCGTCGCCTCCAGAAGCTTGAATTAAAAGTAGCTAATGGCATCAGTACCTGCGCACCCGAGATATCTGTGCCGGGAGGTGGAAAATTTAAGGCACCTCCTTTTGATGGAACATCTTCGTGGGCGGCGTACAAGCTACAGTTTGAGTCCGTGTCCAAAGCAAACGGTTGGAGTAAGGAGCAAGCGATGACGGCTCTGACGCTGGCACTTCGTGACGAGGCTCTTACAATTCTAGAAGCTCTTGGAAAAGAGCAAACTTACGACCGGCTTCTAGAAGCATTAGAAGCCCGTTACGGAGACAGTCATCTGGAACATGTCTACCGAGCTCAGCTGAAAGACAGAACGCAGGGACGTAACGAGACATTGCAACAATGGGCCCTGGAAATTGAAAAGCTGGTCAGAAAGGCATACCAACGTTCAGCTGACTCTTTGATAAGAACCATGCTGGTGCAGGCATTTGTTGATGGGATCCGAGATTTGGAAGTAAGGGCGGCAGTACGACTAGGGCACCACGAAAGCCTTAAGGATGCCGTAGCTCATGCCCTAGAAGTTGAAGCTGTACGCCAAGATTCATCAGGATCGTATAAGCTACGTGAGATTTCTGCCAGGGAGCCGATTGCACCTCATCGGGAGTTTGGGCCACGATGTTACCATTGTGGAGAACGTGGCCATATACAAACTAGTTGCCCGAAAAGAAAGATTGCACCTCATCGGAAGTTTGGGCCACGATGTTACCATTGTGGAGAACGTGGCCATATACAAACTAGTTGCCCGAAAAGAAGCATTGCACCTCATCGGAAGTTTGGACCACGATGTTACCATTGTGGAGAACGTGGCCATATACAAACTAGTTGCCCGAAAAGAAGCATTGCACCTCATCGGAAGTTTGGACCACGATGTTACCATTGTGGAGAACGTGGCCATATACAAACTAGTTGCCCGAAAAGAAGCAACAGGAGAGAACGAGATGAATCTCCTGTGACCAGGAATAAGGGTCCTGTACGACCAGAGCCGCAGCAGGGAAACGAGTAAGAGCCAGGACTAGGGGACGAGTGCTGGCTGGAGGTCGAAATGTCCCAGTAGTAATCTCACAAGTCAACGACGGGAATAGTCTGGTCGTCAAGGGAGAAATTGGTGGAATACCATGTAACCTTACTATCGACACCGGAGCTTCTCGGACGGTGATTAATCATTGGCTTCTGAAACACCTGACTCGAGGTCATGTAGTCCAGCCGACGCATCTACAGCTGCTTACAGCCACTGGCCAGTATATTCCCATCAAGGGAGAGACAGGAGTGGATTTAAGAATCGGCAAGCACATTTATCGGCATAAAGTGATTGTTGCCGACATAATTGACGACTGTATTATTGGACTAGATTTTATGAGGTGCCATGGTTATAAAATTGACATGGAAGTTGGAGTTCTGAAAAATAGATTTGATGAGGTTCCTATGGAAGGAGGAATTAGTGGGAATGTTTACTGCTCTAGAAGAACTGTTCTCCTACCAAAGGCACAGGTTCTAGTCCCAGTGCGTTTACCAGGAACATCAAGTCAGGGAGGTCGTCGATGTGTAGTTGTAGAAAAAGTATCCAACGGTAAACCATGGATGGCAGCTCGTACGGTGGTTACAACTTCACCTGCAGCATTTGTGAGAGTTCTCAACCTCAGTGATACCAAGTGTGTCCTTAACAAAGGTACTTTGGTTGGAAAATGTGAGGAACTCTCTTGGATACAAAGCTGTCAGGCTCCTACCAAGGATAAGGAATCTGAAGATTCCTTGCTTTCCACGGACATAGAAGGGTTGTTGGGCGAATCAAGAAATGATCTCACTCAGGAAGAGCTGGTCAAAGCACGTCAGTTATTGTTGCGGTATAGCAATGTATTCTCTGCGCATGACAGTGATATTGGAAGAACTGGCGTAGTCCAGCATGAAATCGACACTGGTGAAGTGATGCCCATTCGGCAGCGACCTCGACGAGTTCCAGTGGCACGAGAAAAGGAAGTTGAAGAAATGATCGAGGAGATGAGGCGGGGCGGCATCATTGAACCTTCGACAAGCCCTTGGTGTTCCCCCGTGGTTTTGGTGAAGAAGAAGGACGGCACTATGAGATTCTGTGTCGATTACCGCCGACTGAATGATGCGACTAAGAAAGACAGCTATCCATTGCCTCGAATCGACGACACTCTAGACACTTTAAATGGAATGAAATGGTTTTCAACGTTGGATTTAAAGAGTGGGTACTGGCAGGTCGAAATCAAGGATAAGGATAAAGAGAAAACTGCTTTTTCAACTGGTAAAGGACTCTGGCAGTTCAATGTTATGCCTTTTGGTTTGTGCAACGCACCGGCAACATTCGAGAGGTTAATGGAACAAATATTAGCTAGTCTACTAGGAGACACTTGCTTGGTTTATTTGGATGACATTATCATCATTGGTAAAAACTTCGAGGACCACCTTAATAAGTTGGAGCAAGTATTGTCTAAGCTACAAGAGGCAAATCTGAAACTAAGTCCAAAGAAATGTTCGCTCTTCAAACAGAAAGTCAATTATTTGGGACATGTGATTTCCAAGGACGGCATCCAGACAGATCCTGAAAAGATCAGCGCTGTAAAGGATTGGCCCATACCGAGGGACAAAACTGCTGTACGTGCTTTCTTAGGACTTTGCTCATACTACAGGAGATTTGTGAAGAACTTTTCGGATATAGCAAAGCCATTGCACGAACTAACGGAAGAAAAGCGACAGTTCGACTGGACTCAGAGATGTACAGAAAGTTTCAACAACCTCAAGCAAAAACTTTGCGAAACGCCAATACTAGGATATCCAGATCCAGAAGCGGATTTTATTGTGGATACTGATGCCAGTAATACAGGTATTGGAGGAGTATTGTCACAAAAGAAGGGAGATAATGAGGTGGTAATCGCTTACTTTAGCAAATCATTATCAAAGCCAGAAAGAAATTATTGCGTCACTCGGCGGGAACTGCTGGCCGTTGTTAAGACGTTACAGCATTTCAGCAAATACCTGTTGGGGCGGAAGTTTCAGATAAGAACTGATCATGCTGCCTTGAAATGGCTGCTGGAGTTTAAAAACCCTGAGGGACAGGTAGCACGTTGGATCGAACAGCTTCAAGAATATGACTTTGTAATCGAACACCGCAGTGGAAAATCGCATGGAAATGCGGACGCCCTCTCTCGGAGGCCTTGCCCAGATGACTGCAAGCATTGTCTTAGACAAGAGGGCAAGGAATGCTTGAGGATGTTGCGAACAGACACAGTTAGTAAGGAGTGGAGCGATGAATCCATGCAACATGCACAAAAAGAAGACCCCGACATAAAGCCCAGTTTTGACTGGGTTAATGCAGGCGTACCTAAACCAAAATGGTGTGAAGTAGCTCCGATGGGGACAGTTACAAAAAGCTACTGGGCGCAATGGGATAGTTTGGTCATGCATAATGGCGTATTATGCAGGAAATGGGAGTCAGCGAATGGGAAAGATGTCCACCTACAAGTTGTTGTCCCAAGGAAAAGAGTGAAAGACGTTTTAGAAAGCTACCACAACGGCACTTCTGGTGGTCACCTTGGAGTTAAAAGGACTTTAATGAAAATTCGACAACGATTTTATTGGATCCACTGCCGCGAGGATGTCGATGATTGGTGTAGAAAGTGTGTAAGCTGTGCATCAGTTAAAGGACCGCATACCCGAAGCAGAGGGGCGCTCAAGATCTACAATGTTGGAGCACCTTGGGAAAGGATTGCGTTAGATGTTGCAGGCCCGTTCCCTACATCAGACTCTGGAAATAAGTACATTCTTGTTGTCATGGACTATTTCACCAAGTGGCCTGAAGTGTTTGCTATTCCCAATCAGGAGGCAGTCACAATAGCGGAAAAGTTAGTCAATGAAGTAATTTGCCGTTTTGGAGTACCCCTGGAGATACACAGCGATCAAGGCAGGAACTTTGAATCTGCGGTATTCCAAGAGACCTGTCGAATCATGGGATTGCATAAGACAAGAACTACGTCATATCATCCTCAGTCCGATGGAATGGTTGAGAGATTCAATCAGACCCTGGAGAGACATCTTGCCAAGGTAGTCGAAAGTCACCAAAAAGATTGGGACCGGCATATCCCTCTCTTTTTGATGTCATACAGGTCCGCCACCCATGAAAGCACTGCAGTTACTCCCGCATATGCCAATTTCGGAAGAGAGCTTCGTTTACCTGCTGACCTCTTAACAGGACGACCACCAGATGCTCCGAGGTCTATAACAGAGTATGTGTGCGATCTAAGAGACCGGATGGATGACGTTTATAGTCTAGTTCGCGAGCACGGGCTTCAAGCTAGCACGAGGATGAAGACCAGGTATGACAGGAAGTCCAACCAAATTGGGTACGAGGAAGGCTCATTGGTGTGGCTACATAACCCTATGAGAAAGAAAGGAAAGTCTCCGAAACTGTCTCCGAATTGGGACGGGCCGTACAGAGTGGTTACGAAGATCAATGACGTTACGTATCGGATACGGAGGAATTTACGAAGCCCATGCAAGATTGTTCACGTAGACCGGCTCGCCAAATACCACGGAAATAATGATGCTCGGGACGAGCATGTCTTAGGAGGGGGTAGTGTTACGCCGGTGGCATGATAAAAACTACAAATATGATTTTAGACACGTTAGAAGCATTTTCAGCAGGCTGAAATGCGTTTTCAGGCCGTTTCAGAAGGTCCTCTTTCACATACTACAAAATCAAATATTCACCCCAGATACCGTCGTTTTCAGGCGCCTGAAACATGTTTTCAGGCCGTTTCAGGATACCCTCTATCCGATGGCGCAATAACCTGAAAACCCGTTTTCAGGCGTTTTCAGGACCCCTTTTGGGCCTCTCAAGTACAAATCGGTATATAGCTAAATTTCCCATAGGAGTGAAAGAGAAAGCACTATTAGATAGAGACAGCACGAAAGAATGTTCTGGAAAGATGTGAACGAGACAGCTATAGAGAGAACATTCTGGACGGGTGTGAAAGAGAAACCTGTAGAAAGAGACAGCGATACTCTAGAATGTTCGCGCACCTAACTCGGGAACTTTCTTGAGTCGAATCTTCTCGTACTTTGTAGATTTGAGTGGCTGGTATAAATACACAGCATGACCCGGCCGAGGAGTAGTTTGAATTGAGACAGCGAAGAGATAACATCAAGAGCGAAAACTGCGATTCTAACGGCGAGTTTGAGAGTGAATCAGTGTGACGTGTTAAGTGTGTGATTACGGTTTTAGTTTGGTGTTTGTTCCTTTAATTAGTAATTAAAGTGTCAGTTTTAATTAGTGGCTTATTTATACATTTTCTATAGAAAACCCACCCCACGAACGTAACAGTACCAAGTTGGGGTCTGATGATGGGATCTTGGAGAAATTGGCTAGAGTCAGTTTTTAAATGTAGTGATTATTACTGTTAATAAAAAACAGAAGATCAACATTTTAAATAAATTACAAATTAAACTAAAATGAAAAAATAAAGGTAAAACTTACACTAAAATTAAAATATACCTAAACAAACTACCTATAAAAAGAAAATACCTTCCAAAAGATCCGCCTGCGGCATGGTGCCCATGACACTGGCGGCGTTACCTCGCTGAATCGCTAAAGAGATTCTTTGTGCGAGGTAAGCGCCAGCCCTTGGGTCACTAGAGGCTTTTTCAGGGTTTAGACGCAGGCTGGCTTCGACACTATAGCTGGAAGTGCCAACCAGTCGACTACTCAGACAGTCCTGAGGCAATGAGAGTTAGTTACTTATTTACAGGACCTACAGAAACGAACAAATATGTCACACATACTTCTTTGATGCTATTATTAGTAATCATTTATATGTCATTTCATTTGTTAATAAATGTTAATTCCTGAGAATTTTATTCCTTAAATGTAAGTATTAACCTTTAGTATATTCCCCACTTTATTTCTAATTTTATTCTGTCAATGATACCTATAGGTCAAATTTAATGAAATCTTAACTCAAACTCGAACTCAAAACATTTATTCATGACACTTACACTTTACAGAACGAAAACAAACAAATACAGTCAACATAGTGCCACGAAACGGGCCCTACTCAGCATGATGCTGGCTATTCAGCCAGCGCTGGTCTTCCGTAGAGACCATTTGGTGAACGGTCGGAAGGAAACACAAAACGACGTACAAACTCACAGGACAAAGATGAAAAAAAAAAACAGGATATAAAACGTAAAAAAAAAATATTGAAACATTTTGATACGACTCATGCCCTATTAAGGGTTAAATAGTAGATTGTGTCACATAATTAAGGCGTATATTGAATCCTGGGCGTAATGAAGGATTCATGCGTTAACGCCCAAGACGAAATAATTTTGATACCGTGTGACACATACTGCTTTTCACACCACCTATGAGAAAAATAGAAGATATATCACATATTGAATATGCAAATAATCGATTATGAAGAAATTTTTATCAATTATGAACGTACTGTTTATTTTCATACTTTATTGTAATTTTTTAGGCTGGCAATAGAAAGTCCTTGAACAGAAAAGTGCCACTTTGATCCCTACTAGCAGAGAAGAAAAGACCCGTAGGTATTCGAATAGGTGATGTGAAAATAATATTTTCCTACCTAACGGTAGGTGGTAACCCCTTATTCATAAACATCTATTACCTTAACAAGCCACTAATTATTGTTTGTCCCTTTCGATCTTATAGACATATAAAGGAACAAACAATACTTAGCGGCTTCCTAACTTAGGAGACGTTTTTGAATAAGTAATATAAGTAGTATAATAATAATAATTATATTATACTCGCTCCTAATGTCCATTTTCCAAGGCTTTTAGAGCTTTCTGAGTGAGGTCCATTTGCAAAATATTTCCCTACAATACCTATTTGTTTAGCAGAGCCGCACCGGCCCGATCCTTCAGGAACGGGGATTCGTCACAGATTTAATATACAAGTTTTCCAACCTTAGGTGAAACCGTATTGTCATAAGAATAAAGATGTATAGATGCGGAACACGTAAATAATCATATTTGAAGTCTTTGGGAAAATAACTAAATATGAAAATGAAATAAAATAAATAAAAATAAATAAATAACTTGGGACATCTTACACAGATCAAGCTAATCCCACGGTAAGCTCAATGAAGGCTTGTGATGTACCCACCAAGCGACGGTATATATAATATAGATAGATACATATAGATGCTAAAATACATAGACAGCCACGACCAAGGAAAAAATATTTGTGATAAATAAATAAATACACAAATAATGCCCTCGCCAGGATTCTAACCCGGAATCTCCAGCTTCGTAGACAGGGTCACTACCAACTAGGCTGCGGAAGCTGACAAAATATAATAATAATAATATGAGAGCACATTTAAAAAAGATTGAATACCTAAGGTACAGTCAAGGAAATTGATTCGCGTACCGTCTGGATGATTTATTGCTTGAAACAAAGGATTACTTTAAGGTTTATATTCCTTTAAGCGAATGAAACTGGTTTACGTAAGTAAAATGACACATGATCGGGTTATAGTTATGCAAACCTCAACCTTATATAAACATCATTCGATTTGTTTTGCTATGTCAAACAGTTTTGTCTAGTTAATATAACCTTAACCTATTTATAGTTTTACGATTTAACTATAAAAATATTTTTTGGCAATGTCAAATTGGTGACATAATCAAAAGTCAAACTAATAAAACTAAAAATGCATCGAATAAACTACGCGGAACGAAGAAGTGAAATAATTACATTACATGAGCTGGGCCACGGCATTCGAGATATAGCTCGGTTATTAAATATGTCTAGAACAACAGTGAGACTATGGATCACTCGATATGGAGAAGAAGGCCATACAGAAGATCGCCGACGTTTTAATCACGGTTCACGGCGTCTGACGCCTGAACAAGTTATTGAAATGCGGCAACGTTATGAAGAACATCCTTTCACGCCAACCAAATATTTTGCTGATCGATTTGAAGTTTGCTTACGCACAGTGCGAAATTATCTTCACGGTATCGGCATTCACCACAGGCGACATGCGAAAAAAGTAGCATTGACTGATGCCAACAAGATAGCAAGAGCTGAATTTGCACGCCGTTACAGACATTTTGATTGGAGCACTGTTATATTTACAGATGAAAAATCCTTTCGTTCATCACAAGACGGACGATTGAGTTTGTGGAGATATGACAGGACGCGGTATTCAGAAGATCATGTTGTTCCAAACCGGGCGTCAGGGCGTATAAGTGTCAATATGTGGGGGTGGATATCTTCTGCGGGGGTCGGCGAGCTTGCCCAGATACCTTCGCGAGCCAATTCCATAGATTATGTAGAAACAATGGATACAATCATGGTTCCCACTGTGCGAAACGTTTATCCCCAGGAAGAAGTTCCAAATATACACTTTGTTCACGACAATTGTCCAATTCATAAGGCAAGGGTCACTAAAAATTGGTTTCGTCAACATCCTGAAATAATTGAAATTAATTGGCCAAGCAAATCACCCGATTTAAACCCCATTGAGAACATAATTATGGGGTATTATGGTGCAAATGTGGGAAAATGGCCAAGAAAGGACAAAGCAAGCCCTAAAACGACACTGCCACGAAGTATGGGAGGCGTTGCGTGGATCAGATATTTGTAGTCGGATAGTAGAGTCGATGCCGGCCCGACTACAAGCTGTCTCTGATTGTTATGGTGCTTATACTAGATATTAAACATTTTAAGCAAAAAACTTTTTTTTTATTGTGAAATTTATTTTGATGGACAAGTTGCAGAAACATTCATTTCAGGAACTTATCATTATCACAATATATAATAAAGGAGGAACTTATATTTCTATCCCTGTCTGTTGCAAGTTTGACACCTATCTCACATTTTTCTTTGTAATCATTCCACAGACGTCTGTCGGTGAGTTACTGCAACCTTTTTAATTATAGCACCACAAACTTTTCTGACCCAGTGACGGCGTCGCTATTGCCGCTGCAGTTCTAGCAACCACTGGCAACACTAAACTATGTTTATGGCACTGTAGTATTTACGATGATATGTGTCATGGAAGTCACATTTTTATCATGTTGGCTACCTGAACCTTACACACTTCGTTGATGTTCGATTTAACCAATCGGAGTTATCCGTTACGTCAGGTCAGGTTGGTAGACCTGCAATTGGTTATGGTCACTGCTTTCAGTACGTCTATGTCCAAAGTCACCGTGATGGATAGATGATTAATTTGCCGCCACATTCTTATTTATATAATTCGTCGTTTTTGACATCAATATTCAAGTGACAAGACCATTCAAACTGACGTGTATTCGGAAATGCTCGTAAACATACTACTCGGCACAAACGTCATGTTAGTATTGCAAATAAAGATAACCCTTAGGTGTTCTCGGTTAACATCAACAATTTAGACTTAAGACGGTACGCGAATCAATTTCCTTGACTGTACCTAAATTGTTTGCGGAAATCGCGAATCGTCTGGTTGAAGTAACTGAAGACCGAAAAGCTGGCGACTTCGACGCATCAGTATTGCGATACAGCGAGGAAATATCGCCGGCATCCTGCCTCGGTACAATGCCATGAGGGTCAATCTTAGACATAGGTTAGATTAGTTAGATTTAATTTATGTGAATAAATTGTACATTTTTGAAAATAAACATATCGGTGTTTATTTTCAAAGAAGTAAGTAAAATAGTTATTACTAGGGTTAGGATTTTGGTGGCATTTATGGAACAGAGAGCAGTGGAGTCGATGTTACAAACATTTTTTACTTGAATAAATGATTAACTTACAAAATAATAACGAAATAGTGTTTAGTTTAAGCTGCATTTATCAATACATTTAAATAAATAACACGAATTTTATTTTTGAGAATCTAGTAAAACATTAATTTTCAATAAAAATATTGATAAAAGAGAAAATATATTTATTTGATTTTCGAGGTTCTAGTTTTCTTGAAGCCCATAAATATTATATAATAATCATAAGCTTTATTATAAAAAAAACGATTAAATTTCATTTCACAGGTAGTCAAATACTAATACAACAAAATTATTTAATCCTTAAAATGGGCGAATACCTGTTAAAATGAATATGTTTATGTATTATTTTTGATTAATTAATTATTCTATATATCAATCATAAACAACTTGAGTAACGACTCCACTGTTCTCTGTTCACCTAATGCCACCAAAATTCCTAACCCTAGTTATTACTGATCAAAGAAAAAACTGTGCTGGTTCATGACATGTTTGTTACACGAATCTTGAAGGCAGAATGCCAAAAAATAAATTACAAAACAATAGGTTTCAAAAAATACAAAATACTATAAAGAGATAAAAAAGTATTCCAAAAAGGTTTCTGATAAAAATAGGTGCGTCGTGCACATTTCCTCCCTTTTTTGTTAAAGCTGGAGCTTCACCAGCTTACGGAGGGGTCGTCTGAATACCCCGGCCAGGGTGCGCACGTCTGCCACTCTCACGATACCATCAGGGCCTGGAAAAACTGCTGTAATACGTCCACGGGGCCAGGAACCTCTTGACGTGTTGCCATCTGCAATCAGAACTAGGTTACCAACTGCAATCTGCGGAACCTCTCCTCGACTGCGTCTTACTCGCACAGCCAACGTCGCCAGAAATGATCGGCCAAGCGTACGGCCTTACGCCAGCTGGAGCGTGAGATGAGGTCAGAGTCCGACAGCGTCGCCGGTATGGATCTTCCTGATGATGAACCCAGTAGAAAATGCATGGGCGTCAGCAATTGATCACTTTGAAGATCTACGGCAACATGTGTCAAGGGCCGACAGTTGATCAGAGATTCCGCTTCCGCCAGGAGTGTGCGTAGAACTTCATCGGTAGGGGCTCGCTCAGTCAGCTTCAGCGCCGTCTAGACACTTGACACTTGGGGCTGAAAGTTCTTAGATCGACGAATTCGACAGAATTGGCAATTGTAGGCGACATTGCGGACGGTACTTCGAAGACTCGACAGATGATAGTCTTGTCGGGGCTCGTTGACGATAGTCTCCGTATTGGTACGTATATGTCTGGCTTTCCGATGGTGGTGCTGAACTAGCAGGCGTACCGCTGCGTCACTTCCGTCAAGTACGATAGGGTTTTCTCATCTCGTACATGCATCGCTGCTTTAATGCGGTCAGGTCAGACAACCGTATAAGCCCGTCGTCTCCGATAGCGACGGACAATCGGCTGGAACGTGGCACTGGCCGGGAAGGATAGTTTTGAATATAGGCTATCTCTTTAGGGAATGTGTTTTGCTGGGACTGGCGCAGGATGTGCAGCTCAGCCAGCCGGAGGTCTGCGGCAGTCAATGCCGCGGTAGGGTGTAGCGTAGCCCGTGGGGCAGTGGACTGTTGCCATTGATTTGCAGGCTGAAACATAAAGGTACACAACCCTCCCTCGTAACGTACTAAATTATCTACACACAGACCCCTTTTCGTTAGACTACGCATTCGCAATAATGTGAGATACTTATGCGCAGTAGCGGTTGCACGTACCAATCTGAGCCAGGAACTGAAACGTTTAGGATCGGCGGAAACTGGTTCGTGCTTATCAACGTCACTAATGTGGTGAACTAAGTCTACACGTCCTATACGTTTGCTCTCCTCGTCCATACCTGGATTCTGTGCGCTCTGGGTGCGCTAGGCTCGCAGGGCCACTCGGACGAGAGCAAAAATTCAGGTCCCGATATCCAACGTGATTCGGCTGACATCGTCACCCGCTTGATGCGGGTGGCATCATCTGCTACGTTAAGATGTGTAGGCACCCATCGCCATTCTTTCACGTCGGTTATCTCTGTGATTTCAGCTACTCTGTGTGAAACGAAAGGCTTGAATAACCGCGCCTCGCTTCGAAGCCATCCTAGAACAGTCATAGAATCACACCAAAATACGCGACTTACAGGTTTAAATCTGTGGGCTTCACAGATAGTTGAAGCGAGACGGGCTGCAACCAATGCTCCTTGGAGCTCTTTAAGCGATTTATAGATACTTTTTTCAACGGTGCTACACGAACTTTACTACAAATAAGCGCTAGCTTCACTTCACCATTTTCTAGAACAAATCGCCAATATGCAACTGCAGCGAAGGCAGATTCGCTTGCGTCACAGAATAGGTGAAGCTCGCACTTGTCAATTTGAGACTCGCTAAGACAGTAGCAGCGTGGAATCTGTAAACTAGAAACTGCAAATAAATCCTCAAACCAGAGCATCCACGCCGCTTTGTCACTTTGTGATAGCTCATCGTCCCAACCCAGAGACTGACGCCACGCATTTTGGAACATAATACGACCTGTAATGACTACTGGCGCCAGAATCCCGAGCGGGTCGAAAACCCGCATCACATGAGCTAAAACTTCACGCTTTGTGAGTTTATTTGGCAACGAACACTCATTACTCATTCCAATATTGAAACTAATAGTGTCTGAAACGGGTTGCCAAATAAGCCCAAGTGTACGCACGGGCGTACGGGTAGTGAGACGACCAAGACCGACATCTACGCTATTGCTACAGCTAGCTACAGGGGGCACTTCAATCAAGCTCTCCTTAGGCAATAAAGCGAGAGCGGAGGGATTGTTTGAAGCCCACGCACGCATTTCGAAGCCAGCATGTCGATGGATCTGGCTGATCTCAGCGGCCAGCTTGGCAGCTTCATAGACTGAATTTAGGCTCACTATACAATCATCCATATAGTGATCGGCAATAATGGCTCGAGCCGCGTCTGGATAGCGTTCCTGCCATTCCGCTGCGTTCTTATTTTTAATGTAGATAGCAGTGAAAGGGCTAGAAGCGGCACCGAAAATCATTGATGACATCCGATAAGTCCTGATAGGTTCTTTTGGGTTATCGCGCCATAAAAACCGTTGTGCGTCGCGATCCTCAGCTCGAATCTTTACCTGAGGAAACATTTCTCGAATATCTCCCGTCAGGGCAACCTTGCCCTCCCGAAAACGCATCAAAATGCCGAGCAGAGGTTGAAGCAAATCAGGGCCGGTTAACAAGAGCGAATTTAGCGAAACACCATTACTTTTGGCAGCCGCGTCATGTACCAATCTTAATTTATTAGGCTTATTGGAATTCGTTACGCCAAAATGTGGCAAAACCCAAACAGGGGACTTAACACTGGGCTCTTCCGTGCACAGTTCGGCGTAACCTTTTCCAAACATGGCGTGTACATTCTGCCGGTAGCGCTCCGCGTATTGAGAATCCCGCGCCATCTTCTTTTCTAGACTGAGAGACCTAGAAAGGGCAAGCTTATAACTGTCAGGTACGACTAAGTCATCAGATTTCCAAAGCAAACCGACTTCATAATGCCCGTTAGGCAAGCGTCGCGACGTACGGTCAAGAATTTGGATAGCACGCTCGTCATCAGCACTACGCGCTTCGCGTTTTGAAATGCCGATAGAATCTAGACTATATTGCTCACGAATTAAGTTTTCTAATGTCGCGCGATCACTAACGTTCATAATCGAGGGCTCGCTAGCTATAGCGTGGTTAACTGTCTCGAAAGGCGTAGTTTTGCTACAGCCAAAAGCAAATAAAACCCAACCCAAAGCGGTATTAATCGCCACTGGTTGGGTCTTAGTGCCATGACGTACAGCTCTAGGCAACGTGAGATGCCAGTTGTCAAGGCCAACTATGATCATTGGCTTTACGTGGCCGTAACAAAACTCGTCTACAATGTCTGAAAAGTAGGCATATTTAGACACACATGACCTATCTGCGGTTTGTGACGCGAGACCTAAACCTTCCATCGATCGCGCTTTAGTAATCTCGTAAGTTTCGTTAGATCGGCGACCTTTAATTAGAAAATCTACATATTTCACATCCGTTTCTTTATGTAAACCGCCTACGCACTTGAGGTTTATGCGGCCATCGAAACCGCATGCACCTATTTGCGCGGCGATTTCAGAGTCTATATAGGAACCCGCAGCCCCGTCGTCTAGCATCGCGTATGTATTTACTGACCCTAATGGACCGGACACGGTCACGGCCACGACCTTCAACAACGCGCGAGGAGGTACCGATGGCTGAGCTGAAAATCCCGCGGCAGCAGAAGTCGACGTGTGGGTAAGAATCTCTGTTGACTTTGAATCGATTACGACGGCCGCGGCGGGGGCAGATTTCAACGGCGTGATGTTAGAGGTTCCCGGGATCTGTATAATTTCCTGATTTTCTACATGCGCGGCTACGGAACGTTCATAGTTTGCATTGTGTAGCATTTCATGATGACGAAAATCACAGCCGTCAATGTGACAAGTTTGTTTTGCCTTACAATAATTTATTCTATGCTAACCTCTTAAACATCGATGACAGATTCTATTTTTTTTTATGAAACTCCACCTGTCATCGATTGACATTGCGGCAAACTTGTCACATTGAATGATATCGTGTGATTTTTTGCATACAACACACGATTTAATATTGGATGCGGTCGTCGATGAATTCAACCGAATTGAGGGTGAATTTCGTGAGGATGAACTGGAAATGGTAGACTGGTTATCTGCGGCAACGTGTACACTATCCTTGGGCCGCCTACTGTCTATCGCGTGCGACGCAGTAGACTGCTCAGGCATTAAACCGAAACGAGACTGTAGGTCAACTTCGTGTGCTAGGAACTCTGCTAGGCTTTCCAACTTTGTTAGACCGGCAGGCTCGAAACGGTCGGCATAATCTAGCCATTTGGCTCGCAACAGTGGAGAAATCTTAGTAATAAGAGCCTGAAATAACTCCGGAGAAGCAAGATATTCCGTATGATCTAATAGCCGTATTACTTCCACACAGTTGCGCACCCGACTGGCAAAGATAGCTAAGTCCTTACCTTCACCATACACACGCGGCAGCGCGCGCACCACCGCTATTTCATGCGCGACCACTACCTCTGGCCGGCCGAAACGCGCGTCTAGGGCGCGCACCACGACGCCGGGGTCTCGTGCGGACACCAGCAGCGCAGCCACAGCTTCGCGGGCCGCACCAGTCAGCGCAGTGTTCAATCTTGACATATTGTTCGGGGCGGAGTAGGAGCCTTGTGTATTTTCAAAGGCTTTCTTGAGACTTAACCAATCTAAATAGGATTTGCCGTCAAAACGGGGTAAAGGGACACGGTTAATGGCATTATTAATTCCTTTATTAACACTATCTACTAAAACTCCTAGACTCTTCACTAGCTGTGGAATTTCAGAGCTCTCACGAAGCGAGAGGGCCGCAGGCGGCGCGGTGGGCGCGGGCGGCGCGATAGGCGCGGGCGGCGCGATAGGCGCGGGCGGCGCGATAGGCGCGGGCGGCGCGAAAGGCACGGGCGGCGCGATAGGCGCGGATGGCGCGATGGGCGCGCACGGCCCGATGGGCGCCGGAGGCACCATGAGGCCCGCTGGAAGCGCAGGTGCCGCTTCAGGCACGAGAGGGTCCTCTGAAGTCGCAGCACGACAGCCATGGCGCACTATCGCAGTACGTGCAAGGGACGCGACACGAATAACAGGACGTTTATTTTCAAAATTCCTGGAATCATTCACACATTCAAAAGGTTCTTTAGGATAAAAAGCCGCTTCGGATTGACGTAGCCATTGGTTTACGACTATATTATGACTGCTGCTCGCAGAGCTGTGCCGACTCGCATCTGCCTCAATGGCGGCGATTTCAGCTTTCAGCTCTAGATCGGCAGTCGCGCGTTCTAAATCCGCGAGTTGGTCAGCTTCAACGCGAGCGCGGCGTATTTTTTCTGCCTCTATATCGGCAAGACGGCGGGCGTGCTGCGCCTCTGCCGCTAACTTTTTAGCCAATACAACTGAAGAACGGGACGAAATACTTGACTTACGGGACTGGGAAGGCGCCGGTGCTGCGGTTGTCGAGTCGACACAAGAGGCTAGGGGCACGTTCGACGGCCCGGCCTCCTGCGCAGCGGATCTACCTTCTCCGCCTTTAGCGGTTACCGACCGGGTAACTACCATTCTTCAGAACTGCTTCACTTATACAATAAACAAACTTTTGAGATCCGGCTCGAAGGACCAGATATTACTGATCAAAGAAAAAACTGTGCTGGTTCATTACATGTTTATTACACGAATCTTGAAGGCAGAATGCCAAAAAATAAATTACAAAACAATAGGTTTCAAAAAATACAAAATACTATAAAGAGATAAAAAAGTATTCCAAAAAGGTTTCTGATAAAAATAGGTGCGTCGTGCACAATAGTATTTTATGCAACCCTTGTTTGAAAATTGTTAATAAAGACGCCATGAGCATTTTTAAACAATGTTTCATACAGTACTTTTTCTACGACCACTCACCTATTTTCAAATAAAATTGTAAATTTGAGAAATATTCTTAGTCAAACACAATTTTATTAATCATCAAGATCGGGCGGGAGACGTCAAAATTAAAAGAAAGCTCCTATATGGCTTACTGTTCATCAGAAATGACATTTAAAATTAGGTTGGCAGCCATGTATTTCATTAAATCTTGTATACAAGGCCTGTCTTAATGCGAATGCGTTTATAGGGAATAGACAATATAGACTTATCTTGACATCTGTAAGGTAGGGGCTTAAAGGTGTGTTCACGACCATGTAATTATGACGAAAATGCATTACGTGTCGAGAAAAACCTAACGTATGCTTTACATTCCAACTCATGATACGGCCAGTGAAGGGGGCTTTTTAGGGGTAGTTTTAAAAGTTTCGCATCTGCGGTAGTACTCTTTACCGAGCGCACCTGACCAGCGGTCTATATGAATAAATCAGGCCTCTGGCGATATTAATAATAAAGCCACTTTTATTTCCTTAACAACTACTTACAGAGTTCAAAATTATTTACATGCATGCTATTTCTAAAAATATTAATTTCTATTTTCTATTTTATTTTATATAAAGTTTTATTTAAAGTTGTTAGGAATCCCATTTATTGGGTAAAGGCCTCCTCCAATTTGTTCCATTCATTCCTGTCTTGCGCCTTTGTTAGCCATGCGGAGCCGGCCGCGGCTACTATGTCATCGCTCCACCTCTTTCGTGGTCGCCCTGGTTTTCTTTTTGCAATGGGCCCTCTCCATAGAGTCACTTCTTTTGTCCATCTTTTATCAGTAAATCTGGCTACATGTCCTGCCCAGCGCCATTTTATTTGAAGTGCATATTTGAGAGCATCCGTAATTTTCGTTTTGTTTCTTATGTGTTCGCTTCTCACTTTATGTATTTTCCTGAGATTCATCATACTTCTTTCCATCGCGCGTTGAGTAGAAGTTATTCTGGATTTTGTCCTTACCGAATGACTCCAGGTTTGGCAGCCATACGTTAGCGTCGGCAAAATATTCGCATCCATCACAATTTTTTTCATGCACAGCGGGAAGTCTCCTTTAAATATTTCTTTTAAAGACCAGTACTTTTTCCAGCTTAATGCTATACGTCGCTCTATTTCATCTTGTGTATTGTCGTTACTAAAGGAAACTTCCTTACCAAGGTATATGTATCGCGACACGTATTCTAGAGTCGTGTATCCCAGATTAATAGGTTTTATTGAGCTATTTGTCATTAGTTTTGTTTTGCTTTCATTCATCTTCAATCCTATTTTCTCGCTTTCTTCTCTGAGGGAGTTAATCATTTTTTCCAAGCTTCTACTCGTAGAGGCGAAAAGTACGATGTCGTCCGCAAACCTGAGGTGGCTGAGGTAACTGCCGTTTATTTTAATACCCTCTTGTTGCCATTCTAGTTTTGAAAATATAGTCTCTAATACGGCGATAAATAGCTTCGGTGAAAGCGGGTCTCCCTGTCTTACGCCTCTACATATCGAAATGTCATCTCCTCTTTTTTCGAGCTTTACTCTACTGACGCTATCTTTATACAAGTTTTTTAAAACTTTAATGTATTGTGTATTTATTTCTGCTCGGTAGAGTGCTTTCCAGATAGAGTCGTGAGATATGGTATCAAACGCTTTTGCGTAATCTATAAAAGCTAAATATATTGGTTGTTCGAATTCTTTATGTTTTTCTGTTATTTGTTGCATCACGTGTAAATGGTCCGTTGTTGAAAAGCTAGAGCGGAAACCAGCTTGCTCTTTAGGTTGAATGTTTTCGATTTTAGCGTTCATTCTGCTTTGTAAGATAGATGCAAACAGTTTATATATAGAGGACAAGAGGCTGATTGGGCGATAGTTGGCTATATCTGTGGGATCGCCTTTCTTATAAAGTAAAATTATTTCGGAGCTTTTCCATTGTACTGGTGTTTCGGATGTGTCTAAGACCAGATTAAATAGTTTTGTTAGGGCCGGAATTAGTTGAGCTTTTCCAAGTTTTAGAGCTTCGTTAGAGATGCCGTCCGGTCCCGGGCTCTTGTCCAATTTTAGTTTTTTAATGTGAGCTTGTAACTCTACAGACTCTATGGGGTTGATTGTTTCAGATTGCTTTGTTGAACAGGATGGTTCGCTTTCTAGAAAACTTTTGCTTTTTTGGCTGTACAATTCTCTATAAAAATGAGTTGCGGTGTTTAATATGTCTTTTCTTGTGTTTGTCTCTATGTTCTTAGCTTTTAGACTTTGTATCCAAGTTTTATGTACATTAAGCTCCTTAAAAGCTCGTTTTGAGCTTCGGTAGCATTTTAAGTTTCTTGTTATAATATTTTTTCTGTGGATCTGGTAGTCTTTCCTTAACGATTTACTCGTTATTTTAAATAGCTTAGTGAGTTCTTGTTTTTCTTTTTTTGACTTATGTTTCATTTTAATTAGTTCTGATCTTCTTGCGATGAGTTTTTTAGACTTTTGGCTTATGATTCGGTTTTGTTTCGATGGTATTATATTTTTTGTTTGCAAGCTATTTTTGATGGCAGTTTCTATTTGATCGTAGTATAGTTGTAAATGATAAACTTCTTGGTTGCTGTGTAACTCATGCAAATTGTTTTCTAGCTGTTGAAGATATAATGCAATTTCAGCGTCAGTTTTAGGCTTGTAAATTGAAGGTTTGTAGTTACTCCTGCTTATTTTTGTAGTCGCGTTGAGTTTCCAAGTGGCGCGTACTAGCCGGTGATCGGACGGGAATGCAACGTTTTGTAGAATTTCCACGTTTATTATGTTATGTGGTTTATTTGTTAAAATATAATCAATTTCATTTTTTGTTTTTGAATCGGGGGAAATCCATGTCCATTTTCTTTTATCCCTTTTTTTGAAATACGTATTCATAATTCTTAATTTATACTCATTTGCGTACTGTACTAATACTTCCCCTCTTGCGTTTCTCTTTCCGTAGCCGTATTTTCCCATTATCATTTCTTCATTATCTTTTCTTTGCCCGATTTTTGCGTTAAAATCGCCCAAGACGATCAGTTTTCCGCTAGCGACCTGGTGAGCTTGCTCAAGTGTTCTGTAAAAGTTGCTGATTTCCTCATCTGTCGAGCTTTCCGTGGGTGCATATACTTGGATTATAGAGAGGATCTCGTTTTGATATTTCATTTGTAAAAGTGCGACTCTCTCTGATAGGCCCGTAAAATTATAAATATAGTTTTTGTGATTTTTCTTTATTAGGAAACCGACGCCATGCGATCCCTGTGTTTCGCCTTTATAACAAAATATATAATCTTCCATTTCTTCTATACAGCAGCCCTTTCTCCTCACTTCTGCTAAGCCAAGTATGTCAAATCGTACTTTCTGTAGGGCATGACTAAGTTCGATCATTTTTTCTGTCGACAATAGTGATCTGACGTTATACGTTGCAATTTTTAAGTACTGTTCAAAACTTGTATTTTTAATTGGAGGGTTGTGGTCGTACTCCCCACGGTGACCAGCCGGCTTGGGGAATTTCAGAGTTTCTGTTTTATATTGTTTTGACTTTTTGGTTTGAAATATGTTTTGGAGGGGCGTTGGTAGTTGCTATTGGCTGGGATTTGAAATTAGTTCTTTATTTACTTGTAAAATAGATTTAGTTGTTATTGGTTTTGGTTCTCTAGTTATAAAGGATTCCATATTAATTTTATTTCTTTTAGGTATTTGGTTCCCATTGTTTGTGCTCGGGGTTTGATTCATCGGCTCGTTGTTTTCACCTCGGTGGCTCTTCTCCGGTTCTTCAGGAGAAATAGATAAAAACCTTTTATTCTTTTTTCTTTCTACAGGTGTGAGAGGCCCCACTCCGCGAGGTTTCAATTCTACTATTTTATCGTAATGTAGAGCCACTTTTTTTCCTGACTCTCTTTCTTTTTTCAGGGTTTCCTGTAATTCCTTCCTTTTTTGAAGCACGCCAGGAGAGAAATCTTCTTTTAAGTAGATTCCAGTGTTTTCTAACGTTTTTTTGTGTTTAAGCGTCTCTATTTTTCGGCTCATATTTATGAATGTAACTGCCACAGGTCTAATTTTTCCCGTGTTTTTCCCAATTCTGATCACATTTTCAATTTCCCATTTATTGCAAGATATTTTCATAGTGTTGTTTAATATCTCCAGGATGATGGAAAGTAGATGTTCGTAGCCTTTATCGTTTTCTTCGATACCGAAAAATATCACGTTTTTTCTTCTAAGTTGCTTATCTAAAAAATCTATAGTTTTCTGTTGTTTTTCGATTTTTATTTCCAAATTTTTTGTCTTTTCCTCTATGTGCATAAATTTTCTGTCTATATTATTATTTATTGATTCTTTAATGTTGTTTTCCATCTCTTTCATATCTTGCTTTTGTTTAGATAGATCCTGCTGGATTTCTTGTAGAGTTTGTAGCACTTTGTCCATTTTTTCTTTGTATTTTGCGCCCTCTTCAGATGATCGCTCGAACTTTTGTAATGTACGTATAAATATTAGATCTTCTTTGCTGCTATATCAGTCTCGCTACTTGCCAACAGATGGCGCTGTGATCAAAGAGCTTCTAAGTAACAGCTTGCTACTTGCCAACAGATGGCGCTGTAATGATAAGATATTCGCAGCAGCAACGTGTTAGTTTACCGTTATTCGAGTTTTTGAGGTTAAACTTATTTCACATAACTCTAGAGTTTTCTTATGCACTTCTTTCGGAGGGATTGTTAATGTAAATCACTTGAAGTGTTATAAGTCCTTTTTTAGTCTTAATCCTCCGGTCTAAAAAACTTTCAACTGTCACTTTGGTTGGTGCTGGTATTTTTGTCTATATCTCTGTAAACAGTACGTTCTGTGGTTTTACACCATTTGCACAATAACACACTTCTCTGTTCCACACAATCACAGCTGTTTTTAATTATTTTATGCACTTTCTACTTTAAAAAACACAATAATATTGCAGACCCGATGTAAACAAGAGCACAGTAGCGCCCTCCCTCTGGCGATATTACTTCGCTTCAAAATACCCAGTGCTCGTCACGGGTATTGTTGAGTTATATTTCAAGATCCTCTCATCCTTTAAATAATATATATCTACTTTGAACCTTGTGACAATTTGGCTAATGCTTCGCAAACGGTTTTGTTAATTGAAAACATAACTGAGCGTTGGTTTCAAATAATAGACACATCCCAACCAATCGTAAGTGGTGACTACTTCATCACTACATAGTATAAAATAAAGTCACTTTTTCTGTCCCTATGGCCCTTTGTACGCTTAAATCTTTAAAACTACGCAACGGATTTTGATGAGATTTTTTTAAATAGATAGAGTAATTCAAGAGGAAGGTTTTTATGTAGGTATAGTACCCGTTGGAAGCCGGGGCGGGTCGCTAGTATAATAGGTATATAGCCTATGCATTAGGACAGTAACAGATGCACAATACTTTTTTTCCTAACTAGTGCGGAAAATTAAGCTTTGCGCACGCTTCGCGTGCGTAAATTTCTCTTTTTAAGGCACTTGTTATGAAAAAAGTCGTTCGATACACGTGTAAAAACTTCTTTTTAACTCGGGTGATTGTCGCCCTGGTTTCACTCGGGCTCCAACTTACACCCTCGCCGAAAATTTATTTTTTTGCACTTGCATAGAAATGTACTATACTGAAATGTACTCTGCATTTATCGCACCGCCTACATATTTTCTGCTTTGCCCGAAGGTTGACTGGTAGAGAATGCCTTGTAGCATTAAGTCCGCCTTTTGTACAATTGTATTTTTCTTTTTGTGCAATAAAGATTAAATAATAAATACTATTTTAGTACAGATGGTGCCTTTTTTGTGCGCTAGTGCGAGAAGTGGTTCATTTTATATTTAATGCGTTTGCGACGTAGACCTACTTCTTTATAACGCTCCCAGGTAATTGTGACAACAATGTACATAAATAAATTGAAATAGGTAGCCATAATGTAAAATCATAAAATTACTCGTAATAAGTTCTGATTTCAATCGCCAAACTTCTGTTTATTACAGACTATAAGCACCTGAGAGGAGTCGAGTATCCACTTAAAAGACTTTGGTACTCGTAATCCCACGTTAATTCATAAAAGAAAAATCTGAACCAAAAGTCCCTACTATTTAGCCGTCGGCAGTGTCTATTCTGGGCATTTGTAAATAATTTCCCACGTAGTCCATTTCATAAATATGTATACTATTGTGCACCCTATTCCAACGCAATAAAGTAAAAAAAATACACATATTTATGAACCGGTATATACGAAAAGCCTCTCGGCTCTTGCATAAGTTAGCCGCGGCTAACGAGGCTTTGGCATTGTACAAATATGTGTACACCTAATGGACCTTATGACAATGGAATAAAGTTCAAAAGCATCAATAATTATTTTGCTTAGTATACAAATAGTTAATATGACTTATTATAAGCCTTATTGCTATGAATTTAAAGTGCACGAATAGGCAATTGTGTGGGCACGAGGACGAGAATAATGTAAATAGTGGAATCAGCAACATAGAGATTAATAATTTTCTCTTTCGAGAATAGACGGGAATGTATTCATTTATGTTTCATTTATGGCTGGCTCTTAGCGTTTTATCTACAATTGTAAATGTTTCGACGTATAAATTAAATTTTTTTTAATGTTCCATAATTTTGGCTTACAATTTTATTTTACACAAACAAAGGCGTCATTAGAGTGAGAGAGACAAATCCTCGAAATTCACGATTTTCGTTTTTCGCGGTAGGGCCGCTGAACTGAGTTGGAGTTACCTTGTAGTTGGCAAAAAACGTTTTCCCATCACGTGTGCCTAATAAAATACGTAAATTCAAGTGTTATTAAAAGAGGACTACTTAAGCAATAAATTACACGTCATGTTGGCTAGGGGTCCTGAAAATATCAACAAATATCACCATGGGGGATAGGGAGGTCTAAAATAGGCCAAAATCGTATGACGTGATTAATGGACAAGCCCTTATGGTTAGTCTGGTCTGATGAGTGGTCAGATGATATTCAGACTTTAATTTAATGAATTACATAACAATGAAAAGGGAAAATTATTATAACAATAGTAGGAAAATACAAATAAATTAAGGTTTTGGTATGTACCTAGTAACTCAGCATTTTTCATAAAATTTGTTGGATCACGTCTTCGATAATATTGATAAAAATGGGTCGGCTGGTAGAGTCAATGATTGAGAGCAAGATCAGCAATATCCACCACATTTTCCAAAATATCACCAAAGATTTGTATGAAACGTTCATTTTTGCTACCAAAAAAGGAAAATCTGAAAGTTTGGTAACAAAAAGTTTGAAGTTTGGTAACAAAAAAGCAAAACCCTTTTTGAGAATTGCACAACTAAACTATATAGTCTTGCAATTACGTAGATTAGCAATTAAAAGTGGCAAATCGTTATTTTGCCTTGCCCCATATACATTAAATTCATTTGAAAAGACGAGACTAACAGTGTTGTTATTTTATAATTTCTTTCTGCTTTTTTTGGCAGGCTGTAGCTGTGTGCGTGCGTATGAGTAATATTTAGTGAAAAAAAAAATTCTAAGTTACTACTACTACTTTTTCTCTTTTATCGGTTTATATTTTCAAAACTGTATAATTTATATAAATAAATAAAATTTAATTAATCTAACTAACCTAGCTTTTATCTAAATTTGGCCCTTGTGCCATTGTGCCGAGGATGCTGGCGGCATTTCCTCACTCTATCGCAAGACTGATGCGAGACCCATGCTTTTATTTATTACGTTTTAAAAATGCCTAATCGTTAAAACGTAATAAATATAAGGACCTCGGCAAAGAGTACGATTATGTACCGTTTGGCGTAGAAACTTTAGGTTCATGGGGCCCCACAACGCACACACGCAAATTGTTTGCTGAAATCGGGTAACGTCTGGCGGGCCTTCCTCGCATAACGCATCAGTCCCAAATTGATATGATTTTGGTCTTGATTTCACATGGCTCCAATGGAAGACCAGCGCTGGGCTGTGATTACAGCCTAGCAATATGCTGAATTGGAGTCCATTTTGTGGTACTTAGTTTATTTTTTATATTCCTGTTTATTTTGTGTTTTAATGTGTATATTATGTTGTGTCACGAATAAATGTTATTTCTTTCTTTCTTTCACATAATTATTGAGTTCACTAATCGTACCTATACACGACCATAAGCTACGATAACCGCTTACCATAAAGCGTATCGTAAGCTCACTAGCCATCGTTTAATTATTTCAAAAAATTCCAGAAAGTTCTTGCAAATTAGAAATTGTTCTGCAATTTGTACATTTCTATTCACGAGCAAACTATGCAAACAGTTTGTAAGCTGTCGAGATGAGTTAGATCATAAACTAGCAGAAATACGTAGCGCAAACAAGTTAATACCAACGATATACTACAGTCCTACTACCACGAAAATCGAAATTCGTAAATTTCGAGGATTTTTCTCTGTCACTCAAACGAAGGCGTCATTAGAGTGAGAGAGACAAATCTTCGAAATTTACGAATTTCGTTTTTCGCGGTAGGGCCGCAGTCGCCATCAGATATATCGACACGACCAGGGTGCTCTTAAATATCTATACACCTCTATTGTCATAGAGTTAGAGTGCATATTCAGAGATTATTGGGTACCATAGCCGCTTCGATATTTATAATAGCAACTGCACTGCAGTTTGCCGTTCCAATAAATTGAATAAGTACACAGGATGATTTTGGAAATGCGAAGGATTTACGGATTCTGCTGGATGCGGGTAGCACAGGACCGGTCATTGTGGCAATTTTTGGGGAGTTTGTTCAGCAGTGGACGTCTTTCGGCTGATATGATGACGATGATGATGAAATTTACGGATTTAAAGCCAAGACACACCGGCTACGAGTGTAGAGTGCGCGTTTTGTAGCTTATACAAATGTCATGCACCACAGGGTCCACACTAAGTTCTATTAATTAAATAGCTGTATAAAACTTTACCTGTGGTGGATTTTGTCTTTGATTGCAGTTTGACTAAGCCTGTGGCGGATCTAATTATGTATTGTACCTACCTGACGAAACCTGCGAAGTGGATTTAAAAGAAGTATTAATGTAATTTATTTTGTAATTATATATAATAAATAATCTTCTTCTTCTTCTACCTAGCGTTATCCCGGCCTTTGCCAGGGTCCGCTTTCCTGCTATATTTCCTCCACTTCGCGAGATCCTGGGCATCTTCTAATAGCACATGATTGGTGCGACCGTATGTAGCCGCGAGATATAGTATCCCTCTCTTTTTTATTCATCATCATCATCATCAGCCTATGATAGTCCACTGCTGGACGTAGGCCTCTTCTATTAACTACGCGTATATAAACACATTAGGAGGTAAATGCCCATAATCGCCAAGCTGGGCAAGCGAATTGGCGATCTCAGTAATGTGTCCACTATGATGACGCTGCTGCCCATCATCAATATTTATCAAATAGTGGTCAGTGACACTTCAATCCCTTAGTCGACTCTTACGATACCCACAGGAGGAGTTGGGGTGGTGACAAATGTATTCTTACTGCCGTCACCACACGGATTTTTTTATTCATATAGCTAGTAAAAGACAGGAAGGAATTAAACACGTCATTTACACTACTTAGGTTCCATTGATTGTGCTTAAACTACTTGTGTTCTATTTAATAAAGCTGCAAAAACTCCGGCGAGCGAAGTTCGATATGAGTAAAGTAGTAAAGAATAAACAATACCCGTACCGTAAGTCACAGAGACTATGTAGGAAAAAAAACTACATTTCCAATTGGATCCTAACGGTATTATGTACCGAATTGAGGTGAACTAACGAATATCGATTCATAATCATAATCATTTATTTACGTAAAATAAGAGTTTACAATGTTATTACAGTAATATCATAAGTCCTTCTATTTAGCAATTGCACATTTGCACATTTTGTAGACTTACATCTAACTTAACCTAAATCATTATTAATAATTAGTACTTACAGTCATTAATTGCAATATAAATCATAAAATAGGTTTTGGGGAAGGAGCGTGCACTGAAAAAAATATTTAACTGAACTACTTTGGCTATTTCATCATTAACCATAATTCGGTATGGCGTTACTAAAGTTAATTTCTATTAACAAACAGGTTTGCGTATTAAAAACCAAACGGATAATGTTATTCTAAGTTGGGCTATTCGTAAATAAAAGCTTGTATACGTCTTACATTAAAACAGTAAACAAATTCAAGTGTTCACATGTAAATAAACCGCTTGGTCTAATTTAAGAGTAAGCATTGACAATATGCAACAAAAACCAAGTCCTAGCTTCTAACAAAGACGATGTTATTATCCATAACATAAAATTGTTTAGATTTAACTCAACAATGATTTGCTATTTTAATACATAATTTTGTTACATATAACCCGTTTTGTCTAGTAGAGTAAAACCAAATACGGGTTTGCTACTCTAGCAGACCATTCGCTTTATCTAACCAAATAAAATACAATGTGTAACCAAACGTACTTCATTATATAGACAATACTTAGCATAGAAATAACCAAACGCTTTTTTTGCGTTGCCAAATAATTTTAATTTCTTCATTTTCCTTGTCATCCAAGAGACTCTGAAGCTAATGTATCAAGCAAAATAATGGAATTACTCGTAAAATAATTTAGAAAAATATTTTTTTTTTACAAAGATACTCTGTGCAACGAAAACCTATAAAGTGATGCAAAAAGTACTTTTGCTCGCGTTTGTATTATTGATTGATTGATTATTTTGATTACTATACCGTTCGTATAGATTACTATGAATGTTTCTATTATTTTAATGTTTCTATCATTACAATTAATAAAGTTAATTAAAATATATGTTTCTTTTTTTGCTCGTTTAGTATTACTTCTTTTTGGGTAATCATCGATGTGGCTTACGTATACACCCTACTTGTAGTTAAATGAGTTGTAAATAGGGCTCACTGCCTGTATAAAATGCAGTACGTCTCATCACCCAGGGGATAAGAAAGGTGACGATGAGACGTACTGGATTTTATACAGGCAGTGAGCCCTATTTACAACTCATTTGATATTTGTCTGTATATGAACCACGTATTTTTGGCATGTATAACCTATTCATTTGGTTAGAAGTAGGCAAACTATTTGGTCAAAATAATTAAACATTTGGCTGTATATGAACAACGTATTTTTGTCGTGTATAACCTATTCGTTTGGTTACATGCACGCAAATAATTTGGTTAAATATAATGAAACAAATTGCTTAAAATAATACTCTAAATTGGTTATAGGTAACAAAAAAGTTATGTTAAACATTACTGAGCCAGTTGGTTTAGGCGTAGCAGAAAATTTGATTAAAGTAAGTTGTGAATTCAGTAAGATTTTGACAAACAGTAAATTTGTTATCAACATACAGCACGTCTACAATAACTGAATTGTAAACTAAATATAACCGAAGTTATGGTAATATACAACAGACAGTTTTCACACGATATAACTAATATTGTTTAGCAATACACAACATCAATTGTTTAGTAGAAAATTAACCGAACTGATTTTGGTAAGATATTGCCTTTATTAAGTTACAGGTTATTTTTAAGTTACAGGTTGACGAAAGTTCGGTTACCATTAACAAATTATTTTTTTCAGTGTGAACGTAGCCCCTTCCATTTTGTTTAAAAAAAATGGTAGGATTCGGATCTTAACGATTACATGTACTAAACTAACGTAAGCCAGCGATGAACTAACGATATAGATATGTTATTTGCGGGCAAAAAGTTTGGGGCGGTCAACTTCACGCACAATTGTGGCAATATACTCGGAAATTTCCGAGAATTTTCATGACAATTTAAGAGTAAGTTCTCATTTAGATTGTTTCCATGAGAACTTATAAAAATGTGTTATAAATAATTATTTTAAATCGTAAATAAGTAAACAAGGCACTCAATATAACTCATAAGGCATGTATTCTAGTACGGTCTTGACTTGATTAGATTATTTGTTAAATTGAGATTCCCGAAAACATTCTCTATGCAAGTTTAGCAACTTATGAAACTTCTCCTAGGTACAATGCTACGCACATGGCGTTGTGGACTGAGAGAACATATTCGACTTTCACCAATAAAGTTTGAGTAGGTACACTCAACCCATTGAAACCCTGGGCCACTCTAGAATCATGTCAAAATAACAATTAGTAAGACAGTAGATTTCAATAATCTGATTCATAATTCCACTGTGACAAAGTTCCGTGGCCTAGAGTTCCAATCGTTTAACTATACGAGGAGTGATGACTTACTGCGTCGAAATGTAGTCCTTCACTATCAGCCTCATCTGAAAGCTTGTCGCTCAACGAGCTATGGAGAGGGTTATGCTCGGGATTTATCTTTTATTTTTATTTATAATGGGCTTACTCATGGCAACAGACTAGCCAAGGGCAGAGACGTGGCCTACGATGGAGTGAGTTGGTCCAGAAGGTGCCTATTCACCCTTGACTTGAAGGTTGACGGGTTATATGATCTCGGAAATATAGACGCCGGCAAGGAAATCCACTCCTTGGCAGTACGCATAAGGAAAAGCGCTTCGTACGAATAAATGGAATATCTACCAAGTAAGGGTGGAACCCGGCCGTGCGTCTAGAATTTCGATGGTAAAATGGGGATGGTGGAATAAGCTCATGAAGCTCTTGAGCACACTCCCCGAAGTGCAATCTGTAGAGCACCGACAGACTGGCAACTTTCCGCCGATGGGCTAAAGAGTGTAGCCCAGCCATCAGCTTCCTGCCACCAATCAATTTACGTGATCAAATCAGAAATCCATCTGCTTTGCGTGCAATGTGGCTTGCCCTTTGCTACTTCAGCTTGCTAATCCGGAGGGTTATGTCGGTGACTTTAGTTCGTCTACGGATCTCCGCATGTCTTGACTCATAGTAAGGGTAAATATCGTGCCAGTAAAGTTGGTAACTGAGCGAAGTAAAATGTAGTTCGTATCCACGTAAAACGAATTAAACAAGAAGAAAGTCAAATAAGGATGCGCGTATTACTTCCTTACATAGGTTCATGGGTGAATCACGGAGGAGAAACACGCGATGTATAGCTAAAATTATAAAGACTATCGTTTTAAGGCCTTCTTGATTGTGTGAGTTGTAGTAAAGTTAGGTTTTTTATAGCTACACCGTATTAAGGTCATACAGAGTGAAATAAAAGATTATCTAGTTCTAGACAGGGTGTACATCTAATAATAACTGGTTTTTTTAAGTTATTTTTAAAAATAAACCTTGAAAACGCGCATTAGAAGTGTTGTCAAACTTTGGTTACCTTAGTTTTGTTTTTGATAATTTCATTCACAAAACGAATTGTATGGAAAATAGATATTCCTCAAAACCCTCCATCCAAAACGCCAATTTTATAGGCAATGACTGTAAAAATATCACGTGAGAATAATACTTTTTACAAAGAAAACCTGAAAAGCAGTAAATCATTGTCTTCGTCGGATTGACACCACCATTTATCCACTCAGCAATAATGGGTGCTAATCCTCGGACAAACTTAATAAAAAAGCTACGAGCTTAAAAATAAATCTTCATCTACTGCAATAAGAATCTTTGATAATTATAATTTTTTAAGTAAAAAGTACGAGTACTTGTAGATTTCGTGCACTAAGTTGGAAAACTCTGAAACTTGTGCATGACATTTTGACGTTTCAACAAAAAATAGTACTCATTTGATGACCTCCATAATTACCACTGCTAATACTGTCTATGACATTTTAAAGTTTGCGAGATTGTTTCATATCACATCACATCATCAGCCTATGATCGTCCACTGCTGCACGTAGGCCTCTCCTATTAACTATGCGTATAAACGCATTAGGAGGTAGGTAAATGTCCACGCTGGGCAAGCGTCTGTATAAATAAATACACAAATAATGCTCTCGCAGGGATTCAAAAATCGAAAGCTTCATAGGTAACTACCAACTAGGCTACGGAGTCTGATGAATAAAAGTTACAATAAAGGTTTGTATCGTAATTTTACATGTCCCTTTCCTCGCCGGAGCAAATAATTGCCAGACCTCGTAAAATATTCACACGTCCTAACAAGCCTTGTTATACGGCAAATTGCGCACAGAAATATATCATTAAATTGCTAAGCAACGGTAACTTATATATGCTTATAGGAACATGGTACTAATTCGTGATTTTATCTTTAGTATACAGTGTGTGTAGCTTGGGTCATAGCTTTTACGAAAATGGGTAATAACCAGAGATCGGACAAATGTGCGTCATTGTTCGCAATAATATGGACATTACTCCAAAGTTGAAAATGACTAATAAACAGATTCTTTTTTTATTTTGAAGCTTTAGAGTGATTATTTACAAAGGTTCTCATCTCATACTTACCGGTGTAAACTAGGTATATTTCTGAAAATGATTAATAATTCAATCAAATTAGTTAGCAAATATTTAAAATTACTGTACAATTCATTTTATTTCCTTCCAACGATTAAACTACCGCGTGTCCTGCTTGGTTGTCAAACGCTGTGAGTGGCTGCGGACTGTCAAGCGCTAATTAACAAATCATTTTCAAGTATTGCTTCTCACGGAACTTTTCTTAGAAAATTAAATAGGTACCTACGTTTAAAATAAGAATGTTTAATCAAATAATGCTCACGACTTGGCTAAAAATTTGAATCTCAATCCTCATCATCGTCATCAGCCTATGGTAGTCCACTGCTGGACGTAGGCCTCTCCTATTAACTAGGCGTAAAGACGCATTAGCCTCCTAATGCCCACAATCGCCACGCTGAGCAAGCGGATTGGCGATCGCAGTAATGTGTCCACTATGATGACGCTGCTGCCCATCATCATTATTTTATCAAATAATGGTCAGTAACACTTCAATCCCTTAGTCGACTATTACGACACCCGCGGGAGGAGTTTGGATGGTGACAAATGTATTCTTACTGCCGTCACCACACGACCAACGGACAACCCTCGTTTTTAAAAAGAGCCTGCATGATGTTAACATACTGTATATTATGCGGTAGCGACATTCAAAACTGCCTTCTTAAAAAACAGTTTTTAACCGCTCCATTCGTTAATCACTGAGTATCACAAACAAATCCGCTTATTCTGATTGAAATTCTTCCCTCTTGTTTCAATTTCGGCAAAGCTGTTTTTCTCAGGCTGTTTACAGGATGTAAAACCTATAAACGTTCTAAACATAAACGAAATGAAAAGCAGTCACGGTATGCGTGTCGCGTCCGACCTGTTAGTCTTACTAATGTGTGTTGCCAACACTTTTATGGCACCTAACTGCCATAAATATCCGAACGCCTTTGCCCGTTACCGCCGAGGCTTACCGCTGACGTATTATTGTAGCTTGTCTGACTACAGCATAGATATATATTACTAGAGCACGCACATGTCTCTTCTGTGGTAGTGTTTTGTTCCGATATGATTTTTCAGCGTCGAGCTACTCCGTATAATTTTATAGGTAGTAAATAATCTGCGTATTATGATTACTTGTACCGCTAAATTCAAAGACAATTTGTTTTATTTGTAGGTTTGGTAGGAAAAATAAGTGGTTAAGTAAAAATATAGTAACGAATATGTCGCGTACATTATTATATTAATTACATCCCAACATTTCGAACTTTAGAAGGTTTGTGGTTAAAATCCACCCAATAAGTAAATTGAAAGTAGTTTTATAAGGGCATTAAAACAAAATTAAGTACAATCCTGAGTTAGCCATAATATATTCTGGGCCGGTATCAAGTTAATGGCAGAAAGTGGCGGTATTATGTGAGTGAGTGTGATGGTTTTCACGTCAAAGCTTTTATATATTTTTCTGCTTAAAAAAACAGCACAAACCAACATTTTCTTTGACCTGAAACTATTCACATCGTGGCAATCACCTACATAATAAATCAATAAATATCATGAAATAAAATTACCTACACAAATCTACCACACAATCGTGACACACTTAACAGTGGGATAAGCTCAATCAGGGCTTGCTTTATAGTCACTTAAATATGTAACAATCATCATCAACTAAGGTTATACGACAAAACAAAAATTCTGAAATAAAAATTTGAGACAATCACCCCAAGAGATACATTGACCGGGATTTGAGGGCAGATTTGTAGCCCAGTAGTTTAACTAAATACTCTACTACGTCTCACTTTACGCCTCTCACTTTCTTACTATCTTATATCTTTCTTATCTTACTCTCTCACCCTGGCTCTCCTTTTGGCCTCTCTCTCTCTAGAGTCGATCCCTCATGCATGTCTAATCATGTTGAGCTTCAGGATTGCATTTAGGACAGATGATATGCCTCCACAGGTTTCTGCCCGCCTCGTTTTATACACCTTTGAATTTGAAGGACGATTGACATGCGGTATCTATTTAAAATGATGTCTGTTTTTCTGTCTTCAGAACAAGATTTCTAAACAAATGGCTCCGATGGGAATAGTTTTGGTTCGAAGCCTTGCAAACAAAGTAGCTAATCGCTATTATTTTCCATCTATAACGTTTTGTGTTTTGTACAGTCAAACGAAGGCGCAAAGTGGATAAGTCACGTGACTATAATAATGTATCGTATTGGTCACGTGACCTTTCCTTGGAGTCTACAATTATCATACATTTATCACTTATTTCTTTTCGTATACGATTGCAGAATGGTATCTTGGATAGGCCTGCTATTTAGTCAACTTTGTAACGAGAAGCGATTTTTTTTTCTAATTTTTGTTGTGACTTCCATAGGGAAAATTATTCGTTATAAAATTATCATGAGGACGTATCGTAGGGTATCGTCAACTGATTTTAAAACATTCGCATCTATATTTTATCACATACCGGAAGGCGCAGTGTGGGTAGGCCGCCACAAGGTGGACTGATGACCTGGTGAAGGTCGCAGGAGTTCGCAGGATGCGGGTGGCGCAGGAACGGTCGTTGTGGCAATCATTGAGGGATACCTATGTGTAACTTTGGACGTTTTTCGGCAGAAATTATCATGATGATGATTTGTATTTTCCGGCAAGCTAATTACTTCACTCTAGATTCAGAAGATTACATCGTTTCGCTGTCCAACAAAGTTTTTTTATTTATTGCAAGGCGTGAAAAATTAAAGTAACAGAATGCAGATTTTTACATCTTCGTTAGCAGAGTTTTGCTAATTTGAAATTGGTCTAAATATAATCTCACCTGCTTCTAGATAGGAAATTCACTTTTCATCACACTTGCTGTCTAAGCACGTCATTGCTTGCGCGCGTAGCGGGAGTAATAGAAAAGTGATATTCCCTAGGGAGTAATAGAAATGTCAGTACGTCATTTAATAATATTATGTCAACTCATGTTTTTGTCGGCAAGTGTGATGATAAACATTGTTTGCATCACGGTAGGTAAGCGGAATACTAACTCGAGTCATAAAACTTCTAACACTCTCGATATTAATTCCGTAGTTACTTCCTTTGATGCACAATGTACTATTATGATGAAAAATGACAATGCGGAAAATTTAATAAATTATTCAGTGTTGTATTATGGAACGAGGTAGAGGAGAATTGAAAAGATCAACTAGGTACGACAAATGACTTTTAATTGCGTAAACTTACGTTTAATATTATCTTGACGTTTCGGGCATGACGTTACACCCGTGGTCGCCGGCAGACTCAAGTCCGAAACGTCACGATATAAAAACGCAAGTTTACTAAATTAAGACTCGTTTGTCGTTAAAATTTGGAAGCAAAATATTCCCATTTAATATGTAAATGTGAAGAAAACAGTATACCTAACATACAAGTCCAGTGCAACTATATGATTTGTGGGTATTGTACCTACTTAGCAACCGCCATTAGCATTGAGAAACTACATTAAAAATACAGATTTCTTTATACAAAACATAATTGTTTAGCTTTTTTGCAGTCATAATTGGACGTAGTTACACAATAACGTTCCATTCCACAGTGACCTCATTTTGAGATAAATGCAATTTAGTGTTTTTGTTGTATACTTTTTTGCTGAAACTTATATGGAACATTACTAATGGTTTTATTGTAGAATTATGTCTATTTTATTTAACGTTACATTTATTTTCCATATTGTCTGAAGAATAAAGGTAATATTTAGGTAAAATGGTACTGGAACGTTTTTGAAAAATTACTTTTTGTATGGACCATGAATTTAAATTAATTTGCAAAAACGTTCCAAGAAGTTTTTCCTTTGAATTATATGAAAAAAGTAAATATATTTTTGTAATGAATCGAAGTTACGATACCTAGGAATGAACAAAAACAATCAATAAAAAGAAATGTAATTATATTAAACATAATAGCTACATAATCAATATATCACATGACTAGATACAAAGTAAGTATCAAAAATCAAATAGAAACAGATATATTTTTAAAAATAACATTTAATCAGGGTTCTCTAAATAATCTCCGAAAATTGTTTGTATGAATATTACATTGCAACCAATTTTTTTCATAAAGTAATTTCGCCGAATGATCATGTTCTGATAGAATTTTATGAAATTGTTTCATTTCCCGACTTTCCCGATTTGAAATGGTTGGCAATTCTATGTTTAGCTTAGTTTTTAATTTGAACTTTTTGTAATACATATAATCATGTGATTTATGGTTTAGTTGGTATAATATATATTTAGTTAAATCATTATTTTACCATTTTTTTTGGTATAATATCATTTACGTTACAAGGATGTAACTTTAATTTGAGGCGAATTTTAGACAGGTATGTTTTTGTTTTTTAATAACAGCTTACACGGGGTTTTGTACTAATGTTTCTAAACAATAAAAAGTTGGCAGTAACAGTAATTTAGATGAAACCGAAGAGGGGTCGCAATGCCGAGAGAAAAATAAAACAGTCGCTGTATGGTAGCAGTTTCACCTAACACTCCTGGACACTGTGAAATGTTTTTTAGGGTATTTTTTTAGACAAGTTCAGAAACATGGTTATGCTAAACAACAACAACAACAACGGGTTAAGTGCTTGTACTTAGTTGCTTAGAGGAGTCAGAAATCTGGACATATTTTTTGACTATTGATTTTATTAATTAATGAGTTTCATAATATATTTGTCTAAGACAAGTACATGAGCAGTCATAATTTTAAAGATCGGTGTAAATGTGTATTTTTTACTTGGTTCAAGTAAAAAGTTGCCACATGTACGAAAAGGACTACGAAACACTGACGAAACTTTATTCGTGTAATAGTTGTTAGGCCTAGTGAAAGATTTGACAAAATGATCAGTATGCTAAAAGCATTGTGTCATTACAATAATCTATTTTATAATAATTCTGCCAAATGCAAGGTTGTTGTTCAAAAATTTGCTAATTGTTGGTTGCCAAAGTAAACCATCGGCGAAATGTTGGAAAAAAGTTCGGAAAAAAGGCAGAACCCCTATAATCATTTTTCATCTTCGTAACCCTGTATATCAAAGTCTGGCACTCCACCAAAGCCATCAACATCATCAATGATATCATCAGAGCTCGTTAAGGTTTTCTAAAATTCGAGACGATCCTCTGGTATGGATTGGTACATTGTTTTTAAATCAGCTAACTTTGCCGGAGCTATTGGTTTGCTATTAGGCCACCATAAGCACATACGAGGTGATGTTCTATAGTTTGCGAACTTCCCGTGAATGCATTAAAAAAAATTAGTATCGTCTTAAAATATTTGGATTTAGAATTCAAAAACAAAATAATGAATGACTAGAAATCGGCCGAACCGTTTTAGTACAGTGTCGGTTCAAAGTTGAGAAGTCAGTTGAGAAAATGGAAATTTTGAAGGAAAATTGACGTGCGATAATTTTTTACAACTTCAAAAGGGGCTTAACGAGACTTCAGTGCTTCGAAAAGTTGACTACGGTTTTTAATGATAAAGCACCATGCCTCCGGGCTGTGAAACGGTGGTATTTAGAATTTCAACGTGGTTGCTCTAGTCTTGGTGACATCAGGCATCGTGAAGGTTGACCAAAAACAGCCGTAATCCAGGAGAACATTGATGCTGTACGGGAACTGATCGTCGAAGATCGTCATGCGACTCATGCGACATACCGCGAGATAGAAGCTTCCTTATGTATTTCAGGGACACGCGTTCAGAGTATTTTGCATGATCACTTAGGCGTTAAAAAGTTGATCTCACCCTGGATACCACATTTACTCAGTAAATACCAAAAAACGGCTCGCGTCCAAAGGTGTCGCAAAACTCTGCTGCAATTCAACAAAGGAAACTCAAACTTTTTTACGACATTATCAGTGGTGCCGAATCTTGGATATATGCCTATGATCCTGATTCTAAACAGCAGTCACCTGTTTTCGTGTTCCACGATGAGCCAAAACTGACTAAAGCAATACGTTTACGGAGCACTTAGAAATAAATGGTCACCAAGTTTGTGGCGAAAAGTGGCCACATTGCCACCATCGTGCTCGCCTATGATCCTGATTCTAAACAGCAGTCACCTGTTTTCGTGTTCCATGATGAGCCAAAACCGACTAAAGCAATACGTTTACGGAGCACTTAGAAATAAATGGTCACCAAGTTTGTGGCGAAAAGTGGCCACATTGCCACCAGCGTATACCTTTGTTTGTTTACCAAAAATTATCGGCCCGATTCGAAAAAATAATCCTAAGCATCGTATACTACTGCTCCCCGATAATGCGAGCTCGCACACCGCCCGACAAACAATTGCGTTTTTAAAAGAGCAAACAATCGAAATTCCACCCGCCGTACAGTCCAGACTTAAGCTCGGAACAATTTTTTTACTTTTCCAAAAATCAAGTAACGACTTCGTGGTCAACGGTACTAGACGCCTGAAGAAGCGGTTGAGGCATACAAAACGGGCATTTTGGAGACCCCGACCCATACTGGAACATACTTTTGTGTATACTCCTGTATATCGTACACTTTGGCTAATATCATTCCTGGCTGTAAATATAACATGTATTCATGTGTGTTCTTTTGCTTTTTATAATGCCTCTAGCTCATATTTCGAAAGGTTCGCATTTCGCAATGATACCAATGCTAAGATGTACCCACCATTGTTAACTAGCAAATTAGTTACAAACATACTTGGATCATCTTTTGCAAGAAATCATCTTAAAATGCATTTAACTAAAAGGTTACAAAATACATGGGACACTGAATGTAAGGCCTTAAGTATCATGTTAGTTTTGAAAAATAATCCAAAACACATAGAACGTTTTTCACCAGGACCTGAAGTAACATATGAATAACACAAAAAGATTTCATCCTACATGGATCAGTTTTTGCATGGACACCAGTACAATATAAATTTTGTTAAAAAGTACCAAGTTAATTGAAACATTATGAAGTAATAACTAGATAATGCAAAAACGTTTCAACCCACATGAATCAGTTTTTGCATAAGCACCAGTGTGATAATGGTTTTTGTTAATTGAAACGTTGATACAAAGTAATATTAATGATAAATATTTACTAAAAACGTTTCACTTAGCATGTTACGTTTTATTTTTTTTACGAATTGCTCAGTTCGGTAATAGTGTGGTTTGGAACAATAAGATAAAATTTTATTTTTAAAACTAAGCCACGTAGAGTCATGCGAGTCAGTGTAAACGATGCAATATGTCAAAAAAGGTTCCCCAGTAGCGTTAACTCAATTTTGGGTGACTTGTGGGTTGGAACGTTATTGTGTAACTACGTCCAATTATAAGAACAAATGCCTACCATCCCCTCAAAACACCGCGGTAAATTCACTTTGTTTTTACATTTTACTAAAACAAACTTTGGAAGGATGTTGCGACCCTTTTTCCCAGAATGATGTACGAGTATTATGTACAGTCAAGGGCATTAATATATATACACTTCTCCATACTGATCCCTTACAAATGTGTCTATATATTAATGCACTCGACTGTACCTACTGTTTTGAAAAAGTCCCGCAGTTTCTTGTCAGTATTAATCTTCTCAGCCATTTATTTAGGTAGGTAAAAAATTGAAAAGTATAGTTACACAGAGATTTGTGACAAGAAACAGTACACTTGTGACAGAGACAAGTGATGGGAAAGGTGGATTCTAGACGGTTCAGAGGACCAAGTCCAACCAGATGGTGTGACCTGGATGCTTAGACAAGTTGCCAATCGCTAACGCTTAATCGTCAATCGTAAACGAAAGGCAGCTAACTGTCTTTGTCGCACTAATATGAAAGAGTGAGAGGGAACTACGATACGCTACTAAGCGTTAGCGATTGGCAACTTGGCTAAGCATGCAGATATCAGCGCAAATGGGCACCACACTGACCAACGCTTTCCACAAAGCTTCAGATAAGGAGAAGTGGAGAGCTGCAGCAAAAGCAATTAGAAAGGAGTCACAATCCTCAGCAATGAGGAAACCCAGAAGAAGATATTTACATAAAAATCCTATAAATAATAAAAGGTACTTAAAAAGAAAATTGTATGGATAAACATGTTTTTGAACAACAAATTAAATTGTTTTATTAAATATTTTTTGAGTTGTATTTTTTTAGATTTTTCAAAATCTGTTAAATCCAACTTAGCATTTTTTTCAGTGCTGAAAGCTCAGTTGTCTACCTTTGTCACTTAAAACAACATCTTACTAAAAATGCTTTTCTAAAATTCTCATTCTTTATCCGTTCTTCGAAGTGGTTTCCGTAGCTTTTCTCGTGGATCGGTCTCAATTGAATCGTTTCCAACTTACTAATATTCCCAGCGGGCGATAAGCGGAAAACTAAAGCTAAAATATATCCTTTAGGAACACTTGCTCGTGCTACTAAAATTTTGAATACTTACTGAACTTCAAATTAGCATTTAGTATTGAGAAATACAAGAAATAGAATAGAATAATGATTTATTTGTAGACTTCGTAATACTTAACAAAAATCACATACTATACTAACAAAACAGAAAAAAATAGAGAGATTATAGATTTCCATTATCAAGCACTGAGCCCGAAAACGGTTTAACCTTTTGAATGTCAAGAACCACTAAAGTGGCCGTGTGTTGTCCTATTTACCGCGCCAGTGGCCACTAAAGTGGTCATCGAGTATGCTGTCAAAGTAAGTGTCTTGCTGACAGATAAGGTTTATTTTCGTTGTACATTAGTAGAGATACTGGCGTGTGTCACAATTTGATGAGAGAGGGAAGGCGCTTAATCAGACTTACCGACGATCATCAGATCATAATTATTGAGGCATAAAGTACGTTTATTTATTTATTGTCATATATATGTTACTTATATTACGACAATGTCGAATAATCTATGAAATTTCATAGGAAAATATGTGCTAGACGCTTTATCTTTAAATACGAATTCCAACCGAAGCAATAAAAATAATTTTTCGTTTGACCTTTATTTAAAATAAATGTAATTTCGTGAACGGATTTTCACCGAAATGCTTACCCGTGTATTCAGTCTGATTTATTTTTAAAGTGAATATACTCTTATCCATTTCCAGAATTTATAAATTATTCATGTTCTTTGCAAATACATTGTTTTCGTTTCACTAGATATGAATTGTTATGATAATACCTACACCTTTTTAGTTCTCCTATATCAGTAAAATAAAGCTGCGATAGGTTTTAAGGCGACAATAGATACTATAGATAGTAAGAAAAAATATGAATTTTATGTATGAAAATAGATATTATGTTCATCCAAAAAATATTAATTTTTCATGCTCTCTATTTCATACGTAATTTCACACGATTCTGTAATTTAGGGAACGCTTCATGGGCATTCCACCAGAATGTCGCTTACGTAACGCGATTCTTTTAGTACTTCTAAAAATGATAGGAGGGTCACTTGCAGAAAAAGTGTACCTTTTAATTTACATTATTTTACTCGGCATCGTGCGTACTTTTCAGTTATGAAACAAAAAAGTATGTCCCTAATGTCACGAAAATAAGTATGTAAATTGAGATTACTCAGTTTAGTTACTCCCATACCTACTAAATGTATGAAACGAAATGTAACGAAACTGATAAAAAAATCTCAAATTTGTTACAGAATTTTTCGTACCTTTAGTATGGGAGTAACTAAACTGAGAAATCACAATTTACATATTTTACTTATTTTCGTGTTCATTAAAAGGTACACTTTTTCTGCAAATGACCCAGGAACCCGAGTTCTAGTGTCGTAATATTTCGGGACTTAACTTACACGTTCACACAGTTTTTTCTAACTTTGAGCATTTATATAACGTAGCTGCCGTTGATAGTATAAGCTTCACGTAAGCGACATACTCGTGGAATGCCCCTTGAACGGTAGATCAGTGTTTAGCCAAGTTGCCAATCATCATCATCATCATGATCATCATCAGCCAATTGACGTCCACTGCTGGACATAGGCCTCTCCCAGAGAGTTCCACAAAGATCGGTCGTGAGCTGTACACACACATCCATTGGACACCCGCAACCTTTACCAGGTCGTCGCTCCATCTTGTGGGGGGCCTTCCCATGCTGCGCCGTCCAGTGCGTGGTCGCCACTCGAGAACACGCCGACCCCACCGGTCATCGGTACTCCGTTGCCAATCACTAACGCTTAATCGTCAATCGTAAACGAAAGGCAGCTAACTGTCTTTGTCGCAATAATATGAAAGAGTGACAGAGAGGGAAAACTACGATACGCTACTAAGCTACTTAGCGATTGACAATTTGTCTAACCACCAGCGTTGCCAGATGGTCACAAAAGTCACGATCTGCGTGACTTTTGACCCTCCCGCGTGACAAGCGCGTGACTTGTGATTTTAAGGGAATTTTCGTGAATTTTTACCCTATTAAGAAATTTTCGTGATTTTTTTTACAGAAGTCAATTTTGAAACAAAATATTTGTAATTTATGATTTTGGAACACACCCACAAATAGAGAATTGTCTCTTGTCAAAGTTGTCATTATCAATGACACTCATGACACTGACAAGTGACAGTATCAATATTATTCAATATTCGCTTTCGCTATTATCCATCTATTATCAATATCAGTAATGGGCATTGGCAGAGTAACAATAACACTTATTTCGTAAACATTAAGGTGTAATTTTGTGTGAGTCGTTTAAGTCGTTAAAAAGCTACGGAACCCTGCACTGAGCGTGGTCCGACACGCTCTTGGCCGGTTTTTTTTTTTTTTTGCTAAAATCGATTTATCAAGAACAACTGAAACGCGTGACTTTTGGAGCCAAATCGTGATTTTTAGGAAACCGAAACGTGACTAGTGACGCGACAGCCCTGGCAACACTGCTAACCACTCACTCGCTTCTGGCGGCTAGAGTTACCAACTTTGCGCACCCATGAACTGACACTGGTAACTAGAGGAACCAAGCGGAGTACGCGCGCATTTTCGTTTGTAATATATAAAGGGCTACATAGATATGGTATAAATTGCAATAAAAATACGGACTACCAACATAGCAATATTTAAAAAGTGTTTAAGTGTAGTGGAAACAAGTAAAATATTATTATCTGTGTTATTTTCCGAAGTGGCGCTAAAGAAAAAGTTGTGAAAAGATTGCGGAGCATACGAAAATGTCGTGAGTATTCAAATTTATGTATTTCTACTTGTATTATACATCAAAATACTCAGTGTTTATTGTTTTATTAGGGAACAAATATATTTTTGACATATTTGCTATAAATAAACAAAAAATCGCATTTGCAATCAATAACTCGGTAGATTTTTGAGGTAGTTCGTAATTAAATGTCTCGCATTTCTCTTATATACAAATATTTTTGACATCGCTTTAAGTAATTAAATAGCGTAACTATTAAGCTTCAAGAAAAGGTGAAATGTTTATATGAACTCTCTTAGAATAAACAGGATTACCGAATAAAACAAGAGTCAGTAAATAGTTAATGCCTACTAACTAGAATGACGGCTCCACGGCGGCCAAAATTCCGCGAAATCTGCGATCGTTTTGCGGAAGCAAATAAGGCATGGTACACACGGACCATAACTCAAAGACTTATTCAAAAGTTTTTATCGTCCTTATTTTATTAATGTTTTGTTTTTACTTAGATATTATTATTTTATAGCTATTTTTCGCGTTTATTATTTTTGTACTATGCGTATATACAGGGTGGAAATTCTTTTTGGGTCAATGAGTTACTAGATCCAGAGTAGCTACGCGAAAATGGTCTTAGAAAACCTTACCTCGATTTTAAATTAATGAAGATTGGTGTTTACATATTTTGGGAAAAACATACAGGATGCGAGAAAATGGTTATTTTTGTCAAACTTTTTTTTTAAGCCAATCGATCCTGTTTCTGTTTAGGATCAATAGCTTGTATGGGAAATTCGAAATGGGAAGGCCGCAAATCAAGAATTAAAATTCCCATACAAATTGAATAAAAATAAAAAAATAAAAAAAATTCGTGAGTAATTTTTTTAATACTAATTGATTCCATTTCTATTCAGTACCAATAGTTTCCTAGGGGTCAACATATGGCAATGTACAAAAAAGCTAAAATTTCAGAAAACGGTTTTCATACATAAAGTGAAATTTTAATTTTGATTATTACTGTTTAAATAATGTTGCTAATGTTTTCATACAGTATTATTATCATTTAGTACAGGAGAACTAATTAGTGTGACAGATAATAAGTTTCCCTTTTTTCCGATAGTAAATGTATGAAAACAGTTTTTTTTTTAATTTTTGGATTTTTTGTATATTGTTGGAATGGAAGTTGACTCCTAGGAAACTATTGATACTGGAAAGGAATGGGATCGATCGGCATAAATTTACATATAATTTACATACGGATATTTTAATACAATTTGTATGGGAATTTCAATTCTTAATTTGCGTCTTCTAATTTGCCGAAAAAAAATTTTAGTCCTATTCAAGTTTTTGATCCTATACAGAAACAGGATCAAATGACATCAAAAAAAGTTTGAAAAAAATGGCCATTTTCTCGCAACGTGTATTTTTTTTTCAAAATCTGTAAACTTAATTTTCATTAATTTGAAATCGAGGGAAGGTCTTCTACGATCATTTTCGCGTAGCTACTCTGTATCTGGTAGCTGCCCACACTGATCCAAAAATAATTTCCACTCTGTATGTAAAGTAATAAGTTAGCGACCATGCTTATGAGGAGATTGTTTTTTTTAATAATTTCTGCTCAATTATTAGCAAAAAAATATTGTCTGTTTTTTCTAGTCTTTTGTGCTTATTGCATAGTTTTATTGAGTATTATAAATTTTAGAAAAAAAGGAAGCGGACGAGTTCGCGGGCGTAAAAATGTAACTGAAGAGCTACTTTCACCGGCCCCACCACAACCTGTACCAGCTACTCCTGTTCCTGGACCGAGCACTACGTGAATTTGGTCTGTATATTTTCTTGTGTGAATAATCAAATCACATTGACTTTTATTTATTTTATATAAGTCATAATAGCTTTGCTTTGTTGCAGGACATAATTATGAAGATAAATAGGAACTCTGCGTCTCACTCTTTCCTAGACAAAAAAAGAGTGAATTTGAGAACGGAGGCCAGAAATTTGCACGAGGGCAAGAGGACAAAACAATCGAAGCACTTGCTGTTGCTCGATGCCCCACCACATACACTAATGAGGTTCTTAATTTACTTTTAATGTAAAAGAGAAGTATAATAAGCTCCCATTACTGATCTTGTACGAATTTCTCGGTTCCGTACATAAGAAATTGAAAGCTCCTGGAGCATGCCTAGTTGAGAAGCAAGCAATATTATTGTAATTTTTCTCATATTTTTCAATTTTATTTTCAGGAAGTAGTCTCCAACGACATCTAAATGTAGGCTAGGCTTGGAATGCCTCAAACGCCTCCAGCTCAGAAACTGAAAACATGCCTAGTTCAATATGTATGACTTGGTTAAATAAAGTACATAATTCTGACATAAATCCTTGTTTTCTTTCACGCATAGTCATTAAACGTTATGTCTTCCAATTCCAATGAGGGTTTTCGAAATTTTTTCTGCCACCAGGCGGCGCTAGAGTAGGCGTGTGGTCCACACAGCTGTCAGATTCATAATAATAAATAATAATAATAATAAATATCTTGGGACATCTTACACAAATCGACCTAGTTCCACGGTAAGCTCAATTAAGGCTTGTAATGTGGGTACCAGGCGACGATATATATAATAGATAGATACATATAGATACTTAAATACATAGACAGCCATGACCAAGGAACAAACATTTGTGATAAATAAATACACAAAGAATGCCCTCGCCGGGATTCGAACCCGGAACCTCCAGCTTCGTAGGCAGGGTCACTACCAACTAGGCTACGGAGGCTGATATTCATACTATTAATTCATAGGCACCTGGACATAAAATATTGAAATTCTATTTTATTTGGAAGAGTATTGATTTTGTAATGGATTACGACTAATACACGGTCGTCGAACTGAAAACTGAGCGCAAACAGGCGCGAAAAGTCACTGGTATTCAAAATAATTATTATAACTTTGTTAATTTCATGGGAATTGACTTGTGAACATTTTTTTTTTATTTATTTTAGAAAACAATATTCCTAAAGTAATGGTTTTCAGAATAAATAAACCTATACGTAGTTTGAAAATTAAATGCGCGTATTAATTTTGACAATTCGTCTAAACTCCCGCTCAGTGCTTCCATCTCACCTCCCCATAGTGGCAGAAAAAGTATCAAAAACCCTCGTTGCAGAACATAATATTGTGTTGTAGCAATGAAATACTTAGGCATGACAATGAAATATATTTCTATGAATATACCATACCCGATAACTAAAATAAAGAAAAAATCATAAATTAACAATTATAGTGCAAAATAAAGTATTATTATTACTACCTACTGTGGCCTAGTACCACAGGCGACGACATAATATACAATCATGCTTGAATTATAATATAAATGCAGACCTACTTATAGGAACCACCCATAACTCAGGAACTACATAAAATATTCGTGATAAATACACAAATAATATTCTCTACCATTTTAAATAATTCCAGTATTTGCAATAGCAATTTTGGATTCGTTTGTATTTATATAAGATTATTAGCTGCAGTTTGTCTTCTCTAGAAACGTCTTGTTTTTAATGAACGTTAACATAATAATAAAGGGTTATCAATTCAAATGGGTCAGTATGGAGGTTTTGAAAACCATAGCAGATAGCGAAATCTTTTCTTAGGAACCATGAGATCGATTTTAGTGGAAAGAAAAACTGCATTCATACACTTACAAAAATACGTGTACTCGGCTCAGGATTCGAACCTACACTTTTTAAAAATAATATTTCGTTATTTTGATTTGGGTATCGGTTGTGTTGCTCTGAAATAGTAAATGTCACTAAGAAACATGATAAAAAACTCCAAAAATCCATGAATACTTAGATTGAGTTTCCAAGCTAGATCGATTTTCCGTCCCCAGAAACCCCTTTAATCGCCGAAATTAAAATTTAAGAATGGCTAGCTTAAAGGTATAATGGACATTTTCATTTCTAGGGACACCCAATCAGCGTGAGATTAAAAAAAGCTTAACTTCAGTCAGGTTTGTAACGACAATTAGGTATAAACTCTTCATGAATTTTAAATTGATTGGTGTTTTTATATTCTTATATCGCTTAAAGCTTAAAAAATTAACACCAACATTTTTGTTTTTATCAATATTAAATGCTTAGTCGTCGTTACAAACCTGACTGCAGTTAGGCTTTTTTTAATCTAACGCTAATTGGGTGTCCCTAAAAGTGAAAATGCCCTTATTACACCTTTAAACGACCAATTATTGAGTTTAGGTACGTATATAAATAATTGTATTAGTATTAGTACATATTTATTTGCGATCTCGGAAACTGCTCAATGATTTGAACAAAAAATAGAATATAGGGGTTTTATTGGACGAAAAATTGTCCTGGTCTCGTCTCATCTCTGAGAAAACGTGAGTTTTCAATTTCATATATTTGAGTTTTGCTTGGTGGACCATTTCATAATAATTTTGAGCTTTTTAATATCATTACTAACATTATTAACAACTTATCTACAACACATTAAATATAAAACATTAATAAGTTATATTTTTGTTCAGTTCAACAAAGTCAACATTAATATATTATATTATTGTCTTGAAGCAGCGCGCTCGCGTAAATACTTGTGTGTTCTCGGCCTAATGGCATGAACATGGCGGGCCGGCGAGCGGGCCAGTGCCGCCATCTTGTTTTCTTTCTCAGTTGACTTTCTAGGCGCGACTTTGAATGTTTGTTTACATTTAAATTATTTAAATTTGTTGATATAATTATCAGTAATTGCTTATTATGTGCCGGTTATTGTGTAGTGCATACTGTGACGCGTTCATAAAACGTGGTAGTGTTGTTTTAAGTTTTTTTTTGTGCTTGTGATCTTGTTTACAAATTCGGTTGTCTTCCATGAACCGGCAGGGTACGTAAATACGTTGTTATTTTGCTATTATTTCTGCAATTACGGACTCAAATGTATAAAATAAGGTTTTAATAGAATGCCTGTTAGTGCTTTATCCTGTTTATGACTATATTTTGAGTAATAAAATCTCCAAATGACCAATAATATCTCTATGTAACTGACGGTTTTATATCGCACATTTGTTCTGACTTAAGCCTGCAATCAAATAAGTTTTTCTCAACATCTTTGTAAGAAGCTTCTTTAATTGTTTGATATTATCCAAAAGACAATGTAATATTCTTTCAAATGAATCCAAAAAACATATACCTTATCGCTTTAGATCTTTTTAAAAAAATCGTTTACTGCAGAAAGTTGGTACAAAATTTGTATGCGTCTAATTTGCGTGCGTTTATTCATTACTTTTATTATAAAAGCCAGATTAATGGCGATATAACCTTGATGACTTGTTTAATGTTTTTTACAGTGTTAAAACAATTATCGTAATTGCTTTACTACAAGCAAAGTTATCCAACTTTAAATCGAACATGATTTCGCGCCATTCCGACGACAAACTGTCAAAGCAATCTGGGTGACGTTTTCTTAATTTCGAAATCGAGTGAGTGGTAAGCACCCTGATCTTTCATTTAAGAATGCCACTCGATACATTTTCAAAAATAAATTTTGGTAGGTACGTTTCTTTAATGTTTAAGGCTACTTAACTCTAAATATCCTGCCAGTAGGCTTAGCACATGATTGGTGCGACAGTATGTCGCCGTGAGGCAGATCTCCCGTCCGTCACTAGCTATATTAACAAAAGAGCGACGGATAGACTATCTCACGGCGAGATACTGTCGCGCCAATAATGTGAGAAGCATACTGAACGCCATTAAAATAAAATAAAAAATCAGCCACGTGCGAGTCGGACTCGCGCACGAAGAGGCCCATACAATTATTGATTTTTCATTAAAAAAACACGTTTTTTGTATGGGAGCCCCCTTAAATCGTCATTTTGTACTCCTTTTTAGTATTTGTTGTTATATCGGAACAGATATACAGCATCTGTGAAAATTTCGACTAGGTATCTAAGATACTCGCCCGGCGGAGATAGCTGATAGCTGGGCGAGTATCGCCGTGTCTCTTTTATTTACACGGAAGCGCGTATCTTTTGTTCGTGTTTATAGCCGATAGTTCATAGCTTAGTAGCTCGCGGTGAGACCAGTGCCTAACTACACACAGTTCACGAGATACAGTCTGGCCTATTACCACGAACACGGAAGTTCGTAGATTTCGGAGATTTGTTTTGTCTCTGTCACTCCAACGAAGGCGTCATTAGAGTGACAGAGAAAAATCCCCGAAAACGAACTTCGGTGTTCACGGTGGGACCGCTGGTGACAGACGGACAGACAGCGGAGCCTTATTTATAGGTTCCTTTACCCTTTTGTTACGGAACCCAAAAAATCACCAACTTATGATTTGTGGTAATATTAAGAATACACTCTGTATTAGCAATCGCTCAAAAAAAGCTCAAAGTCACCCAAAGGGCAATGGAGAGGGCTATGCTAGGAGCCTCTCTGCGTGATCGGATTAAAAATGAGACCATCCGCAGCAGAACCAAAGTAACCGAAATAGCTCTCCGAATCGCTAAACTGAAGTGGCAGTGGGCGGGGCACATTGCGCGTAGAACCGATGGCCGTTGGGGCGGGAAGGTTCTTGAGTGGCGTCCACGTACTGGAAGGCGTAGCGTGGGTAAGGTGGACTGATGACCTGGTGAAGGTCACAGGAGTCCGCTGGATGCGAGTGGCGCAGGACCGGTCATTGTGGCAATCTTTGGGGGAGGCCTATGTTCAGCAGTGGACGTCTTTCGGCTGATATGATGATGATGATGATGATTAGCAATCGAATCCAGGCGAGTTGATACATTTTGGTTTGCAGCGATAGTTCTGCAACACTAAAATTCTTTAATAAATTCTTCCAATCGGTTTTCGTTGAGGACGATAGAATATCTCAATCGGTTCCATTTTCTAATAACAGTACCAATAATAGCTTAACTTGTAATAACGTAATAAGTCGTATTATAATCACTCCAACAGTAGTAGGTAATTATCTGAAGTCGCTAGTAGTGTCTAAGGGAAGTGGACCAGATGGAATCCATCCAGTTTTCCTTCAGAGATGTCGTGCAGCATTAGCCTCACCGATTTGTTTATTGTTTAATCTTTCTTTAAACACCGGGACAATGCCGGCATACTGGAAGCGCTCAATTGTTGTTCCGATTTTCAAAAGCGGGAAAAAAAATGACATTAAAAATTATCGCGGAATATCTAAGTTGTCAGTTATACCAAAACTCTTTGAAAAAATTATCTATGACACCCTTTACAATGCAATAAGACCAATGTTAATTCCACAACAACACGGATTTATTAACAGAAGATCCACTGAATCCAACCTGTGTGAACTGCTGGATTATTCTCTCGTTGCTATGGATAAGGGTCTGCAAGTAGATGCTATTTATACAGACTTTTCCAAAGCATTCGACAAAATCTCCCATTCTATCCTTATAAGCAAACTACAACTATCATTTGGAGTCCATGGCGACCTCCTGAGATGGATCACGTCATATTTACGTAACAGAACCCAAGCGGTGGCGGTTAAAGGTTATACTTCAAGCTTTATTCCTATCCCCTCAGGAGTTCCACAAGGCTCCCACCTAGGTCCATTATTGTTCAACGTATTTATTAATGATGTGATCGAGTGTTTCCATCATTCCAGGGTACTACTGTATGCAGACGATATGAAAATATTTACCTCTGTTTCAACAATTGATGATTGCACTAATCTACAGCAAGATCTTAATAGATTAAATGTTTACTGCTTAAACAACAAATTATCATTGAATGTTGCGAAATGTTATTCCATCACTTTCTCAAGAAAACGTAATTCTATAATTTTTAATTACTCTATTAATAATGTTCATCTTAACAGGGTCAATATGGTTCGGGATCTCGGTGTGTATATTGACGATGAGCTGCAATTAACGTCTCATATAAATAAAATTGTCCAAAAAGCATACAGTATGCTCGGATTTATATTCCGCCAAAGTAAGGATTTCACAAATCCAAATACGGTTATTCTTTTATATAACGCCTTCGTTAGATCTCACTTGGAATACGCCTCTACGGTGTGGTCTCCTCACTTTGCTGTCCACAGTAATTCAATTGAAAAGATTCAAAATAAATTTAAGAGAATAATGAAATACAAATTCAAAACATTTGACTCTAACCGCATGGAATCCCTTCAATTACGTCGCGAGATCAAAGACCAAGTGTTACTATTTAAAATCTTAAGCGGCTCGATAGACTCATCTGATCTTCTTTCGAACATTTTCTTCCGTTGCCCAGACCGCCGAACACGTTCCTCTAACCTATTTGCAATACCTTCCAATAGAACTGCGTACGCAAAAAACAGATTTTTAGTTAGAGCCTGCAAAAGTCACAACGATAAATACATTGATATTGATATATTTAATTCAACTTTGCCTAGGTTTGTTTCTGCAATTAAAGACATAAATAAATAAAAATATTAAAAAAAAAAAAAAAAAAAATCTAAATCTATAGAAATTAGTAAAGTACTTATTAAATTAAATAATTTGATTGTCCTATATACATTTAGTAGACATTGTTCTGTGAATCCGTCCTCTTATTCTTATTATAATAAGTTGCATGTATATTGGTATACCCGAATTGTCTCTGAAGGAGAAAATTTCTCCTCCTCTTTTATTTTATTTTTCTATTTTGTAATTTTTTATCTTATATAACCTTACCCAAACCTAAGTCATAGAAGATAAATTAATTTAGATAAGTCTTGTTTGAGCAACAGAAATGTCATTATCCTATAAGTGGAAACTGTTTTGGCGTATGTGTATTCTAGTTTTGTTAATCGCATGTATCATTTTTTCGCTGTTTGTTTTCCAAAAATAAAAAAAATAAAAATAAAAATAAAATAAAAAACACGGTATTTATTTTGTGGTATTAATATTGCTTCGATTAAAACTCGACTGATAGTTTATTGAACAGGAAAATGATATTGGGACAGAGCATTGTCCGGGCTTCCAATATCAGTAGCGCTAGTTTATTTTAACACTTGATGAGTAATTATTATTTTCACACGTAATTTGAAAATCATAAAAATGATCGAAACTTTGGGTGCAAAACTGTTAAACTTTTTAAGGAGACATGAACACATATATCCACAAAATGTACATAATCTACATATCCAAACATAGTAAGTTCAAGATTTCGAGATAGGCAATACATTTTGATACAGATTTTTCTACAATATTCGTATTTTTCTTAGCGGAAGTTTTCATATGTCATTTTTAAAATTTTGAGCCCATAGTTCAGATCACTAATACTTTACTTGTATAAGTAACCTGATTGATGGTAGGTAAGGCTATCATGTGTTATTTCAGATCGATGTTTTGATAATATATCTCTAAATAGTGAACAATAAACTAATGCTAATTAACCCTTGTTAATGTGACGAGACGCCACTATACTAATTTAGAATCAACAAATTAAGTTCTTTTATCTGGTTTCATTAAGGGAGCTCGTAAAAGTTTGGAAAAATTCACAGAGTTAAATAATTAAAAGAGTTTGTTTGACTGGGCAGTTTCCGAGCCAGTAGCTAGCGTGTTTATCGCAAAATAAAACGTAACTTTATTTCCTGTTAGTTGGGTAGGAAAGAATAATGTGATACGCTGATTGCTGCGACCATATATTATACCTATAACATGGACATCTAACGCCAGCTAATTATGCCCCCAAACACAATTGTGCCAAGATGGACGTGACATTTCGGCGCAACATCTTTAACAAATGTTTATAGATACTATTTTAAATGGCAGTTTAAGATTTTATAGATTGATATTGAAATTCTATACCGTGATGCATTGAAGAGGGGGTGGGTGACCCTTGTCAACTAAAAATCAGGACCGTTTTTGAAAGGCAATTTAGTATGGCGTGCGGCTTCTATGTTTTATTTGTTCGTAGGCTGACTATAGTTAAAATAATTATTTATTTCATACTATGAAAGGCATAATAGGTAGTTAACACAGATAAATTATTTCGAAAATGTATAGATATAATAAATAGATCACAGTATTTTTTATACAGATTTTCTATTTTAATAAATTGGAAAGAACTTAAAAGAGTAGATCATTTGGCAGTAGGTAAATAGTACATTACGATACGAGCGTGAAAAAGATGAAATTCGAAACACGACTGGAGTGTTTTAAATCGATACGAGCTACGAATTTCCTATTTGCACGTGTCTCGTACGACGTTTTTTAGTACAGGTGGCATTCCGAAGTGTTGGACCTGACGTATAATGAGCCACTTCTCGCACTAGCTCCTAAAAAAGGCACCATCTGTACTAAAAAAATCCGAAATGTAAATTTATCTTTTTAAGGTACTTGTTATGAAAAAAGTCGTTTGGTACACGTGTAAAAACTTATTTTTAACTCGGGTGATTGTCGCCCTCGTATCACCCGGGCTCCAATGTTCACCCTCGTTGAAAAAAATTGTTTTTGCACTAGTATCGAAATGTACTATTTCAGCACATGTGGTGGTTTTTTACGCATTAGTGCGAGAAGCGGTTCATGTCTTGTCAGGTTGAAACTCGCAAACTGTACTGAAAAACGTCGTACGTTACAGGTGCAAATAAGGGAATTCGTATCTATTATTATAAAGTTATCTGTCAACGAGTTAAATATAACCTAACTTATTAGTGTTATTTCAGTTCCCTTTGAGCACTTACTTATTCAATACAGACTAAACGACGCGATTAGACTTTGAATAACTTTGTGTAGAACAACGGTATAAAAGAAATAAAAGACGAGGCTCAAAGGGAATAAACTCGCTCCATGTAACACAATGTATAAACCAGAGACAGATAAACTGTGTAAACAGTCAATTCCTTGTCTTTTTGGGTTCCTATTACACTTGAAAGAAAAAAGAAAAGTAATTTATTCATTAAAGCACACATACGCAGGACTCAACAATGAGAAAATTACATTACACAAAACTTGAAGAATAGTATTAATATTAATTTTACTACATTACTATTTACCTATGAAATTGGCGTTTTGTAAGTACACTTTTTAAAAATAATATTTCGTTATTTTGATTTGGGTATCGGTTGTGTTGCTCTGAAATAGTAAATGTCACTAAGAAACATGATAAAAAACTCCAAAAATCCATGAATACTTAGATTGAGTTTCCAAGCTAGATCGATTTTCCGTCCCCAGAAACCCCTTTAATCGCCGAAATTAAAATTTAAGAATGGCTAGCTTAAAGGTATAATGGACATTTTCATTTCTAGGGACACCCAATCAGCGTGAGATTAAAAAAAGCTTAACTTCAGTCAGGTTTGTAACGACAATTAGGTATAAACTCTTCATGAATTTTAAATTGATTGGTGTTTTTATATTCTTATATCGCTTAAAGCTTAAAAAATTAACACCAACATTTTTGTTTTTATCAATATTAAATGCTTAGTCGTCGTTACAAACCTGACTGCAGTTAGGCTTTTTTTAATCTAACGCTAATTGGGTGTCCCTAAAAGTGAAAATGCCCTTATTACACCTTTAAACGACCAATTATTGAGTTTAGGTACGTATATAAATAATTGTATTAGTATTAGTACATATTTATTTGCGATCTCGGAAACTGCTCAATGATTTGAACAAAAAATAGAATATAGGGGTTTTATTGGACGAAAAATTGTCCTGGTCTCGTCTCATCTCTGAGAAAACGTGAGTTTTCAATTTCATATATTTGAGTTTTGCTTGGTGGACCATTTCATAATAATTTTGAGCTTTTTAATATCATTACTAACATTATTAACAACTTATCTACAACACATTAAATATAAAACATTAATAAGTTATATTTTTGTTCAGTTCAACAAAGTCAACATTAATATATTATATTATTGTCTTGAAGCAGCGCGCTCGCGTAAATACTTGTGTGTTCTCGGCCTAATGGCATGAACATGGCGGGCCGGCGAGCGGGCCAGTGCCGCCATCTTGTTTTCTTTCTCAGTTGACTTTCTAGGCGCGACTTTGAATGTTTGTTTACATTTAAATTATTTAAATTTGTTGATATAATTATCAGTAATTGCTTATTATGTGCCGGTTATTGTGTAGTGCATACTGTGACGCGTTCATAAAACGTGGTAGTGTTGTTTTAAGTTTTTTTTTGTGCTTGTGATCTTGTTTACAAATTCGGTTGTCTTCCATGAACCGGCAGGGTACGTAAATACGTTGTTATTTTGCTATTATTTCTGCAATTACGGACTCAAATGTATAAAATAAGGTTTTAATAGAATGCCTGTTAGTGCTTTATCCTGTTTATGACTATATTTTGAGTAATAAAATCTCCAAATGACCAATAATATCTCTATGTAACTGACGGTTTTATATCGCACATTTGTTCTGACTTAAGCCTGCAATCAAATAAGTTTTTCTCAACATCTTTGTAAGAAGCTTCTTTAATTGTTTGATATTATCCAAAAGACAATGTAATATTCTTTCAAATGAATCCAAAAAACATATACCTTATCGCTTTAGATCTTTTTAAAAAAATCGTTTACTGCAGAAAGTTGGTACAAAATTTGTATGCGTCTAATTTGCGTGCGTTTATTCATTACTTTTATTATAAAAGCCAGATTAATGGCGATATAACCTTGATGACTTGTTTAATGTTTTTTACAGTGTTAAAACAATTATCGTAATTGCTTTACTACAAGCAAAGTTATCCAACTTTAAATCGAACATGATTTCGCGCCATTCCGACGACAAACTGTCAAAGCAATCTGGGTGACGTTTTCTTAATTTCGAAATCGAGTGAGTGGTAAGCACCCTGTAGCCTATTTCACCATAATTACAATTGTGACAATTGTAAAATATCACTGTTACTGACGTCACAGGCCTCCGTAGACTACGGCTACCGCTTACTATCGGGCGGTCCATGTGCTTGTTTGCCACCATCATAAAATTATTACCAATAACGTTATTAAATCGTTAATAAACTACTTTTTATTTTTCGAAACCCGTGACAATTGTCGCAAGGTTTACTACAATTCTCATTCAATCTTGACATGAGGTTCGGCATATGTCGGAATTTCGCTACAATTGTCGTGTTTTTTGTGACAATTGTAATTTTGCTTCGCAAAAAAGTAGTTATTTACTGCTGATTTATTAAAGTTCCTGCAGTAAATTTTATATTGGTGGAAAACAAACGCACGGCCCTTCCGATGGTAAACGGTAACTGTAGCCTATAGACGCCCCAGATTGGAGAAATAGTAAATTTACAATTGTAGCACTTGTCAATGTGGTGAAATTGGGGCCTGATCTTTCATTTAAGAATGCCACTCGATACATTTTCAAAAATAAATTTTGGTAGGTACGTTTCTTTAATGTTTAAGGCTACTTAACTCTAAATATCCTGCCAGTAGGCTTAGCACATGATTGGTGCGACAGTATGTCGCCGTGAGGCAGATCTCCCGTCCGTCACTAGCTATATTAACAAAAGAGCGACGGATAGACTATCTCACGGCGAGATACTGTCGCGCCAATAATGTGAGAAGCATACTGAACGCCATTAAAATAAAATAAAAAATCAGCCACGTGCGAGTCGGACTCGCGCACGAAGAGGCCCATACAATTATTGATTTTTCATTAAAAAAACACGTTTTTTGTATGGGAGCCCCCTTAAATCGTCATTTTGTACTCCTTTTTAGTATTTGTTGTTATATCGGAACAGATATACAGCATCTGTGAAAATTTCGACTAGGTATCTAAGATACTCGCCCGGCGGAGATAGCTGATAGCTGGGCGAGTATCGCCGTGTCTCTTTTATTTACACGGTAGCGCGTATCTTTTGTTCGTGTTTATAGCCGATAGTTCATAGCTTAGTAGCTCGCGGTGAGACCAGTGCCTAACTACACACAGTTCACGAGATACAGTCTGGCCTATTACCACGAACACGGAAGTTCGTAGATTTCGGAGATTTGTTTTGTCTCTGTCACTCCAACGAAGGCGTCATTAGAGTGACAGAGAAAAATCCCCGAAAACGAACTTCGGTGTTCACGGTGGGACCGCTGGTGACAGACGGACAGACAGCGGAGCCTTATTTATAGGTTCCTTTACCCTTTTGTTACGGAACCCAAAAAATCACCAACTTATGATTTGTGGTAATATTAAGAATACACTCTGTATTAGCAATCGCTCAAAAAAAGCTCAAAGTCACCCAAAGGGCAATGGAGAGGGCTATGCTAGGAGCCTCTCTGCGTGATCGGATTAAAAATGAGACCATCCGCAGCAGAACCAAAGTAACCGAAATAGCTCTCCGAATCGCTAAACTGAAGTGGCAGTGGGCGGGGCACATTGCGCGTAGAACCGATGGCCGTTGGGGCGGGAAGGTTCTTGTGTGGCGTCCACGTACTGGAAGGCGTAGCGTGGGTAAGGTGGACTGATGACCTGGTGAAGGTCACAGGAGTCCGCTGGATGCGGGTGGCGCAGGACCGGTCATTGTGGCAATCTTTGGGGGAGGCCTATGTTCAGCAGTGGACGTCTTTCGGCTGATATGATGATGATGATGATGATTAACAATCGAATCCAGGCGAGTTGATACATTTTGGTTTGCAGCGATAGTTCTGCAACACGGTATTTATTTTGTGGTATTAATATTGCTTCGATTAAAACTCGACTGATAGTTTATTGAACAGGAAAATGATATTGGGACAGAGCATTGTCCGGGTTTCCAATATCAGTATCGCTAGTTTATTTTAACACTTGATGAGTAATTATTATTTTCACACGTAATTTGAAAATCATAAAAATGATCGGAACTTAGGGTGCAAAACTGTTAAACCGCCTACCTATAAGTTGGGACCCTTTCTTTAAACGAAGCATGAAGAAGCATCTAGCGGGTCAGCAAGGCGGTGGCAACTAACAGGTTACTGATTGTCTCCTGTTCGTTGCCGCCGCGATTTGGGCTCTACTTTTTACTTACGATCAGGTGGAGTGGAGCCACTTTGTTGTGTCAACATAATAAAAAAAAAACTTTTTAAGTGGACATGAACACATATATCCACAAAATGTACATGATCTACATACCCAAACATTGTATGATTGATATTTTGATGTATCTAATTGGTGAAGAATAAACCAGTGGTAATGTACGAAGTTGCTGTCTCATTCATTACCCCCTACCCTTGTTATAATGACACGAGACGCCACTATAGTAATTTAGAATCAACAAATTAAGTTCTTTTATCGGGTTTCATTAAGGGAGCTCGTAAAAGTTTGGAAAAATTCACAGAGTTAAATAATTAAAAGAGTTTGTTTGACTGGGCAGTTTCCGAGCCAGTAGCTAGCGTGTTTATCGCAAAATAAAACGTAACTTTATTTCCTGTTAGTTGGGTAGGAAAGAATAATGTGATATAGTCAACCTCCGTAGCCTAGCTGGTAGTGACCCTGCCTACGAAGCTGGAAGTTCCGGGTTCAAATCCCGGCGAGGGCATTATTTGTGTATTTATTTATAACAACGATTTGTTCCTTGGTCATGGTTGTCTATCTATTTTAGTATCTATATGTATCTACCTATCTATTATATAGGTATATCGTCGCCTGGTGCCCATATCATAAGCCTTAATTGAGCTTACCGTGGGACTAGGTCGATTTGTGTAAGATGTCCCAAGATATTTATATTTATATTATATTATTTATATATGCTGACTGTAGTTAAAATAAATTATTTCATACTATCTACGGCATAATAGTTACACAAATAAATTATTACGAAAATGTAATACATATAATAGCCTCCTGTTATAAAGGCCAAAATCATGCCATGCGTAAAGACCGAGCGCTAAGAAATAAAGTTATAAATAAAGTCCCAGAGTCCGTTATAACGGCCAAAATCATGACATGTGTAAAGACCGAGCGCTAAAACCTAAATTTATTCATAAACGCCGATTGTCCGTTATAAAGGCCTTCATGTTTCGCGCTTAAAATCAGGCGATAATGGTGTGAATTTGAGAATCAATGGCTGTCGTCCAATCAGAAATATATCTATCTCTACTTCGCAAAGGCTATTGCCCAGTGAAAAAGAATATTCCGTTCAGTGCGACATCAAAAGTCCGGCAAGATGTCACATCGCGCAGGTAGAGGTGAGTTCAATCTTATTTTTTCGCTTAAACCTGTTTGTTTTTGTCTGTCTTTTTATTTATTTAATGAGTATTTTACAAGTTTATTATAATGTAATTACTAGTGTTATTGTAAATATGATGTTTGAAGTACAATTACGTGTTAAATTAATTTGACTTTTGTAAAGCCCTCTCGGACTTTGTTCATGGCATCATTAAGTTCTCCCAATTGTTTAAAATGAGTTTTCTTTGAAATATGTAGATTAAAATTTCTTAATTAGTTATATAATGTTACAGAAGGTTTATTACAATTGGTTTTTAATACTTAAGTAAAGTTAATTTATGAGGACACTATTGTGATGTAAGAAGTAGACTGATTTAACTACAACAGTTTTGTATTGAATTAGATTTTAAAAGAAATACATTTAATGTTTTAATAACAGAACGGTTCTAAGATTTTTGTTATTTTTTATAATTATAGCATTTTGACAATCCCTTATGTTTTATTTTATTTTTCAATGATACACCTGATTTCATATAAAATGACACATATTCGCCACATTTATTATATAATCTTAGTCACATAAAAGCCGAGAGGCCTTTATAACGTCCAAATTATTTGTAAAATAAATTATGCTTAAAGTATACCTCTTTGAGTATATAACCAACTTCGTTCCAACAAAAATCTGACAGACTCATTTTAAACCTTAAAATAAGCGACAGAAAGTTCAGGACTCAACACTGATGATGGTGTTATAAAGGACTCTCGGCTTTTATGCGAGCGTTCTCCATTTTTACCCAGGACTTTACGCTGATAGTGTTATAAACAGTGGTCGGATATCCCGGTGCAACACCAGGGGATACCAAGTAGAAAAGTTAATATGGATATGACCTAAATTCCCGGGTTTAGTTTGAAAAAAAAAATATATAGATCTGATAGGTATACTTAAAAAGGCAGCTCAAATTGCGAACATAAACGAAATCTTTGGGCGTTTTCACAAACTGTTGTTCAAAACACTTTTTTTTAATTCAGACAAGTTTGGGCTTGATCAACTCAGGATCACGAGCTCTTTTAATTCTGATAGGTGAAAAAAACTGTCCCACAATTTTCGTACATTTTAAATTTCTTCCATTACGCTATCGCCATACAAAGTCTATAAAAACGATAGCGTAATGGAAAAAAAACCTTTTTTGACACTTTTTTTCTCCTAGTAGGATTGAAAGAGCTCGTGATCCTAAGTCGAACAATCCCAAACTTGTCCGAATTAAATATTTTGAACAACGGTTTGTGAAAACGCCCCTTTACAAAAGTATTGAATATTCTTCACCTTAATTTATTATATTATAACCCCCTTATTCATAAACGTTTGTTAACTTAACAAGCCGCTAATAATTGTTTGTCACTGTTGCTCTTATGGACACATTGTTAAGGCCGAAAGGGACAAACAATTATTAGCGGCTTGTTAAGTTAACAAACGTTTATGAATAACGGGGTAAGCCTCTACTTTGTTTTTGGTAGGTGTCCATGTTTTTAAACACATATAACGGGGTTGGCACGAAATCCAGATTTGGATGACATTAGAGAATATGCAGACCAAATTTCAAATAATACCGCATCTGATGAAGTGTCTCTTTACAAATTTGCTCCACTGACATCCGTAGAAGTGGAAAGTTAGGACTTTTTCGGCTTACAAATGGATTTTAGATGTGAAAAGGAATCGATTGAAAATAGAGAATCTAGAGAAAATAATTATATGCTATTTTAACTTTATAGAACCTAGTAAGCCATAATTCTTTCATAAAATACATATATTTACTCTAATGTCTGCATAGGTGTGTCAAGTCTTCATGCTTAAAAATGTTTGATTTTATGTTACATACACGAGGATGTTTAATCCGTAACCAGGTATATTTTTTCTAACTTAGTAATTGATGACCTCAGGAAGACCATGTACCATTCAGTGGTTATTGGATACAATTTTTCTTTAACTTTGAATTAATACAATTTTGAGGTATCTGCGGGAGACCTCACCTTAAATGTTTAATTTAGGCTGGGTATGTACATATTGTTTTAATCCTGAGCACGGATTAAAATAATCGTGTATTATATGATATTTCTGTTTTTTTTACGTTCGCAATTTCTAGAAGTGGAACATATTGTGCCTTAGTAAAAAGCTTCTATTTTTAAAGCTAAACTCTTTTATTTAAGAATATTCATACCAAAAGGCTATTTGGTACTAAGGTCAATATTAAACAAAATTTATAACCATCCTTTAAAAAAAATTTTCAAAATTGCATAATAATAAACGCTTGTATGTACATGCACTTATTTTGCGTTACAAAATATTACTAAACTTTACTGGATGTAATTTTGTGGAATCCCGTGGTATATCCATATTAGTATAATGTTTGAGGTCATTCACCCCTTGTTGCACCGGGATATCCGACCACTGGTTATAAAGGACTCTCGGCTTTTATGCTAGTGTACTCATTTTTTATCCAGGACTCAGGAGGATAGATCACAGTAATTTTTATAAATAATTTCTATATAATAAATTGGAAAGAACTTAAAAAAGTAGATCATTTTTGGCAGTAGGTAAAAAGTACATTACGACACAAGTGCGAAAAACATGAAATTCGAAACACGACTGAAGTGAGTGTTTTAAATTGATACGAGCTACGAATTTCCTATTTGCACGTGTCTCGTACGACGTTTTATTAGTACAGGTGGCATTCCGAAGTGTTGGACCTGACGTATAATGAGTCACTTCTCGCACTAGCTCCTAAAAAAGGCACCATCTGTACTAAAAAAAAATCCGAAATGTAAATTTCTCCTTTTAAGGTTACTTGTTATGAAAAAAGTCGTTCGATAGGTACACGTATAAAAACTTTTTTTTTAACTCGGGTTATTATCACCCTCGTTTCACTCGGGCTCCAACTTTCACCCTCGTCGAAAAAAAATATTTTTGCACTAGTGTCGAAATGTACTATTTCAGCACATGTGATGTTTTTTTACGCACTAGTGCGAGAAGCGGTTCATGTCTTGTCAGGTTGCAAACTGTACTGAAAAACGTCGTACAATACACGTGCGAAAAAGAAAATTCGTATCTATCAGTATAAAGTTTTCTGTCAACGAGTTAAATATAATCTAACTTATTAGTGTTACCTATTTCAGTTCCCTTTGAGCACTTACTTATTCAATACAGACTAAACGACACGATTAGACTTTGAATAACTTTGTGTAGAACAACGGTATAAAAGAAATAAAAGACGAGGCTCAAAGGGAATAAACTCGCTCCATGTAACACAATGTATAAGCCAGAGACAGATAAACTATGTAAACAGTCAATTTCAAGTCTTTGGGTTCCTATTACACTTGAAAGAAAAAAGAAAGAAAGAAAGGTAAGTAGGTATTTTATTTTCTAAAACACATATACGCAGGACTCAACGATAAGAAAATAGAGAAATCATAGTTACGATATTTAGAGACACAAGATCATGAGGCGCTTTATTTTTTACATATACCTAATTTTAATTCTTCAATTGGAAATGTACAGTCACGTCCAATATATATACATTTCGGAAAGTATGTCAAAGGCACAATAATCGGATCAAAATCGTATACATATTATTAGCGCCAACCGTACATCGCAAGGCACATCATTATTGACCCACTTTTTTTAAAGACAGAATTTTTAGCTCTAAGTATCGGCGAGGAGGCTAGAACGCACGATTTTTTTATTTTCCAATGTAAGGTTTAAGCGTTGGGACCATGCAAAATAGGCACGTATGTTGTCGCGAGTTGCGGAAAAAATGGCCAGAAAAACAACAACAACAGGGGTTAAAACATCACAACCATCACCATCATCAGCCTAAGATTGTCCACTGCTGGACGTAGGCCACTCCTATTAACTATGCGTATAAACGCATTAGGATGAAAATACCCATAATCGCCACGCTGGGCAAGCGGATTGGCGATCGCAGTAATGTGTCCACTATGATGACGCTGCTGCCCGTCATCAATCTTTTATCAAATAATGGTCAGTGACACTTCAATCCCTTAGTCGACTCTTACGACACCCGCAGGAGGAGTTCTGTTGGGGTGGCGACAAATGTATTCTTATAAAGGTGCATTCAGACCAAACGAGCATTCGCTTTTCTAACCCCCTACTCTACGAAATTCGATCGTTACACAAAACGTGATTCGTTGATTTCGTAGAGTGGGGAATAGAACAGCGAATGCTCGTTTGGCCTGAATGGCCTTAACGGGTTAAAACAACCAGTCTTTAATAAATACAAGTCTCTGGTATAAACTTTCCTAATGTTGCCGGAGCACGCAGTTAACCTCTCGAATGATACAATGTTTTCTCATAAAATATCCTAGCTCAATACTCGCCCTAGTGTATTTGCTATGGCTACACCCCACGCAAGTTTAGACTTGGAATAATACAAGTACTCTTACCACAAGTTCAGGATGCTTAGCTAAATAAATAAATATCTTGGGACATCTTACACAAATCGACCTGGTCCCACGGTAGGCTTAATTAAGGCTTGTGATGTGGGTACCAAGCGACTATATATATGTATATAATAGATAGATTCATATTATACAGGGTGTAAGTCTAATACGGGCGAAGCTTTTAACGGGTGTTAGTTTACGACATAATAAGTACATTCGAATAACTTTTACTTAAAATCAGAGTAACTTTTTCTATACAAAATAATTAACATTCGGCGCGCAATGTAGAGCAACATACTCGTTGACAGCTAATTTCAAAAGCATATGACATAACTGCCATGTCAACAATAACAAATGTTCGTACTTAAATTGCTGCTCCGATAATCTTAATAAAAATATGTAATAAGAAATAAGAGTAACTTTTAAAAACCTTGTAATCTATGATTACACTAATGAATCCCATGCCTGGTTTAATTGATCGCCCGTATTAGACTTATTCACTGTAGATACTTAAATATGTATACAGCCATGACCAAGGAACAAATATTTGTGATAAATAAATACACAAATAATGCCCTCGCCGGGATTCGAACCCGGAACCTCCAGCTTCGTAAGCAGGGTCACTATCAACTAGGCTACGGAGGCTGACAAATTGCCTCGTAGTGGCGTGAGGTCAGGGTGCTTAGACAAGTTGCGAATCGCTAACGCTTAATTGTCAATCGTAAACGAAAGGCAGCTTACCTGTCTTTGTTGCACTAATGCGAAAGAGAGGGAAAACTACGATACGCTACTCAGAGTTAGCGATTGGCGACTTGGCTAAGCATCCAGGATGCTTAACGCTGACAATCGCTAACGCGTAGTAACGTATCGTAGTTTTCCCTCTCTGTCACTCTTTCATATTAGTGCGACAAATACAGTTAGCTGCCTTTCGCTTAAGATTGACGATTAATGAGATGATCGTCTTTGTCGCACTAATATGAAAGAGTGACAGAGAGGGAAAACTACGATACGCTACTAAGCGCTAGCGATTGGCAACTTGGCTAAGCATCCAGGACCCCATTCACTTGTATTATGTGACCATAATTATGTGACAGTCCACCTCATTGTTTCACAATCGTGTATTGACCTTATCTCTCGTCTTATTATGATTTGTGCTTCACATAGTAAGGGTAAAGGACTCTATAGTAATTCGTGTCGCACACCGTATATTAAATTTTGCTATTAAAACAGAGCATTTTGTGATTTCAACGTATTTGTTCAAGCGAAACTCATTCACCGTGTTAGTTGGAGAGTGCAAATATTTTACCGTTTCTGACTTCTGACTAACTATACTTATGTATGTATAGTTCTATTTAATCATAATTATGTTATTTACTTGCTCTAGATTTAATTTATGCGTAAGAATATGAATATAGCTAGTATTAATTGTATACCTATATGGTGGATAATGTGGATAGTGAATAACCCGACAAACTCGTAAGGTGTATACCTGACCACATTTTCAGGCTATTATGTCATATGAACTTTTCTGGATACGGCTTTACATGTTTTTCAAAAAACTATTTTTTTCATAAGTCATTGAAAAATGCCTGCACAATTTAAAATTCTTACACTAATAGTTTTCATCTCGACATACTCAACTGATTAAAGTTAGAGAAAATGAGAAAAAAGTTTCAGTAAAATGTTCAACTAAATAAAATTTTACGTTATCAGCCTCTCTCAGTCTACTGCTGGACGTAGGCCTTTCTTATTAACTATGCGTATAGAGGCATTAGGAGGTAAATGCCCATAATCGCCACGCTGGGCAAGCGGATTGGCAATCGCAGTAATGTGTCCACTATGATAATGCTGCTGCCCATCATCAATCTTCTATCAGGAATGGTCTGTGACACTTCAATCCCTTAGTCGGCTCTTGCAACACCCGCGGGAAGAGTTGGGGTTGTGACAAATGTATTCTTACTGCCGTCACCACAAGCAAAAAATAAATTTAAAGCACTGAATTTTTTTTTTGTTTTTGCTAATTAACACTTGTGTCACTCTTTTTTTATACATAATGCAGTCAACAAATACGAGTAAGTGCATTCCTGTTGCCTTGTTTTGGGATCCAGGATAGCAGCCATAGCAGTATATGTAGATAATTGGGCCCATCCTATGATGCTAACAAAATGGCTGTTTCATAAAAGTATTACATAAATGAAAATAAAATAATTAAATGTCTTGGGACATCTTAGAAAAATCAACTTAGTCCCACGGTAAGCTCAACTAAGACTTGTGATGTACGTACCAAACGAGATAGTAACAAGCGAGGAGTAGATAGATATATGCAAATATACTTAAATACATAGAACGCAACGACCAAGGAACAAATATGTGTGATAAAGGAACACACAGATAATGCCCTCGCCGGGATTCGACTTATTACATTTACTTTGTCTATTAAAACAGAAGATTTTGCGATTTCAACGTATTTGCTGAAGCGGCGCTGTGTATATTATTTTAATATATTATTTTACCGCTTCTGCGCAACTTGGACTATTCCATAACGGCGGAATTTGAAATACGTTGTTGGTGGTTCGGTGTGCTACGGAATATTGGGATTGTCGTATTCTAATATTTAAGTGTTACAGCAGGCTTAGCACATGATTGGTGCGACAGTATGTCGCCGCGAGATAGATCTCCCGTCCTTCACTAGCTATATTAACAAAAGAGGGACGGGTAGACTATCTCGCGGCGAGATACTGTCGCGCCAAGTGCTAAGCATACAGGATGCTTAGCCAAGTTGCCAATCGCTAGCGCTTGGTAGCGTATCGTAGTTTTCCCTCTCTGTCCTTCTTGCATATTAGTGCGACAAAGACAGTTAGCTGCCTTTCATTTGCGATTGACGATTAAGCGTTAGCGATTGGCAACTTGTCTAAGCACCCAGAAATCATCATCATCATCATCATCCGAAAGACGTCCACTGCTGAACCTCCCCCAAAGATTGCCACAATGACCGGTCCTGTGCCACCCGCATCCAGCGGACTCCTGCGACCTTCACCTGATCAGTCCACCTTGTGAGGGGCCTACCCACCCTGTGCCTGTTACTGAAATGTCAGTATGTAATTTTTATATACAGTGTGTTACCATCATGCAGGCTTTTATTAAAACCGAGGAATGAGATGCACATTTTTAGCCAAATCGTGAGTATTCATTTGATCAAAATTACAAATTTTAGAAGTAATTAATTTTCTAAGAAAAGTTCAGTGTGTAGCAATGTACTTCTAAAGAAATCGTTAAATCACAGAATTTGACAACTAAGCAGTACACGCGTTACATTGATCGTTCTAAGGAAATAAAATTAGATGTATAAACTGAATTATTAATTGGTCAACTGTTAATGTTTAAAAATGATTACTGATAAAGCGTACTATTACCTATTTTGATAACATCCTGGGACATGGTAACACACTGTATAGTTGTTAGAAATATTTTCTTTACATATTTAAGTAATGAAAAGAAACGACTTCTTAAATTTCTGTCTGCTTAGTCTCTTTCATGTTTTATTCTTCAACTATTATAACTACTGACAAACAACTTTAACTACCAACTTGTAATTGATGTTTTGAGTATAAAATGAAATGTTATGTTATATAATCTTTATATCATTCATTTCACATTTATTTTATAACTGACCAACTAAAAATTAAATCCACCTATTTGTTTAAAGTTAAAACATTTGACAAGTTTTGTGTCATCAAAATATGTATAACTGAACACACACAGATATGGAAATAAATAAATATAATAAACAATATGAAGCACAACTCTAAAGTTTCTCACATAACTACACTCACTCGGAATAACACGAGTAGGTACGGTTAATTTGGCCCCAGTGTCCACTTTACGTTAAACTGTAGTCACTCGTAATGAATACAGGGTGACCTTAGTAGTTGGACAAACTTTGAAACAATAGGTTTAGTGCTCAGAAACGGCATACCGTTAGTATTTCTTTATTACTTAAAACAAATGATCGGAAAATAAAAGTTTCGAATAGTAGTACATTACTATAGAAGAAGGGAAACGAAGGATTACAGGCCAAGTAGATATATCTGGCCTAAGAAACTGATAGAGATACACGGCCTGTAACCTTGTTTCTCGCCGAGATTTTGTGTAGGTATAATGCTTTTTCAAATAAAAAATCGGAAGTGATTTTCACAGTACACAAACAAATAAGTCAAAGAATGAAACGAATCTACAAAAAAAAACACCTACGTCATTTTTTTTAATTACTAGAGGTAACCTTTAACCCGGTGACATTGACATTACTTCTTTTTTTTACGGTGAAATTCCAAGATATTCTGTCATATTACAAGTTAGTATAATTTAAATAAAAATATTGTGTTTCGTTACTTGTCTTTTGTTTTGGCATCACCTACTCTAAGTTTAAACTGCTTTTATTCCGCTTCCTTAAGGTTGTCTGGAAGAGATCGCTTTTTAGCGATAAGACCGTCCATTGTAATACCTATACCTGTAACACTGTATATCTGTTATTTTACTGTTTTTTGGTGTGCAATAAAGAGTATTGTATTGTATTGTGTATTATACTTCTTTCTATTTTACTGTTTACGTATAAAGCAGGTTCGTTTCGGTAAGTAGTTATGAAATGCCTTTACTCTGATTCTTTATGCATCCAGCGGCCCTAGGCTGAAGTTCGTGAATTTCGGGATTTTTTCTCTATCACTCTAATGCTGCCTTCGTTGGAGTGACAGAGACAAATCCCCAACTTCGGTGTTCACAAGCCAGCGCTTAGTCTTTGCCATTATAATATTGTACAACCAAAAGAATAGATCTTTCAAGCACTCAAGGTTAATATACAAATTGTAGATTACCTCTAACTAACAGAACCACACAAAACACAAGTTCTCCATACAAAATCCTGAATCCCACCTCCCATATCTGTAATTCATGGCGTGGAAACCTTTTTTGTGTCAAAAATCTCACATATTTACGCAACCTCAAATCTACCGCAATCAATTCATAGGAATTGTCGCCTTTGTATATCTGAATACGGGTGTTTTTGTCATGAAATTAATGTTGCAGATACGAGTTTTACTAACTAGCGACGATATCGTGCCAAAAAAATTTTACAGGACGGATAAATGCTTGTAAAAATTGCAAGGGACGGTCTAGATTGCTTTGAAGCGTTTTTGTAGCATTTTCATAATGTAGCGTTGCAAAAACAATGCTGCATTTGGGATGGATTTTAGCAAAGTCGGTGCTAATTAAGAGAGGGCTGAGCGGGCAAGTTTGCTAGTTGAAGCCATAGATTATGTAACACTAGACGGCGCGTACGTGTGGTGACAGCAGTAAGAATACATTTGTTACCACTTCAACTCTTACCGTGAGAGTTGTAAGAGATTGAAGGAGGAATTGAAGTGTCTCTGACAATTTGTTGATAGAAGATTGATGACGGGCAGTAGCTGAAGTTAAACTGTCGTGGGACATAATAACTACAAATAAAATAATTAAACAGTTAAACTCACGTGTATTAAGTCACTATGCGCAACATGTTTCGGAAAGCGTAATAGGTCTCAATTATTAAGGCTGGTTTCAGTGTCACGTGGACCCGCCTGCGCGGATCTCTCCGCGCGGAGCAATATGTATTGAATCAATGGCGCGTTTCAGACTGATGCGGAACGATCCGCGCGGAGCAATATGTATTGAATCAATGGCGCGTTTCAGACTGGCGCGGAGGCATCCACGCGGACGGCCATACATATTGCTCCCCGTGGAGAGATCCTCGCGGGCGGTCCGCGCTGGTCCGCGTGACACTTAAACCAGCCTAAGCACTGACGAACGCGACGCGTAGTGAATAAGTATACGTGAGTTTAACCATTTTAATTATTATGTAACTTTATTGCATATATAATTTCTAATGCTGCATCTGCCAAAGGTAATCTATGGTTAAATCACACTACCACGTCCTGACTTACCAAAATTTATTTCTGCGGGAATTCCAAGCTGCAGGTTTATAGGGATTTTATAATTACCTTTCTAAAGTAGTAATGAATGATTGATAATTGATAATTACGAAGTTGGAGAACAGAAGTTATTTTGTTGGTATATTATTTTAAGGAATTGTAAGCAATGTGTAAGTCAATAACGTATCAGGGTGCTTAGACAAGTTGCTAATCGCTAACGCTTAATCGTCAATCGTAAACGAAAGGCAGCTAACTGTCTTTGTCGCACTAAGGTCAGAGTGGCTAATTCCGGCATATTTTATTTGTAAGGAAAGTCCGTCATTTGCGTCTCATACTATTGAGTTAGGGGTGAAAATCAGTTGGTAGACGGACTTTCCCAATAGACGGTATTACCCGCATTGAAAGTGAAAGAGCGACAGAGAGGGAAAACTACGATACGCTACTAAGCGTTAGCGATTGGGAACTTGGCTAAGCATCCAGGAGTCTAAATACTGTGTACTACAATGCTAATACCAAAAAAACCGGTCAATAGCATGTAGGACTATGCTAAGTATCCGTAGGTAGTTGTTCCAAGACAGCTGGGCCGATTATGTTCACAATAGTTTTATTTTAAAGTAGGTATTCTATAAGCCAACTATTCTTTTTTTTTATATTTTTGGACCCACGGATCAAAAGTTAGAGGATTGGGGGGGGAGCATTTTTTTATTGTGGAGTAGTTATCTCCGAAAATATTGAATTTAGAAAGATCCAGTCTTTTGAAATTCTTAGTTTTTTTAAGAGACCTATTTAATGATACCACGCAACGCCGAGTGGTGTGGCAATGAACGTGTTAATGTACCTATCATAACAGGTCTGTAGATCTACCATGAGATTTACGTCGTGTTTCGATACGTATTTTACTTTCTATCCGTCACGCTCGCACGGCAATGGTACGAATGAGATGGAAAGGAAAGTCAAAGTAAAGTAAAATGTCAATTCCAAACGGTACCCTGATAAGAAAGCCTGTTTTCAGTGAGTGAAACTCTAAAAGAAGAAAACTTACAAAAACCCTTAAATCTCTTTATTCAGTGCGTCACAAATTGTCGCACTCATTAATCGTCTACTTAAACCCATTAAAATAGTAAGAACTTAATAGATAAGGATAAGCGTCGAAATGTTCACTTAATGAGCTCTCACGGCCAACTAAGGCAAATTCGCGTTTTAAAATATGATGTTGAACTAAAAAACACCGACAGACCGTGAATATTTAAGCCCACGTAATTTTAAAATCATACCTATCTAACCGTCACCAGGTAGTAAAAATTGACAAGTGCCAGAGCAGCCCAAGACTTATTACATATGGCGTACCACAAGGGTCAATCTTGGGGCCACTTCTATTCCTCGTTTATATTAACGATATACAGGATTTAGGACTTAAGGGAGAACTGGCGCTGTACGCTGACGACACATGTCTTTTTTACTTTGACCGTAAAATCGAGCAGATTTTTATGAATATACAAAACGACTTAGATACTCTTAGCACGTGGTTCCAACATAATTTACTTACCATTAACATAGATAAAACCAGCTATGTTTTGTTCACTGCAATAAATAAAAAAATCGACGATTATGTGCCGCCTTCGATAAACAATACAAACATTAATTCTAAAACAAGTGAAACGTACCTAGGTCTAACTATGGATAATCACCTCACGTGGAAAGCTCATATTGAAAAAATAAAGACTAAACTTACCTCTCTTACGGGCGCTGTTCGGAGTATATCACGTTGTCTCCCGCAAAAAGTAAAATATCTTATATATAATTCTCTGATAAAACCTCACCTAGATTACCTAATCGAAATCTGGGGAACATCAGCAAATAGCAACTTAGTACAGCTACAAAGAGCTCAAAACAAGCTGGTAAAGGTTTTGTTTAATTACAATTTTTTAACACCAACTCAAAAGATATATAAAGACTTAAGAATCATGAATATTAATCAATCATATATATATTTCACGTGTCTCTTAGTACGCAAAATCCTTCATAGAAATATACAGTCACATATCAATTTTACACAAAAGCATCACGTACAAAGGATTAAATTACGAAACGCGGACCACTTAGTCCTACGTCCAGCAAGGACAAAATATGGTAAGAGAAGTCTTGTCTATGAGGGTGCGCAACTCTACAACAAACTGCCGAAAGATGTAAAAGAATCAAAATCTATTACTTGTTTCAAACGCCATCTAAAATCCTATATTATCAATAACATTACCATTCAATAATATTGAGCATGTGAATTTGTCAAGCAAATACCATGCTTAAAAATAAAGTATTATTTTTAACTATAATATTCGATTTCTGAATTAAATTACTCTAATTTCTAAATAAAAATAAAAAATATGCAAAATAAAATAAAATATTTAAAATTGTTATTACACTATATCGATTTATGATACCTAAAAGTATTAATAAACTAAAATATCTATATTTTCACCTATTAACTACGTATATCAACAAACATAAATAGGTACTTATTACAATAATGAATAAATAACAATAATAAAAATGAAAAAAATAATAAAAAAAAAATCCTCTTACAAATATAAAAATATGAATATTAAATACACATAAAAATACCTGTGCTAAACATATACATTAATATATACTGATTTTACCATAACAAAAAAAAAAACAAAGATATACAATTATGCTGTACTGCGTATATGTATATACTATCTTATATATGTAAACCAACAAGTGCCGAAGTACTTACATCCTCCGAATTTTATCGCAATAAATTACCGACTCCACGCTAACGCTTCGTAGCTCACTGGCAGACGCCAACGCATATAATTCACTTTGCCGAAGCGACCCCGGCGAAGGGGACAAAACTAGTATAGCTTGACGCTGACACTCGTACAAGTTTGCTTAATTCGGAGACGCTTCTTTACTGGTTCCCTAAATGTTAATGCATGCAAGCACGTGTATTGTGAATGTTAGGAATAATCGCCCGGTTGCTATTGTTGCTAACTAGTCTGCACGACTTAAGTTATCCGAGCCGGTTGACTAGTAAATCAGATCTACCCACTTTAGTTAAAATGAACAATATGTATAAATGTTTATTATCGTTGCATTGTCTGCACGTTAGTATTAAGTTTTTAAAATTGTGTTCTCATGTAAGCGAATTTTGTAAATTCTTTATGAGAATAAAGTTCTTAAACCATATATTCGGCGTTTTTACCGCGTTTTCATTTCGTCATTGACGTTTCGGTAATACAATAAGATACAAGGGTGATAAAAAAAAAATTTCCTAACTAGTGCGATAAAAGGAACTTTCCGCAAGCTTCGCGCGGTAATTTCTCTTTTTGATGCACTTGTTATGAAAAAAATCGTCCCTTACACGTGCAAAAACTTTTTTTTAACTCGGGTGATTGTCGCCCTCGTTTCACTCGGACTCAAACTTTCACCCTAGCCGAAAAAAAGTTTTCCCGCACTAGTTAGGAAATGTACTATTGTTGGCGATAAATGAAAACACGACCAAAGGGATTGTATTAAATTGTCACGAGTTACGAATTTCCTTTTCGCCGTGTATCGCACGACGTTTTTCAGCACAGATGGTTCTCCGAAGTTTCGACCTGACAATATATAAACCATTCATCGCACTAGTGCGTAAAAAGCACCATAAATGCATTGAAAAATTCAAACGTATTCTATGCATAGCATATGTTATACACCTCATTACTGGTTCCTGAATTTCTCTCTTCTTAAATTTGCGAACGAAGAAAAACACCCATCGCATTGAATATCAGATTAATATGGCATTTAAAAAATCTGAATGCGTCACCAGTCGCAAACCGAGGGCCAACTGAGAACAACAATCGACGTGTTGCCTCTCCGTCACACTTATGTACGAATTTACCAGTGCGACAGAGAAACAACATTGTAACGTCGATAGTTGTTTTGTGTTTTTGCCCTCACAGTCTAACTAGTTAGAGTTTCAGCATTACGGATAATGAAGATACGTTTTGCAATGTGCAGGTGAATACGTTAATTTAAAGCAAACGGCAAAAGCCGTAATTTGTGATTACGCAGAGACGAAAACGGTATTACAATGTAGGGCCTGTAAAAATCATTATGGAAAGTGTACCTCTGACTTCATGTTACCTTATATTGAATGATTTACCTGTAGCGTTTCTAAATAAAATAGAAACAATAGATAAAGCTGTTAAATGTAAAAGAGTCCTAAAAAGTCACTTTATAAACTGTTATTAGATACCTTTTAATTACCATATATTAAGTTAAGAAGAAGCAAAAGTGTAATTTGCGACAAATCACTTACAATTAAGCCAATAAGGCTTCGGTAAGTGACAAACTATGTACCCTAGACCTAAGATTTTTTTTATTTTGAATAAATAATTGAAAAAAAAAAAGAGTAGACGCTAGAGCGGCGTCCAGGATGCTTAGCCAAGTAGCCAATCGCTAACGCTTGGTAGCGTATCGTAATTCTCCCTCTCTGTCACTCTTTCATATTAGTGCGACATAACAGTTAGCTGCCTTTCGTTTACGATTGACGCTTAAGCGTTAGCGATTGGCAACTTGGCTAAGCACCCAGCGGTATTATTCACTAAGGAAACCGCCTTGCTGTCAGCGCTGCGCAGCGTCGAGCCTAAAAATGGTCACTAATGTACTTTAAACGACACTAGCGCTCGGCGACGAATGCGGCGTGAGCTGGAACTACACTGCGTCGAGAGTTTGACGTTTAATGTACGAACTTCGTATCCTCTGACGAAAAACAGCGACGAACTCGCCCACAACCTCGCTCACAGCCTCGATTGCTAATGTCAAATAAAACAGCTAGGATTTTAGACAAGGCTGTCTCGACGTCGAGCTCGTTGACGAACGCAGCGTCGAATGTGTGAATAAGAGAATAATTAAATTCTCATGAAATTTCTCGGAAACTTTCGAGTATGTTCCTGTAATTTATAGAATAGAAATAGAAATAAGTTTATTCGCAACATACACGTAGACAAAAATCACAATTACAGAAACGAAAAATAATTATACAAATAAAACGTGTAAAGAAAATTTAAAAAATGTTCTGCAACTTGTGCAATGCAATAATAACAATAATATATACCGTATATATTAATCAATATTTCCAAGTACACATCACAGAAATGTACTGGCAATAGAGATGAAGCCGCAAACGAATTTCGATTCCTCTCGAACACAAATTAATATTCGAACGGCCTCGCAGTTCCATTTGATTTGCCGCCATTTGTAGCGATGCTGACTGATTACATTGGAATTCCTCTACCTTCCACTGTAATCCCAGGATGACACATTTATTTTAAAGGGAGTGATTATTATAAAGATCGATTAAAATATAGAAGCCGTTTGGTGACGGCAGTAAGAATACATATTTGTCACTGCCCCAACTCCTCCTGCGGGTGTCGTAAGAGTCGACTAAGGGATTGAGGTGTCACTGACCATTATTTAACCCTCTAATGCATAAGACAGGCAAAAATGCATTTCAAATTTGAACCTTAACAGCAGTCAATAGAGTCCAAAACCAATGAAACCATATTTGGCTTCATATGCATTAGAGGGTTAAGATTGATGATGGGCAGCAGCGTCATCATAGTGGACACATTACCGCGATCGCCAACCCGCTTGCCCAGCGCGGCGATTATGGGTATTTACCTCCTAATGCGTCTCTACGCATAGTTAATAGGAGAGGCCTACGTCCAGCAGTGGACTATCATAAGATGATGATGTGATGTGATGTGTGATTATTATAAAATTTTACCTGACTGAGAAATGGAAACAGATAGCTATCTAAAAATGTTAAACAAGTTGACTATACCTATTGCTTAAAAATTAGGAAGCGATACAGTCATAGTTAATTATAGTCACTCAAACCAACATTGGCGGTGTGGTGACGGCAGTAAGAATACATTGGTCACCACCCCAATTCCTCCTGCGGGTGTCGCAAGAGCCGATTAAGGGATCTAAGTGGCAAGTGGCGTTATTTGAGTAGTAGTTTAGTACAGATGGTGTTTTTAGGCTTTAGTGCGAGAAGTGTGTCATTTTACGACAGGTCCATAACTTCGAAGGGCCATCTGCACTAAAAAACGTCGTACAAGACACGTGTAAAAACGAAATTCGTAACTCGTGTCGATTTAAAACACTTCCTATGTGTCGTGTTTTAAAACATCGCCACTCGTTTCGATTTTCATGTTTTTCGCACCTGTGTCGTAATGTACTATTATGTAACAACTTCGATAGTGAAAATTTTTCAATGACCAATCAACAATACGCACCTACAATTTTTAAATATGTCTCCTATTTCTACTGCCAAAGGTTGATGGATAGAGTACACAATGATTAGTATGTCTAACTTTCGTAACACAATTGACGCTATCGTGATTTTTGGTTAAATTAAGGCCTTGACTATGTACAAATTTCTTGTAACCCATCCTAAAATCGACTTATTAAACCCATTCTTTGTTACTATTAACTAGCAATGTACAAGTTGCAGAACATTCTCAAAATTGCAGGAATATACTCGGAAATTTCCGAGAATTTTCATGAGAATTTAAGGATAAGTTCTCATTGAGAATGTTTCCATGAGAACTTATAAGAAATTGTTATGAAGATTGTTGTATTTGACAATTGAGTAAACAAGGCGTAAAATATACTTTAAAATGCATGTATATACAACGGTTTTGGCATGATTAGATTGCTTGTAAAATTCTCTAGGTATAGAAGTTTCGCAACAGAATGTTTCCATGAGAACTTATAAGACATTGTTATTAAGATTGTTGAATTTGACAATTGAATAAACGATATACTTTAAAAGGCATGTATATACAACGGTTTTGGCATGATTTGGTTTCTTGTAAAATTTACATCGAACATTCTCTATAGAAGTTTCGCAACTTATGAAACTTCTCCTCGGTACATTGCTACTATCAACTAACTTACAATATCTAACTCCAATAGCATTTTCTATCTATTAAGCTTTGTTGAGCTTCCTCATTGTGTTTCGAAAATAAATCTCTAGTAGTTAAAAAGAAAATGTCTGCAGTATACTTTACACTCGAAGAAGTCTCGATTTACTGCAGTTTATGTCACCGCGTTCGGTGTTGCATTTATTTATTGTGCTCAAGTTAAATCTACTGCATCCCTGAGCTTAAAGTGTCTTGCAGAATCTATTCGTAAACGGTTTGAGGTTATCGTTAAAAACGGGGATCGATTACCGGTATCATTTCAAACAATTAGTGATGTGACACTACAGGTTCCCAGATGATAACTTTCCTCATAGCAAAATTCGGAATTTACGAGGAATGAACAGTCAAGTGCAGTAATAAGTATCCAAATAATCAGGTCTTAAATATGTTACGACGTTCTTATTACATAGAATTAGAGTGCACTGGGACATATTTTTGAACATTATTGTGTATACCCTATTTTGTCTTTGACTGAACAGCACAACTCTTCATACGATAATATTGGTCATCATCAGCCCCTCTCTCTCAGTCTACTGTTAGACATCCGCCTCTCTTATTAAGGGATATAATTGTCACGCCAAGCAAGCGGGTTGGCTATCTCAGTAGAGTGGCCACTATGATGATGTTGCTGCCCATTTTCAATTCTCTATAAACGATAATTCATTGACATTTCAATGCCCCACTCGATTTTTACGACATCCACGGAAAGATTTGGGGTGGTGACAAATGTGTTCTCACTCCTGTCACCACGCGGCGGAATAGTAATAATTACGAAAATACCATTATATTATATATTTTAATGTATTTCAAAAGATATAAATAATATTTTTATTTGGTATATGACATCTAATATTTATAATTTATAAATAAACACTTGTAAAATGAAAACAGTAATTTCATGTAGCTACTTACCTAGCTAATTAAAACTAAATAATATACTATATGTACTTACCCTAAATCATAAACGACTCCTAACTTAGCCGATAAGTATTGTTTGTCCCTGTCGGTTTTATAGACATTGATAAGCCTGAAAGAGATAAACAATTATGGGCTTACTTTTAATTATTTTATCTTTATTCACAGGGTTTTTTATTTCATGTTAAAATAAACCATACTGATTTATTCAATTTATTTCTATTAAAACAGTACGTATGGTAAGTACGGGTAAGTTGGGACCCGGGGAAAGTTTGCGGAAGGATTTATTCCTAAACTTTGCTTTATTATCTTACGCGACCTCTCTGTAACATAAAGTCTGAGATAAAATGTCTCGTTATTCATCAAATGTATTCTGAGATGAGGTGGACTTAACTAGTGTTACTGTTATAAAAGTTTGTATAGTTAACACTATATAAACTTGATTGAGAGCGACATATCTTGTTAGCTGAATGTTTGTTACGTATTTATTTTAGTTTACCTTCTTGTTTCATTCGGATGTTTATTAGTGTTTTTCTAGTCGTCATAATCAAAAATTTGTGAGACGTTGAAAAGAAAAAACGTGAAGAATCTGGAGATACTTTTCCCTATTTCGATATAATTCGTATCAGGGTTGATTAGTAACAAAAACTAAAATAAAACTTTTTTATTTGTGGAGGAACATATAATGATACTCTTCAGAAATCAAGACGCCGATTTAACAAATATTAATTTAAAAAAAATGCGATGATAATCTCACGATTTGATGAAGTGTAAGTTGTTCATCCATTATTTTAAAAGCAACATCACATTATACGTCTACTACCGTCCTTCTACCTATGCGTAATTGCAGAGCTGCAGCCTGTAATCTTCGTCGCGCAGACATAGCGATTGGCTCTAAAAAAGCTCATATACGCAGCGAAACATGCCGAGCATTTTTCGACTTAAAAACGTCAGTAAAATATAATTTTAGCTTGAATCTTACGAGAGTTACGCAGTCATTACAGGCAACAGTAACAAGAATGCCATCTGCTTGGATTTCTCCGTGATCTCAGACGGTATCGAAAGAAACTAACTGATCCTAACGTTGTTACGACATCGTTTGACTTCGAGGATACTAGTACCAAACTTTTTGACACACGAGAGGCCAATTCTAACGTTGAAATTGCGATTTAATCTGTAAATAAATAGTTGGTACTAAAATATCAGATGGTGTGATACAAAGTTGACTTCTTATTTAGTTTTTCCCACAGAAGTTGAAAAGAGACTGGTCTATGACTTATCATGCATGCGACACATTTGGAGTTACAAAGTCAAAGTCAAACTATTCTTTATTCAAGTAAGCTTATTAATAAGCATTTTCTAATCGTCTGACACTATCAAGAGAAAAATAAATCTACTACTGGTTCTAACGCTACACCGTTCCTGAGAAGAACCAGAAAGAAACTCAGGTGGACTTATTTTTTCAAAACAGTATTACAATACATCTTAATAAAATAACATACATTAAAGAATTTATCACATAAAACAAAAGTTTTTTATAGACATTTTTATAAAAGAGAGAAATAAATAAAGGATTATAATAATAAACAAAAATAATTATTATTGTACAAGTTAACAATATTATTAAGCATTATTGAGCATATTATTAAGCTTTAAAGGCGTTGGCTACTATAGCTGCTTGCTATCAAACCACCAATATTCATATTTTTTTTAATTTTGTGAATCTGGACACAGATACCCAGTGCAATAAGATGTAAACTGTAAAGACCGTGATCGACATGATAGTGATATTTGTGATTGTTTCATTAGGTCTTCAAACCAACTTACTACGTTGCCCCTTTTACATTCAGTTTACTGATAGACCATATACCCGATTTTTATTGAAAAAGATGAACATAAACATTTGTATATTCTGATTATAAATTTTAAAAAATTAAAGCAAACCAGACCATACAGTGCATCTTTGAAATAAACAACTCCCGTATCGTTTCGAGTTATTCCTGCCTCACCAAGGATTTCGGAAGAACGGATGTCACTTGATGATCCGACGCGTGGTTTCATCGCTTCTTTAAAAATGTACATTGAAAGTATGATTCATGTTAATGAAATAAAGGTCAATGCTGAACAAGTTACTGTTTAAATACTAAATTTTATTTTTAATTTACAAATGAATATGCTAGTCAATAGCTATGTTATGTTTCCTTAAAAAAACATATTTATTTGTGGATCAATTCCTGTTAACTAATTATGATACTTACGTAAAACGTAAAGGTTTTTATTTATTAGGCAAATTTACAGGCCACCGCAAACGGAATAGAATCGATATTTCTGCTAATATAAAAGTTACATCAATATAAATAAATTATCACTCATTTATTTTATATTGTTACTTTTAGTTTGTTATTTTCTTTTATAATTCTTTGTTTATTTGTAAGTATATTAAATAAAATAAATCCAAATTTACTTTTAGACATATCCCAAGTTAAAGTTTTGTGTTGTGGCAACCCTAGGTAAGAGTTAACTTTTAAAGTGAACCGAAGAAGCCCGTAGGTAATAAGGTCCAAATTAGATTGGCACGAGCACCTCGGAATACATACGAGTGGATTGGTAAATTGAGCTAGAAAATTAAATTGCTCTGTTCTTATTTAATCGACCTTTTTTAAGCAGGTACCAATGCTTTTAGAAGTGGAATGAATATTAATGCTTTTTTAAGGTTATTTTCAAGAACCGAAATGTGACGTCACACTATACAAACATGCGGCCATGTTTGTGTAGTGTGACGTCATATTTCAATAAACAAATTATCATGCAGAATACAAATGTCAAGAAAATTACCTTTTCTCAAACTTGCTACGGAATGTTGATGTTACTTACTTTAAATTAAACCTGGAAATACTATGTATCCGGTGTCATATGCTAAGATAATATATGTAAAGAGATTTCATGTATTTATTTCACACCTAGGACTTCAAACAAACAGTCTTTTGTTTTGAAACGTCAAACTGTAACACTATGTCTTGACATTCTGCCACAGAAAAAAAAACTAACCTAAGAACTAATCTCTATACGACCAGGTAAAAGGATGCCTCAAACAGATTTAAAAAAAAGTTAGGCGCGAATGTTTTTTTTTAATGTTGTACGATACTGTACTATTGGTTTATTTACAAATCAAATAGCATTGTTCGGCGAAATCAGTTCGTTTTATTTCATGGCAAGTTTGAGAAAAGCACTATACAAATCTCGGCGAGAAACAGGGTTACAGGCCGCGTATTCCTATCTGGCCTCAGTTCCTTCGGCCAGATATATCTACTTGGCCTGTAACCCTTCGTTTCCCATCCTCTATAGTAATGTACTATTTTATAAATGCCAGCTCTTTATTCAGGGTTATTTACACTTTTAGGGACTTCCAATAAACTTGAGGTTAAAACCTTAATTACAGTCAATTTTGTAATAACAATTAAGTACGATATCTATAGGAATTTAAACTTGTTCGGCGTTTTTGTATTATAATATCGCTTATAGTTTGTAAAATTAACACCAAAACCAAGTTTTTTATTGAAACTTAGTGCTTTTGTCGTTACCGACCTGACTACAATCAAGGTTTTTAAGCTCTCGCTAATTGGGTGTCCCTAAAAGTAAGAAAGCTCTTAAATAATAATAATATATGTGACGTCACAGACGAAAGTCACGTGACCTCATAATTAAAAAATCAGAGATATTCCGCGCAAAAGGACGGACAGCTAACATTTATCTGACATTGTATATTTTATTCTATGACGAAACAGGTCCTTATTTTATAATTTTGGCAACGCTACGTTATCATCACAAAAAATATTTATATTTTTCTCAGGTGAAACTTTGAAACAAATTATCGTAATTGAATTTTCCAACCGCTGACTCTAAAATGAAACAATTTGCGAACTCGCCGGCTTTATTACCCGCGCCGAGATTTTACTGCGTTCTAAGAACTATGAGATTTACGTTCTGTTATTATTGCTGAACTTTCTAGGCTAGTTGGAAACTGTAGTCGAATGAAAACTGTATGTTTTTGTTATTTATGAGAGTTTTTTGTTTTAATGAGACGAAAGAAACGTTGACCAAGCGAACGTAGCAAGCCAAGCGTCTAGCGTCTACGTTTCAACTCTCCAAAACCCATAAGTAGTATGTCCCTATATCCCTTTTTTCTCGACTACAACAGCAATCTGCAATCATATTCGATAAGCGATAAGGGTGCTTAGCCAAGTTGCCAATCGCTAGCGCTTGCTAGCGCATCGTAGTTTTCCCTCTCTGTCACTCCTTCATATTAGTGCGATAAAGAGGGAAAACTATGATGCGCTAGCAAGCGCTAGCGATTGGCAACTTGGCTAAGCACCAAGTAATGAATTTATGACAATGACAGATTCGTACGAAAAGTCACGTGACCATTTCCATACATTGTTAAACTCGTCTTGAACACATGGATGGACACAAAACGTCACCTACGGAAGACCCGACCTAAACCTTCCTACACATTATGACGACCAGGTTCAGCTTCACTGTGCACAATGCGACCGGTTTTTTAAAACCTACTTCGTTTTTGCGAGCCTCATACGTGCTCATCTAAGGAAACTGTCGCCATTGTCGGACACGACAAGGAGGACTATGTAATATATATGGTCACGTGACTTATCGCTTATCGTATACGATTGCAGAATGCCGTTTTGGCTAATGATGATAAAGCATAGAAAGCCACAACACAAACCCTAGCAACTTTTGCAGTAAACTTATACGAGAGCGTTGAAGGAACATTAAATTTGTTATCGCTTAGCCTTTAAAATATTTTCGCCAAGAAATTGCGGATGCTACGAACATCGGAGCCGTAGATCAATCGCTACGCCGTAGCGCGATTCGTAGCTCTCTACGAAATTTAGCGCTTAAATTCGTTTAGTCGTATCACATTTTCGGATATCAATACTGAACCTTTGTACAGCATCCTTATATACACCGTGTTTTTATTGATTTCCGTTAAATTTAAGGGAAGCTTATTTAGGTCAAAAATAATCAATTTCTCTAAGAAACTAGTATCTTAACTCTTACTGTTATTGAGTTATTAAAAAATAAGTTTAATGACTGCACAAGTGTATTGCAACCTTTATTACATCATAATGCTACTTATTTTGACATGTGCCGTTATTCACATTCAAAACAACTTTGGAGGTAAGCGAAACAACACACTTCACTAAGGCGAAATCATTAGTTCTTAATGTTATATCTAAATATATTTTCACAAAACTACTCTAAAATGGTCTAAATCAAGGCATGAAATCTCGGCGCGGCGCACACCGCGCCAGTGCGACGTAATGTTGTATGAAAATCCTTGACAGCCCTAGGTTGTAATGCCGCATCTACGGCACGCATTGGCGCACTTATCGAACAGGTGTTATGAAAAAGAATTTTCAAATTTCCTTTTAGGTCGTTTATCTTACGACGACTTTAAGTACAGATGGCCTTCCGAAGTTTCGACCTGGTAAGAAATTAACCACTTCTCGAACTTAGGTATTCGTAAAAAAAACCACCATCTGCACTAAAATAGTATTTTATGCAACCCTTGTTTAAGAGAGGTCAAAAAATGAGAGTGGCGTGGGTAACAATTTGGGGCGAAGCCGAAAATTGTTATTAAAGACGCCACGAGTATTTTTTGACTCGGTTAAACAATGTTGTATACATACAATACTTTTTCTACGAACACACACTTATTTTCAAATAAAATTGTGAATAAGAGAAATATTCTTAGTCAAATACAATACTAACATCACAACTTAGTAACATTACAACTATTAATCATCAAGGTCGGGCGGGAGACGTCAAAATTAAAAAAGAAAGCTCCTCTATGGTTTACTGTTCATCAGAAATGACATTTAAAATTAGGTTGGCAGCCATGTATTTCATTAAGTCTTGTATACACGAGGTGTCTTAAAATACAAAAAACGCACTGCGTGTAAACCCGAATGCGTTTATAGGGAATAGACAATATAGACCTATCTTGACATCTGTAAGGTAGGGGCTTAAAGGTGTGTTCACGACCATGTAAATGACAAATAAAAGTGCGGGAGTAGAAAAAATACATTTCTTGTAGGGAGTTGATGAATCTGTTGTCAAAACATAAACTTTTTACGCACAAAGTTTCCCCATATGAATATTAAAAGGGTCCATATTACCGCTGAAAGCTTCTTGTTTTATTGCCCATTTGAAGCGGCGCTGAAACCTGGTTTAACAGCTGCTATCAATTCAGTTACTTTGACATGTCATATTTTTTATTATTTTAAGAGTGATTTGACAGGGTTACGATGTTCAAAATGATGTCAAGTGTTTTTATTTAAAAATATGCAATCGACCCATAACTATTTGCAAAGCCGTAATGAAAACAAATACCACGATTGCATCAATCGTGTTACGAAAATTAGTTATACAATCGATGAGGTATATACAGGGTGAAACATGAGTCGCGAACAGTAGTACGTTTTTTTATCTGTATAAACAACTACCAATTAAATGCCTCACAAGGTACTTAAAAATCGACAAGTTATTTATAATTTTTTTGTAATTTTTGGGTTTGTATTTTTGGCTTTACGATATCCAAAAGGACTTTTAAGACATTTTAATAGAATAATTTAAATTACCTCTTCAAATTGAAGTAATTAACGGTAATTTTTGTCATTTTGGTGTAAAATTAAATGATATTTATTACATCGTTGGTCTTGGTCGGTCTAAAGCGGAGTACGCGGTCGATCGCCATCTCGGACTTCGGTGAACTTGGACTTTTTTCTTTGTTTATGATTTGTATTATTTGAAAACCATACGTACTTAAAAATAATATTGACTACAAACTAAATACATCTTAAAAAAATAAATTAGTACCTAATAGTAGATGTACAGCAAGGGCATAAAGTGATCCATTTTTAACCGAGGCAATTTTTTACCAAAATAGAAGACTAGGGTAAAAATGGACATTTATGCCCGTGTTGTACACTCTGCTTTTCACTTCGTTTGCGAGGAAAGTAAAACACATTTTCACTGCAATTTACACAACGGAGTTGTCATAAAGCGAAAGAAGAAAAATATATAACCAATACCCGCCAACTCATTTTTTAATTATTAAGTATTTTTTTAATTTTCAACCTGTGATCAGAGTTTCAGTTGCTCGGTTTTCTGCCAAGTCAAACATTTCGGAGCATTTTTTAACCATAATCGATATCTATTTAATGTGATTTACTAAATTTAATGACAGAAAATACATAATTCTAATATTGTACCTAATATAAATAAAACAATATAACAAGTTATGTTAGCTACACTATTTTATTTCTCAATAAAATTGTGCAATGTTTTTACTGTTTGGCTGTTGGGACCGATTACCTTAGCCTTAGAAAAAAAAAGTACTTTTATGCTCTAGACCAGAAAATGCGATTTTATGTCGTCTACGCACGACATAAAGGTGCACTTTTTAAGCATGAGAAGTGAAAAAGTAATTTTAAAATATCAACTTAGATCAAATTAAACCTTAAATTTATTCATTGAGCTAAGCTGCGGACAGACGGATATGGCGAAACTATAAGGGTTCCTAATTTACTATGGAACCCTAAAAAGCTCATATTTGTTCACAGTGTAAAAAAAGTTTTTGATTTAGGTCTGTAACTCAGTAATTACATTACTTATTACGTAAACCACAGGTTAAAGAGAGACGGAAGGCTAATAAAATAAAGCAGCAACCATAGAACAAAAGTCAGCGTAAGTAAATGTACCTATTTACTTTTATTTGGTGAGGTTGCGTCGAGCTAAATGCATCACTTCACTAAGAATTTGAACCCTATTCCATTACAATAAGAGCCATGAATCGTCAGTAACCAGTGTACAGTGAGCGAAAAAATTGCAACCCCTTTTAGACCGTAACCTCCAAATAATAGAGTCCAAAAATTAAACCTTTTTGCTCACTGTATACCTACTCAAATTATGTGAGGGAGAGATTGTCGTAAAAGTTAATAACTTTCTGTTGTACTTGAGACATTTCAGTTTCCCCTTCCTTAGTCTGAGTGGTCGTCAACTGTTTCTAGTATACTGCGACCATATATAACATGGACGTCTAACGCCAGCTCAAAAATGCCCCCAAAACGAATTGTTCAATTGTGCCAAGATGGGCAGAACATAGCGCTTTCCTTCACCCTGCGCATATTTCGGCGCCACATCTTTGACATATGTTTATAGAATATAGCCAATCGAAACTTTGATGGACCAAATGGACCAATCACAACTATTTTTAAATGGCGCTTTAAGTTTTTATAGGTTGATATTGAAATGAATTACCGTGATGCACTCAAAAGCGGGTGACATTTATCAACTAAAATTCTGGGTCGTTTTTGAAAGGCAATTTAGTATGGCGGGCGGCTTCCATGTTTTATTTGTTCGTAGCCAGTATACACCGTGTTTTTATTGATTTCCGTTAAATTAAAAGGAAGCTTATTTAGTCAAAAATAATCAATTTGTCTAAGAAACTAGTATCTTAACTCTTACTGTTATTGAGTTATTAAAAAAATAAGTTTAATGACTGAAAAAGTGTATTGCAACCTTTATTACATCCTAATGAAACTTGTTTTGACATGTGCCGTCAGTCACCTGAGATCTTATTCTTAAGGTTATCTCACACTTACCATTTCATTTATTATGTATGCAAACGAAAAAATATTTTTTCTTCGAATTCGACTATTATCAGGTAGCTTCAATTAACTTACCAAGCAGCCTGTTAAATTTAACAGAATTTGGGAGAATTTTATATTTAAATTTTTTTGTTGTGGCAATGGTAAGACCTACGAAAAAGAAACATTATTCTATAATGCATTTTCTATTATACGCAAAATTTACCGATTTATGAACAAAAGATTTTTCCAAAAGAAATGGTAATGAAGTATAAAATATGGGAATGAAAATGCGATGTTGGTAACGATGGATCAAAAAAAGCCATAACGTACCTAGTCGTAAGTTTAAGTTTTAATTTTGAGATATTTTAATTAATAACTTCTTATATTTTGAAAATACCTACTGAAAATGTAGTTTTGAATATTACTTGTTACTTTCAACAGTCAGGTGCATGATAAAAACGAGAATGCTGATTATCATAAAATGGTGGTAAGAATTTAATATTGAAATTCATTACCATCATCTTTAGTTCATTACCATTCCCTTTAATATGTTTACAGTAAATTACGGTAATGAAAAGAATGGTAATGAATTTTGTTTACCTTTTGTAACATAACTCTTTAAAAATAAATGCAATTGTAGGTACATTCATTCACTTAGCATTCGAAAAGAATATTCATTATTTTAGTATCCACAGTTTAAAAAACTCTTAAAAATTAATATCAAAACAGTGCAAATGGTAATAAAAAAAACTGTACCAAATCCAAAAGTCCGCCGCGGCATATTTTTTCATAAAAAATGGCACACGTCCGTCCTGTTCACTGTTTACTAGCCGACTAAGGTAGGGATCGCGGTCAGAGGGAACGGCGTATAGAATAACATTTTGCAATGCCTACTAGCCAATTCCGTTACAAATTATATTTATGGTAATGAAATTGTTTTCTTTACAAAGAGATTTTGCTGCAGTGGATATAAATATTCAGTGTTAATACTGTATAAACTACTAAACTTTATTTCCCTTATAAATACTTCATCTAAATTAAGAGGTTGAATTAAAGTAGTACATGTAATAGTTATGTAATTCGCTCTCAAATCTGTAAATCTAGGTTCTGACCGATGATGGTAATGAATGTTTAATTAGCATGTTTATATTTTACGTTGCAACAATAAAATTAATTTTAGAAGCTAAGTATACCTATGGACCTCACGCAACATATAAAAAATATTTGAAATGAATTTAGTTAGTTAATTTTTTATAACAGCAAACATATGATTCGACGAAATAATAGAAACACCCTAAAATACTATTTTGCTGTCACTGTTTTCTTGGAAATTGTTCTCCGTAATAGCCTTAATTGCGCAGACAAAGTCATTGGCAACGAATGATCTATTTATTATTGTATTTGTATTAATAATTTATTTTATAAGCAATAAATACGTATGATATAAGTATATTTAAATATTCTGAATACCTTATTGTAAGCCTGCTATGTGACAGTAGGGAGCCGCACAGGTGACGTACAATGCTAATTTATGCAAATTGAATATACCTTCGTAATATGTACATACTTACGCCTGAATGCATTCTGGCTAACTCAAATTATAATGTAGAGTAGATCAGAGACCAGTCTCTCAAAAACTTGTAAATTGTAATAAATTAATAATAATAAATAATAAATATCTTGGGACATCTTACACAGATCGACCTAGTCCCACGGTAAGAGTAAGCTCAATCAATTAAGGCTTGTGATGTGGGTACCAAGCGACGATGTATATAATAGATAGATACATTAAGATACTTAAATTTGATCATTTATATCTAATGCTAAATTATTATTGTTTTATATTCATTTTCTGACAATTATGTACGTATTTTTTGACGATCATAATTTAAATGCATATAGATTATTGTAATAAGTACTTAATTTATATTGTAATTTCTTTTGTGAAATATATAAATCTAAATCTATTGAGACTATTCTCCGTAATGGCACCAACGCTGTTAAAAAAACCTTTTGTACTGAGTAACAACTACATTTTTTTTTCAATTGATTATATTATAACTCTTAAACTAGGCTATATCCAGAAATATGTATATCCTTATTAAATATCATATAACTTAGTGTTAGTAAGGTCGGGATTACACCTGTGAGTTCTTACGTAAGTTGCAGGGACGGAGTCATACTAAGGAATGAGATAGTGATATGCACCTCTCGTTCCTTGGTATAGCTCCGTCCCTACAACTTACGTAAGAACTTACAGGTGTACGGCCGCTCTTAAACCAATTGCAATCCTTAACTTACTCGTAATTGGCCTTAATGTTATGAATTCTGTTTAATTATCTAAATGTTACATCCCAGATTTCTAGATAGGTCACTGCCTATATCTACATAGCATTCTATTCTATCTGTGAATGTTGTGGTTTCGCAATGGGAAACCAATCGGACGAAATACCTACCTCTAGATATCGGTTACGGTATTAATATACAAGGTGATTCGAGAGAGGACAGCAGGACTAGCCATTTATATTTGTACAAGTTACAGAACATTCTTTAAATTGTAGGAACATACTTGAAAGTTTCCAACAAATTTAATGAGAATTTAATAGTAAGTTCCTATTGAGAATGTCTCCGTAAGAACTTATAAAACATGTTATAAATAATTATTTTGTATCGCAAATAAGTAAACAGCAGTAAATATAACTCATTACGCATTCCTAGTAAGGTAAGCTTGATTAGATAATTTGTATATTTTTTGATTCCCGAGAACACTTTCTCTGGAAATTTCGCAACTTATGAAACTTCTTCTCAGTACAATGTTAAGCAAGACCAAGAAAACACGTACAATAAATGATAATGGATATATGAAAGACAGATCACGTAATTTTTAGGGTTCCGTAGTAAACTAGTAACCCTTACAGTTTCGCCATGTCCGTCTGTCCGTCTGTTTGTCCGCAGCATAGCTCAGTGGCCTTTAGTACTAGAAATTTGCAATTTCCTGCAGTACAGTTAAACAGGTACATGTTTATCACGTCGACGAAAATGTAGAATAAAATATAGAAAAAAAAATTCGGTACCTCCCCTAATGGTGAAGTGGGGAAGTTTTTTTTTATTTTTCTGTAATCCTATCATTAAATAAGTCTTTTAAAAGAATAAGGGTAAAAATAAAGTTTTTTCTAATGTCAATTTTTTTCAGAGATATCCGCTCCAGAATACAAAAAATTCTAACTTTTGATCCGTGGGTATAGAATACTTTAAAATAAAATTATTTTGATCATAATCGGTCCTGTCGTTTTTGAATAACTAGGAAACCTTACACTATGCATGGCCTGACATGCTCTTGGTCGGTTCTATTTATTTATTGTTAATTACGAATTACTTTTTAACTGTAACTTACATACAAAACGAGTCCCTTTATTATAGTTCCCAGTCTAGGCAAGGAACCATTCATTAGGCTCTATTGCTGGACAGGAACGATATTTTTTGCGGCCATATTAAGCTCGTCCACGGCAGAAATGAATTTTAGTCCTGTAATTCTGACTGATGTTAGGTTGCTTAAAAATAATTTCCTTGCAGGGCATTCGTGAGACATTTTTATTAGACGGGCTACTTTTTAGGGTTCCGGTAGTAAAATAGGAACCCTTATAGTTTTCGCCTGTCTGTCCGCAGCATAGCTCAGTGGCCATTAGTACTAGAAATCTGTAATTTGGTACATAATATACATATTAATCATGTCCACAAAGTGGTAGAATAAAAATTAAAAAATATTTTTTTTTTGGGTACCTCCCTAACTGGTGAAGTGGATTTTTATTACCTGTAATCCTATATTGTGGGATATTTTTGAATAGGTCTTTGAAAAAGAATAAAGGTCTTCAAACAAAGTTTTTTCTTAAGGTCAATATTTTCGGAGATTACCGCTCCGCCCCAGCCGTTTTTGAATAACTGCGGAAACCTATACTGAGCAGGGCCCGACATGCTCTTGGCCGGTTTTTTCTTTTTAAATATATGTATAGTCTACAGGATAGTTATCATATCAAAATGTAAGTGGACGTGATGAATGTTACTTGAAAATATGTGTCAGTGCAAACGGAAAGGTACTTTGTCACGGTGTTTAAAATAGACTTTTTGAAAGAACACAAATGTCTATTTTAAGGAGTCGTGACAAGGTACCGTTCCATTTGCACTGTCACATGGGTATTTTTGCAGTTCCAAACACATCACATCATCAGCATATCTCAGTCCACTGCTGGACGCAGGCCTCTCCTATTGACTATGCATGGACGCATTAGGAGGTAGGTAAATGCCCATAATTGCCACTCTAGGGAAGCATAATGACGCTGCTGCCCATCGTCAAACTTCAATCAATGAATGGTTATGATACTTGTATCCCTTAGGACTCTTAAGGTGCATTCAGTCTAAAAGAGCATTCGCTATTCTATCCCCTACTCTACGAAATACGATCGTTACACATAACGAATTCGTTGACTTCGTAGAGTGGGGGATAGAATAGCGTATGCTCGTTTGGTCTGAATGCACCTTTACGACACACACGCGAAGGGGTGGTGACAAATGTATTCTTTAGGTATGCAGGCTTTTTATACCTCGCCCTAGATAAAACTTGACATTATCTAAGCTACCTCATCAACTTAAATGGAAGTTTTGACGACAGCATATACAATTATGCAAATCGAGTCTTTTATAATGAAAAATCCAGCATCACTCAAAAAAGGTGAATTAACATTTTAATAACTGTAAGAGCATCGTAAGGTTTTTTGACCCTTGACCCTTTACGTGATAGACGCTGTAATTATGACCTTAGTACATCTCATACATAATAATGTATGGATGCCTTCGGAACTACGTGAGCACATTTAAGGAGCTAAACCTAATGTACAGTGGAGTTCATAATACCAATACACAATGTGTCAATTATTATATTTTTAGCAGATAAGGTAGGTATTTAGGTAAGGTGTAAAAGTATGTGATTATCTACATATTTTTATCTACATCCATATCATAAGTTTTCTACAATATGTTTAGCGGCGGTAAGCAAATAGCCTACTTTAAGAAATCTGTATTTGTGGGTGTATCATAATTTTTACTTTACGATATCGGCAACCGATATCTTAATGACAGTTAAATTTCGAACATTCTGTTAAAAAGAAAAATCACACTTTAATTTCGATTATCGAATTAATCGAGTTGTAATTTCATTCAAATTCATATTCCATACATTCTTCTAAATCACGAATATTGAGAATAGGTTTGAGAATCGATATCGACATATGCTTATTAGCGTATGTATTTTAGTTATTTTTAATCTTAAATGTTTCAGATTGTACTTTTATTGTTATTAAGTCCAAACTTTAGTGTTATTATGTAATTTATTGTTATTGCTGATAAGATAGGCGTGCAACTATTATTAAGGTACAGGCCGGCCATGTATCCTATTTTTTTGTTTTTAATATTGTTAGCCTTGTATCTTAGTGTGCCTTATAAATATAAATAAAACAAACATACATACATAACATTAGTAACAAACATAATATTACATAAATGCTTAACCTATGAATGAACATTGAACAAGTTCAAACGAGCTCGGAATAGCTTGTCGCAGGACACAGACTTAATCTTCTGAGCGTGTTATTATTGCGGATTACGCTCGGCTCCCGGACGGCCCGATACGGCATTGTGTTGTGGGGAACTTTAACCATTACATGGCCGGTAATGCTCTGGGATTATGACCGCTATCCTGTGTGCAGTATGGCGTAAGATCGGGTGACGGGTGAAGCAGGTACTTAGCTTGAATCTACGATGCAAAGGGGTGTTAACATTTTGAATTATTTTAATTAGATTAGTTTCAAAATAAAATTATATTAGATGTCATATATCAAAGAAAAAAGACTTAATTTACTAACGTCGGATATGTAAATTTTTTGTAAATGACATCTAAAAGTCCATAGTGCTGTTGCTACTTAAAATGACAAATCAAAATATATAGTATTGTATGCCTGTCAATAAAATACTTCAGTATATAACTAGACAACATCATCAGCCTATGTTAGTCCACTGCTGGACGTAGGCCTCTCCTATTAACTATGCGTATAGACGCATTAGGAGGTAAATGCCCATAATCGCCACGCTGGGCAAGCGGATTGGCGATCGCAGTAATGTGTCCACTATGATGACGCTGCTGCCCATCATCAATCTTGTAGAATGGTCAGTGACACTATGATCCCTTAGTCGGCTCTTACGACACCCACAGGAGGAGTTGGGGTGGTGACAAATGTATTCTTACTGCCGTCACCACACGGCAAATAACTAGACAACATTGATCAAATTGGAAAAAAATGTGTTAAGTAGTATTCACTTACCAACTTGGTCAAAAATGATCAGCCAAGGAGAGTTCTCCACAAATTGACGTGACATGTCAAATTTGTATACAAATAATAGCTTATTATTGTCTACCATCGGTAATAAAGTCTACCATCATCCAAAGTGATAAATAATATTATTCTATATTCTATTTTCTATATTATTGATTTTTTTAAGTACTAATACTGGTTTTAAATAATTATAATTACTATTAATAGACATCATATCCCTAACAAAGAAAAGATTGATCGATTGCTGAGGTGTCTCTTTTATTTCTTTTACAAAAACTTGGTAACAATACAAGTTCACGTATTTCCTCTACTTTCATCTTTTCTTTCTAAGCATATTTACATTATTTACCAATGTTTCACTAAAATTTTGTGTCTATTGTCATGTATGTAAGAGGGCTAAGTGTTTCGTCGAAGTTTTTCGTAAGTTTTAGGGAAAGTTAGTGAGGACTTGAATTTTAATACGCCCCTAGGCACTACCGCCAATATGAGTTTGCCACGGCTGCAAAAGTCAGTAACCGTACCATGAGTTAGTAAATAAGGTTTACGTTAGTGTTTACTCAATTTACGTAAAGCATTTATATCAGTGCACACGGAAAAGTACCTTGTCACGGTGTAAAATAGACTTTATTAAAGACCACAAAAGGTCTTTTGAAGAATCGTTACAAGATACCTTTCCATTTGGACTGACACAATTTATCACGCTCACGCTGATGTACTGGAGTAAGCGTGATGGACTACTTTACGTAACGAGTAAACGTTAGTTGCCAACTCAGCACACAAGTTTATTATTAATGCATCTCGCTTGCACCAATGAAATACGCCAGTAGAGACGAGTGAGATATAAAACGATTAGAGTCGCAGCAAACTAAAGCCATGTTTCAATCGTCAAGGTTGGAACGAGAAAGATACACACACAGCAAACGTATCTACTTAGCGTGTCAAATGAACTCAGTGTAATCCACTGAGTTGTCCGTCTTTAATCGCAGCTTGCAGCTTTCGGGCGTCAAATTTTGTAAGTTGAAGTGAACAAAAACATTAATAATGCCTTAAGTAATATTAATTGCAACAACACAAAAAAAATATGAATACTCAAGGGCCTGAGACATATTTAAAATCATAGGCAAGTAACAACTTCAGTACAAAATCTGACACGCTCGGCCGCCATACAAATGAATGAACTTATTTCTTCTATCCAAATGTAATTCTGTGGATACACTGCAATTTTAACCTCATAGTCCTCAGTTCAGAGTGGATCTGTAGTCAGGTGGCTTATGATCAAGGAGCGAAATTTTCATAGTGAAAATCTAACTGTCAAAGGGATGAACTAAACTATTTTATCGACTGATCGATGTTACGGAATAGCCCATTACTAACTTAAAATGTTGTTCTATAGCATTTGACCTCTTTTATAAGTAACTTACATTTCTATATTAAATAAATCATGTCAGGCGTCAACACTATTATATTGACATCGCATGTGCTCACAAACTCTAACACTTATGAAAAATTAAGCGACATAAATAGCATAATGTGACGCTCTTATGAATTATTTTAGTACCGAAATTTACGTCACTTATCTAAGAGGTCAAAATCTATAGAATAATCTTTTAAGTTTGTAATGGGCTATTCCGTAACATCGATAAGTCGATAAAATAGTTTAGTCAATCCCTTTGACAGTTAGAATTTCGCTATGAAAATTCCGCTCCTTGCTTATGGTTATTATGATGGTTCCGTTTTATCCATTTATCGAGCTACGCGTCACTTTCGTACTTGCTTAGGTACTTGTTAGAATGTTTTTTTTTCCTCTAATACATTTTTTTTTTCATATTTTCCTATTCGGAATTCGACAGTAACAGGTCCTTAAAAGGATCTGCTATATTAGTTTTACCCTGTAGTTATCCTGTCAATCGTATAAAACAATTATTTTCATTAAGACTTCTCGTGCCAAAACAATACCTCCACAGGCCACATCAATTAAACAGTTCATCCGCCAATGTCGGGAACAATTTAACCCGCTACATGTCGATAATATCCTAATCCGATTAGTGAAATTAGTTCCAAGTTTGCCCGGTGCTGCGTTCCTGGCCCTTGCCGAGTGAGGGATGGACAGATTATTTATAGTTCAACCACATAGTTAGATGGGTCAACTGCAAAAAAATTGTATATAAAGCCTTAATCACAACAAAAATCATGATTGCGTCAATAGGGATGATGACTGTAGTTAATATAAATTATTTAACATTATGCACGACATAATTACACACGAAGAAATTATTACCAAGGTTTAGATTGCAGTAAGTTTTGTACAGAACTTCTATTTGATAAATTGGAACATAAAAGAGTAGGTCATTTGACAGTACTCAGACGTGACGTCACTTTTGTGTATTTCATATAAAATTTCATAGTGGTGATCGTTTTGACAGTTCAAAAAAAGATGCTGATTTGACTTGCCAGTCATCATGCCTATTGTGTTATTTGGGTCATTTGCAGAAAAAGTGTACCTTTTAAGTTTTTTGCGATCATGGACTGTAATACATCATTTTACTCGGCATCGTGCGTACTTTTCAGTTATGAAACAAAAAAAATTGTCCCTAATGACACGAAAATATGCCCTATGGCATTAAGTTCGCCTTTTGTACTATTTTATTTGTGCAATAAAGTTTAAATAAATAAATAAATAAAATAAGTATGTAAATTGAGATTATTCAGTTTAGTTACTCCCATACTAAATGTATGAAACGAAATGTAACGAAACTGATAAAAAAAAACTCAAATTTGTTACAGAATTTTTCATACTTTTAGAATGGGCGTAACTAAACTGAGAAATCTCAATTTACATACTTATTTTCGTGACATTAAAAGGTACACTTTTTCTGCAAATGACCCATTTGTATTACGAAAGTTAGACATACAAACTATATCGTCCTATTATGGTTCTATTACTGTAAATATCAGCTATCTGCCAAATCAGGTTTTGGCAGAATAAGTTTAACTATCATGATAATTAAATTCATTACTTATCGAATAATATATCGTCCCGTATCGTCCATCTTTAAATTAAGCCTTAAAAAGTTTCAAACAATTAAACGCTGCTTTAATCAAGTAACTACTACCGGTTCTAACCCTAGACCACTGACCTGAGAAGAATCAGTAAGAAACTCAGCGTGACTTGCTGTTATAAAACAGTATTTTATACATCTTATTTAGGTAACAAGAAAAAAAAAATCTTTATATGTACAGTCAAAGACAAAATAAAGTGTACACAAAAATGTTCAAAAATATGTCCCAGTGCACTCTATTTCTGTGTAATAAGAACGTCTTAACATATTTATGAGCGGATTCTTTCGATACTTATTTTTACACTTGACTGTACAAGTTCGCAATATTGCATTTAGGTATATCTATATTAGTTATATAATACTAGAATTTTAATGATCTCTGACTGTCACTGTACTGACTCTGACTGTGACTGTCAAAATAAAGAAAAAAACGATATATGTAAAAGTTCTCTAAGCGTCATGATTTTAATATTAATTAAGAAACAAATAGATTTTTTTATTAAGTGACAATTACAAAGCAAGTATTCTTATTATACAGGGTGACATCTGGGTCTTGGAGCAAGAACGAAAACGGTAGGTAGTACTAGGGGCTAGATAGGCTAGGTAGGCTAGGCGGTCACGATGAGTAACTTTCTCTGTGAAGACAACCAAAAACCCCGAAAAAAAACCTTACTATTAGTTAATTAAGCCTTCATTTATAGTTAAGTTTGTATCAATTTATTCAACATTAACTCATAATTAGATTTTTTCGCGATTTTTGGTAGTCTCCATAGTGAAAGTTGTTCAGAGTGACCATCTCTAGTACCCAGTTCACTCTCGCTCCACGACCCCTATCATCATCATCATGTCAGCCAAAAGACGTCCACCACTGAACATAGGCCTCCCCCAAAGATTGTCACAATGACTGGTCCTGTGCCACCCGCATCCAGCGGACTCCTGCGACCTTCACCAGGTCATCAGTCTACCTTGGGGGCCTACCCACGCTGCGCCTTCCGGTACGTGGCCGCCACTCGAGAACCTTCCCGCCCCAGCGGCCATCGGTTCTACGCACAATGTGCCCCGCCCACTGCCACTTCAGTTTAGCGATTCGGAGAGCTATTTCGGTTACTTTGGTTCTGCTGTGGATGTTCCACCCCCCGATGTCACCCTATAATTCAATTCTAAGCATTCTGTCATAGAGAAAATTTATATAAAAGAAGCACAAAAAGTCATGTTATCAGTTACGAGTCACATTAATCGCGCGGCCGGTTCACAAAGAAGTTCTGAAGGACCGTGGCCTACAGCTAACTCCGAAATTCGTAAATTTCGATTTTTTTTCTCTGTTACTCCAACGAAGGCTTCATTAGAGTGACAGCGACAAATCCTCGAAATTTGCTGGTTCCGAAGTTCGCAGTAGGGCCGTAGCCTTTGAGTTGAACTTATTTGCATTCCTTTTGAAATCCCTTGGTAAAGTGCTTGACGTGATCTGCATACTTTGATTTGGGGTAAGCATGTGTTCTTTAACTTTAAGTGTTAAGTTCCTTGGATAACATTTTTTCTTAAATGTAGGCTAAAATAATATCGTTATTATGCTTCTTGAGAATGCCTCATACTAGAGTACGCTACTCGAGTCTGATGGGCCGGGCCGGTCCAATGCTGTACAAATTACTCAAATGAATAATGTTGTCTCAAATTAACTAAAAATGTATGTGAACTCAAGGATTATGGTGATCGTGTGAATGTTATTTCTGTTATATAGACAAGGATATCTAATATTATAGAATATTAAAATGTCAAAGAGAGAAAGATGATGTTATAACACCATATTGTTGATAAAACCATTATGGTGTTCAAAAAGTGTGGTATTATGACGTAATGCCAATTTTTAGGTTTGATTACATTTTATTTGTTTGCTACTGACGAACGATATAGTTACAAAATAATGCATGAAACTTTACGCAAAGCGCGGCTACCAATTTTCGTAACGTAAACAAAGTGAGCTTAGAAAAAACATAGTTGGACCACAACTCAGCATAGCCGCTGTTTACTTTGGTTTTCATTATGCTGCTATTGTTATTTGATTCAGAATACTGTTGCTAATGTCACTCACGACTAGTATAAATTGACCTCGAGGTTTACACGGTGTATTGGTTGGTTCTTCCGAAAAACCTGGACATTGAGTTAAACTGCACAACGCTTCTTTAACACCACTATTTATTTATTTAAATGCACTTACAAAAACATTGTTTACTCGTGAAGATCTGTCAGTAGAGTGAGTTTGAATTCTCATCATACATAGACAATTTGTATGATGAGCTTCCAAATTCAAATTGTATTAGTCAAGCACGAGTCGATTGCTTGCTAACAACCTTCATAATATAACACTGTGTAATACGAGGATACCGGATAACTTTAACAGCGTCGCATGCCTGAGTCGTAAGAAGCAAAAAATATTACATAAGTCACAACTTAATTCTTTTTTGAGGACTTAAAATGACGTAAGTACTATTTCGACATGGGTTCATGTAATATTATTTGCTTCTTAAGACGTCGGAATAACGCTGTTAAAGTTATTCGGTTTTCCCGTGTTACATTTTTCAAAAAGTTTGCACATTTGTAACATCATCATCTTCTTCAGCCTATGATACTCGCAAGCCTTTCCGTCACCGAATGCACTAATCCCAAAACGTACTAATAGTCAATAAACTCTAATTTCATAATCACCTCTTATCATAAGAAACTAGTTCCATGTTGCCATATTCCCAAAAAACACCCGTTGTTGATACACACCAGCACCATTGCGAACTACTCCCAAAATACGCTTTTCCCAAAATACCCTAAAATTTCTTCTACTGAAAGTGTCAAAATACTCTAGTCTCATAATCCACTGTTCCCAAAATAGACTTTTCCCAAAATACCCTAAAATTTCATCTCTTACTGAAAGAGTCGAAATACTCTAGTTTCGTAAACCACTGTTCCTTAAATACACTTTTCCCAAAATACCCTAATTTATATTCATTTTTACTTTTACTACAATATACAATTAACAACAGTTACTTAAAATTACCTTTAAATACTTTTATTACACATTATGGTTAAGAAAAAATACCCGCTCTTTTACATGTTTGGGAGGTACCCAAATTTTTTTTTTCATTTTTATTTTACCACTTTGTCCGCGTGATTGAGGTGTAATTTGGTACAAATATTTATAACAAATTACAGCTTTCTAGTGCTAGTGGTTGCTGAGAATAAGCGAGGGCGGACGGAAAGACAGACAACATGACGAAACTATAAGGGTTTCTTGTTAGTTTACTACGGAACCCTAAAAAACGATTCATATTGAGTAGAAAGAGATGTCATATACCACTGCTAATATCTAACTATCGACTGGTCTTAGTGTAGACATGTATTGTGTCTTATTATGTACTTTCTGGGTCGCGTTTTATAAAGTTACAATTTACAATTTCGCTGTTTGCCTCTCTTTCTAGCCAATATGTGCATGCGTTAGAGAGGCAAACAGCGAAATTGTAATTTGTAACTTTATAAAACCCGACCCTGATTCTGTTTTTATTATGCCATACGATGAAATAAATACCTAACAATACAATACAATTAACCCCTGGTCTGTGAATAGAATAAGTCAAAATTTGCGGATTCAAACCTCCTGTCCTCGGTGGTATAGTGATAGTAAGCAAAATTAATCCGTTCCGAAAAAAAATGCAAATAGATGACCAAAGAATGTGATCACGAACAGGGTGCAAAAATCAAAGCAAGTGAGTGGTTAAGGGTATTTTAGGAATAGTGGATTATGAAACTAGAGTACCTATTTCGCCGCTTTCAGAAGAATATAAATTTTAGGGTATTTTGGGAAAAGTGTATTTTGGGAACAGTGGATTATGTAACTAGAGCATTTCGACACTTTCAGTAGAAGACATTTTAGGGTATTTTGGGAAAAGCGTATTTTGGGAGTAGTTCGCAATGGTCCTGGTGTGTATCAACAACGGGTGTTTTTTGTGAATATGGCAACATGGGACTAGTTTCTTATGATAAGAGGTGATTATGAAATTAGAGTTTGTTGACTATTAGTACGTTTTGGGATTAGTGCATTCAGTGACGGAAAGTCGCAAGCGGATTGGCGATCGCAGTAATGTGTCCACTATGATGACGCTGCTGCCCATCATCAATATTTTGTCTAATAATGGTCAGTGACACTTCAATCTCTTAGTCGACTCTTACGACACGCGAAGGGGGAGTTGGGGTGTTGACAAATGTATTCTTACTGCCGTTAACACCCGTGGTCTGCTTTACGTATTGAGAAAAACCTTACGTTACCGATACTTGCAAAGTCACGGTACGGCTTCGTAGCCGTACAATCGACAACACACCTGTGAACACAGGCAAAGTGCCAAAAATATGTAAACAGAACTTTATTGTCTGGACATAAAGGTGTGTATACATTTTCTATTTATGAGATTCCGCGCCGTTATTAACGTGCATTTACTTTCTATCCGGCTCGCTCGCACCAATATGCAAGTACGAGCAGGATGGATAGAAAGTAAACGCGCGTTAATAACGTAGCAGCAGCTCATGGTACGGCTACGGTTACACCACAGACGTCATATAAACAGTGTGTGGCCTACAACCGGGGTGAAAATTTAAACGGTGCATTAATAAGCTGATCAACAATCATTTCCACATATTGTAATTTAAAAAAAAAAAAAAATTGTAATTTTTTGTTCATGTATTTTTCATTATTATGGGTTCATTTACTTGAATTAAAAGTTATCAATAACTTATCATTTTTGAATCATTGAAAAATGTACAATTTTTTTTTTAAAACCGTATCAAATTAGTGTAAAAATGCAAACAAAATTATTGTTATGACTTCCTACCTGGTATACTATCAAGATGTCTTTTTTTTTTTTTTTATACCACGTCGGTGGCAAACAAGCATACGGCCCGCCTGATGGAAAGCAGTCACCGTAGCTTATGGGCGCTTGCAACCCCAGGGGTGTCACATGCGCGTTGCCGACCCAATAAGAACTTGTACACTCCTCTTTTGAAGAACCCCATACTGTAGTCCAACGGGAAAACCTCGGCAGGGAGCTCATTCCACAGACGGACCGTCCGCGGGAGGAAGTTCCTCTGAAACCGCACGGTGCGCGACCATTTAGGTTGCAAGGTGTGAGGATGAGCGCCCAGTCGGTGGCGAGCGGTGCGATGATGAAAAGTGGACATTGGCATCATGTCGAACAGTTCTTCAGAGCACAACCCATTGTACAGACGATAGAACACACATAAGGAGGCGAAGTCTCTCCTTAGACTTAAGGGTTCAATACCGCCTGTGAGTCTGGGATCGTCGACTATTCGGACAGCTCGTCTCTGAACCGAGTCAAAGGGTGCAAGCTGGTATACAGGTGCTCCTGCCCAGAGGTGACAGCAATACTCCATATGTGGTCTGACTTGCGACTTATATAACAGAAGTCTTTGCCCCGGAGTAAAGTATCCCCTCGCTTTATTGAGCACCCCGAGCTTTTTGGATGCCAGCGTAGCTTTTCCCTCTAGGTGACATCGGAATTGGACGTCGTTGGAAATGTCGACTCCGAGGATCCCAATACTCCCTGACATGGTAAGAGCTGTGTCTTGGAACTTTGGAGCCACAGTAAATGGGGTTTTTTTAGCGGTAAACGCGCAAACTTGTGTCTTTGTGGGGTTGAACCTGACTAGGTTATCCCGACCCCATAACGAGACTCTAGATAAAGTGTTCTCGATGTCAGACACAAGTTTTCCGCGACTTTCCAGTACCACAGAGCGAGGGATATTAGCACGGCCTGTGTAAAAAGTATCCCCAGTACTGTCATCCGCATAGCAATGGAGGTCGCCGATAGACAACATGTCATTGATATGCAGAAGGAACAGCGTTGGGGATAGCACAGAGCCTTGCGGGACGCCAGCGTTTATGTCCATGCTATCAGAGCAGCTACCGTCTACTACGGCACGAATGCGTCAGCCGGACAAAAAGCTAGCAATCCATCTGCATAATCCCTCGGGCAGTCCATAAGATGGCAACTTCGACAAAAGGCCCCTATGCCAGACCCGATCGAACGCCTTCGCTATATCTAGGCTGACTGCCAAAGCCTCGCCTTGACTCTCAATGGCTGATGCCCAGCGGTGAGTGAGGTACACTAGAAGATCACCGGTAGAGCGACCGTGGCGAAAGCCATACTGGCGGTCGCTTATAAGATCGTGTTCTTCTAGGTAACCAAGGAGCTTAGCGTTAACTATACGCTCCATGACCTTAGAGAGAAGGGAGGTGATAGCGATAGGCCTATAATTCGATGGATCCGATCTTTGCGATTCCGATGTCTTGCGACTGACAAGCTACGACATCGTGATGCCAAGATCCAGTACTAAAGGTCCATAGCTTTGAATGACAATATCTCCGAACTTAACCACTTTGAAACACCGGAACCTTTACAGGATTATTGCTGATAGTCTAAGGAGTCACTCATTTCATTTTTCTCCCGTGTTAAAGACCACACACTGTATATGGTATATATACCATAGATCAAGCAAACGTATCTACTTAGCGTGTCAAATGAACTCAGTGAAATGCACTGAGTTTTCCGTCTTTAATCGCAGCTTGCAGCTTTCGGGCGTCAAATTTTGTGAGTTGAAGTGAACAAAAACATTAATAATGCCTCCTTAAGTAATATTAATTGCAACAACACAAAAAATATGAATACTCAAGGGCCTGAGACATATTTAAAATCATAGGCAAGTAACAACTTCAGTACCAAATCTGACACGCTCAGCCGCCATACAAATGAATGAACTTGTTTCTTCTATCCAAATCTAATTCTGTGGGTTACACGCTACAGCATAACAAAGCGCGTGAACTTTGGAGTAAACACATCTAAAATTTACGTTATAAAAACACCTACGTGACGTGACGTGACAACCTGTGCGGTTTACTTTACGTCAGAGGGGGGTGTTATGGGGGATCACGGAGTATATAGTTAACTACCAGAGATAGGGTGGGTTGGTAATAAAGAGTTAACTCCGTACTAGGTCGAGGTACAAAGCGTTATAGAAATATGTGATTTATTCTCAACTGAGATTGTATCTAACTAAATTCACAAAAAACCTTGACGTAACACTCTATAATAGTACATTACGACGAGTTTATTTTTTAGTACAGATGGTGCCTTTTTTAGGCTCTAGTGCGAGAAGTGGCTCATTTTACGTCAGGTTCAAAACTTCGGAGGGCCATCTTTACTAAAAAACGTCGTACGAGACTCGTGCAAAAAGGAAATTCGTAACTCGTGTGGATTTAAAACACTCCCGTCGGCCGTGTTTTAAAACATCGCCACTCGTTTCGAATTTCATGTTTTTCGCACTTGTGTCGTAATGTACTATTTTGTACGTGTCTCGTACGACGTGTTTTAGTACAGATGGCCCTCCGAAGTTTTGGACCTGACGTAAAATGAGCCACTTCTCGCACTAGAGCCTAAAAAGGCACCATCTGTACTAAAAAATAAGATTACACGTTAGCTGAAGACGGTACAGTCACCATCAGATATATCGTAGCGTCCGGAGCGTTCAAAAATATCTGAACACGCCTTTATTGCCGTAACGATAGAAGCGTATGTTCAGATATTTTTGAGCGCTCCGGACGGGTTTTTTTGGGAATTTAGTGGGACACAATCTCAGTTGAAAATAAATCATATCTATCTGGTTTTATTTATAAAAGGTACGGCAAGGAAATGGTGCCAGCATTTTTGGCACCAAGCCGCGGTGCAGGGTCCAGTTTTCCTAGATTTATTTTACGTTTATTAGTTTTTAATTATATCACTTAGTACTTGAGTAGGGGAGACCAGGTATAAAAGTAACGCGGGATGAACGTAACAAATTCATTTAAAATTTTTCTACGACACCTATCCGAATGTCCTTCAGGGCATTAGATGCCATTTCGATTCCCCCCTAACCTCAGTTACACCCACGGTGCTGTGACGGCAGGTTATACGTGTAGTGCTATGGTCCCAGAAAAATGCGTGAAAAGTAAGATTTAACGATTTTTTCAATTTTAGTTAGATTTTTCATGGTAGACGCTATAGCTTGCGTTTTTCATGGGTGTCGTAAAGTCACTAATCATTTACAGTTTGAGGGTTGCAAATCAATGTTTTAATGATGCTTTTTACGTTTTTTTGCTACGTGTTTGTGGGATTCTGGAAATTTGATACCCAGGGATGATTGAAACAACTTGTTACTTTCATCCCGATTTCCAAATTGGAGGCTCATTGGTACACCTATGTGCTAGCGTTTATTAAATAACTCATATACTTAGTGCCTTTTTGTTGCAGAATGTCTAATATACACAAAATAACAACAGACAGAAGTCCACCAAAATAGAAATTATAGCTTTACCTGCAGTTGAGGTGATCCTTTTTTTAAATGCCCTACGGGGACGCAGCAAAGACGTACCATACCAACTGGCTCACATCAATTTATATAGACATGTAAAGTAAAGAAAAGCTGTACTTGAAAGTTCAGCGGCACTACCCATGGCTGGATTTGTTTCTGGAAACAAATATTCACTGTCAATGAGGAGTAAAACACATTTTTTTATCATATTAGGTACATTGTATGATTAACTTAGTAGTATACTCAGAAATAAGTAGGTACAATGCAGGAAGCATTTAATTCCTTGGATTACACCTAAGCATTTGTTTATATGCCATTTAGAATAAGACAGAAAGTTGATTGCTCTCACGTCACTCATATATCCTATAGGTATAAATTAATTTCGTCTCATATAATACCTAATGTTAATTACATTCATTCATTGTTTGAGATAGTGATATTGTAAGACTGTTGATTACTTAAAAATACTAATTACACATAATTATATTGATTATTTTATAGTTATTTACTTTGTTTCTATTATCCCTATGCACTGTTACAACCAGCCCTGGGGGTAGGGATAATTGCAACAAATTCTATCCTTCACTGTGAGCCATTTTTCTGTAAAACTATTCGATGTATGAAGTTTATTTTGGTACCAAAAGATACATAAAATATGTGTCTATTGCACATAAAGATGCAAAGTTTGACAACTGCTACCAAAAAAATATAAAAAATCAAAAACTGAAAATTGTTACGTTCATACCTGGTCTCCCCTACGATACAAAATAATTGTACCTAAATAACATGACTCAATCAACTTTAAAACACCCTTTAAAATATTATATTATTACTAGGTATTTACGTATTAAGTATACTATAATCTAAAATGTTTGATGTATTACTCACACATAAGCAATATAATATATAAGCTCTTATTACAGTTATTACATTGTCCACAGCTTATCTGCTTTACCCGAAGGTTGACTGGTTGAGAATGGTTTTTAGCATTAAGTTCGCCTTTTGTACAATAATCTTGTTTTTCCTGTGTAATAAAGGTTAAATAAATAAAATAATTTTCAAGTAGATACTTTAAAATAATAAAATAATTTTCAAGTAGTTACTTTAAAATTATTTTATTAGAAAGTTTTCTATCTAAACGTCTCCTAGTATTCCTATTAACTTAACAAGCCCACTATTATCGTGTGTCTCTTTTGGTCTTACCAATATCATCATCATCATCATCATCAGCCAATTGACGTCCACTGCTGGACATAGGCCTCCCCCAGAGAGTTCCACAAAGATCGGTCGTGAGCTGTCCGCATCCATTGGACACCCGCAACCTTTACCAGGCCGTCGCTGGGACAAACAGTCCAGCTGGGTAAGTCCAACTTCGAGAAGGAGATCAATCGTCGAATCAGACTTGGTTGGGCGGCGTTCGGGAGACTACGCAATATCTTCTCGTCCAATATACCGCATACCGCAGTGTCTCAAGTCGAAAGTCTTCGACCAGTGTGTGTTGCCAGTGATTACTTACGGATCTGAAACGTGGTCGTTCACTATGGGACTCATTAGGAGGCTCAGAGTCACTCAACGAGCGATGGAGAGGGCAATGCTTACCAATATATTATGTCAAAATATTGTCGAACCGGGTTACTCACGTATTTAAGCCGATGATGGGCTTTGGCCGAGGGTGCTCTGGGCGGAGACCCTCTTAATGGGTCGAAAAACATGTGGAGCAATCATCGACTTAAATTCGTGAGTAGCCCGGTAATTTTAATATGTTTGTGTCTCACGTTAGTTAGAATTCTAAAATATATTATGTCTATTTAATAAACCGGTGGGGTCGGCGTGTTCTCGAGTGGCGACCTCGCACTGGACGGCGCAGCGTGGGAAGGCCCCCCACAAGATGGAGCGACAACCTGGTAAAGGTTGCGGGTGTCCAATGGATGCGGACAGCTCACGACCGATCTTTGTGGAACTCTCTGGGGGAGGCCTATGTCCAGCAGTGGACGTCAATTGGCTGATGATGATGATATAACTAAACGGCTAGACTCACGTTGTATTTAGTCACTACGCGCGACATGTTTCGGAGAGCCTAAGTCTCCATTATCAATCACTGAGCCTGCTTTCTCGCCTCGCTTTTTACACATTAAGCGCAGAGAACCCCCGAGGGGAGTTCTCTGTGGGAGGTCCATTTTCGCTACAAAGCGGAAAATTTACGGGATCGGCTACGAACGTAGCGCGTTGCACTCGTCCGCAATGAAAGTGTTAATTATATTTATACTTATTATGTGTCACAAAAGTTATCACTACATCATCATCATCACTACATAGTATAAAATAAAGTCACTTTTTCTGTCCCTCTGTACCTTTGTACGCTTAAATCTTTAAAACTATACCTACGCAACGGATTTTGAATTCAAGAGGAAGGTTTTTATGTAGGTATAGTACCCGTGCACAGCCGGGGCGGGTCGCTAATTCAGTAACAAAATTTAATAGGTATGTCTATATATAAAACCAAAAGAGACAAAAATTGCTTATCGGCTTGATATATTTGGGATACGTTTAAAAATAATGGGGTTACCTTTCCATCCATATTGCTGTAGGTATAACTTACATAATTCCCGATCCCTTGGCACATCAACACAAAGGGTACACATAAGTACAATAGCAGTTACAATGGCAACTATAAGCACTCGTATGAGTAATCCCGTCTAAACTGCGCAAGTTCCGTTGGTGAAGGCGATGGTTCTCAGTAGTTAGCCGGCCGCTTAATTGTGTGCTGTTTACAGCTTCCGGGCACGGGGCTTCGACGGCATGGCGACGGAGTGTAGAACATTCTAGAACGTGTAGCATGGCTAGTACGGTCAAACAGTTAGGCCGGCTATGTTGTAGTAATGGATTTATTTAAGTAAGTTGATACTACTAACTTACCAAAAGCAACGGATCATGTAGAGATATCGTCACTAACCAAGTAACCACCCTGCATAATGAAACTATTAGAGTAGCTGCTTGTTTTAAATTGGGTCACAATATAGTATGTACTACATCTTATTCGCAAATGGAGCTCGGATTCTGTATAATAGGTACATTTCAAATACGAAGGCCCGATTTCACTCGAAACTTTTGTCTACCAAGTTAAGGGTTAGGGCTTGTGATGTGGGTACTAAGCGACGATATTGTATAATAGATAGATACATATGGATACTTAAATACATAGACAACCATGACCAAGGTACATTCTCACTCCAGCTACGTCGGGCGGGTCACTACCAATTAGGATATTCAAATTCAAATTCAAATTATTTATTCATGGTAAAAAATAAAAATAACATAAAATTAGTGATAAAAACAATAAAATGGATAGTTTACCACGAAAAGGTCTCGCCTCAGCATAATGCTAACCCGGAAGTAAGCGCTGATCTTCCGGCGAGACCGTTTGTGGGCCACTATAGTTGGTGTGACACGGCCTTAAAAAAAACTAAAACTGAATGCAGTGTTACAGAAATTTCCAAGTTGGCAACACAGCGCCATCCGGTCAATGGTATGACAATATTGACATTGACATTTACAATCCTTTGTAACATGAACAAGGATATGACTAACAAATTGATGCTTAAATGACTCGGCCACTCCACTCAACAACTTCGGTATTTTTCTTTGGTATATTACATCTAATATTTTAAGTTAGGAGATGTGAATAAGGGGTTGTACCTATGTAAAGTCCATTTCAATTACGAAGGCCCGATTCCACTTGACAAAGTCATTAGGCGTCAACAATATGATCCTATTGTTGACGCCAAAGATACCCGGCAAGACCCTTTCGTGGCTTGATATTTTATGTATACATCGGTGTAAGACACTTGCCAATTTGTAGTGGACTAATTAAATGAAGTTCCTAGTGGCATCGGGCCTTTGTATTTGAAATGGACTATACCTATATTGTATAAGGTAGAAACACGGAACCATAACTGCTGTTCTTGGACAAAAACGCTGTGGGATGATATTTCAAATATCACCCGATCGATGAAATAGCGATTAAGGGAATACAATGAACATCGAGGAACAGCGAATAAAAGAACATCTAAAAATGGACGGGTTTTGAAATAGCGTTCAGTTTTATATATTGTAATTAAATTATAAATATTGGATGTCATATATATACCAAAGAAAAAATGGCCAAGATCGCCAACGTCCGAGGTGGGAACGGGAACTCGGTCACTCTGTCTTATACCTCGGGCTCGGGGTGGGAGTATTAAGTAGGTAGTGTGCACAGAATTAGATTTGGATAGAAGAAACAAGTTCATTCATTTGTATGGCGGCCGAGCGTGTCAGATTTTGTACTGAAGTTGTTACTTGCCTATGATTTTAAATATGTCTCAGGCCCTTGAGTATTCATATTTTTTGTGTTGTTGCAATTAATTTAACTTAAGGAGGCATTAATTAATGTTTTCGTTCACTTCAACTTACAAAATTTGACACCCGAAAGCTGCAAGCTGCGATTAAAGACTGACAACTCAGTAGATTTTACTGAGTTCATTTGACACGCTAAGTACCTACCTAGATTACGTTTGCTTGATCTATGGTATATATGACATCTGTGGTAGTGTGACTACTGGGGAAAAAATACAAATCAAAATATTTAGTTAATAAATAATTTGATTTGTGTTTTCACAATTACTTCAACATTTGTAATTAGTTAAGTTTTTTTACAAACTTCAAAAAAGACAACCTACGAGTACAATATAATAATGCCTACAGGATGTTGATGGGTCTGCCTCGCTACTGCAGCGCCTCGGGAATGTTTGCGGAGGCGCAAGTAGATGGGTTCGACGCAATCATGAGAAAGCGATGTGCCTCCTTATTAAACCGTTGGCGAGGCAGTTCCAACAGCATCCTGAAGGCGTTAGTAGATAGGTGGGACTCTCCTCTACTGCAGAGATGGACTAAGCTCCACACGTCTTAGATATAGTATTATTTTATTAATTAGTATTATTTATTTTTAAATATGTAGTAGTTAGTTATATGGACTACGTCCGAAATAAAAGTTGTTATTATTATTATTATTAAAAAAGAAGGTTTTCAAGTCAGGTGTTTTTGGTATTTAGTAAGAACATTTATTGAATCAAAAAACACAGGAAATACACAAAAAACACAAAAGAGACAAAAACTTAGTTATGTGACTCGATATTTCCGAGAATAAAAAGTAGTTTTTGGTATTTAGTCGTGTGACTCTCCGAGAATAGAAAATAAAGGCCGGACCACACCAAATGCATGTGCAGCACGAGCACGTGCGCTGTCCGTGGCGTGCACGTTGTATCATGTAAAAGTCGTAGTAGTTTCACATGGGCGCGTGTACGCCACGCAAACGGTGTGTCATCTAATATAAAATTCACATATGCTACAACGCGCATGCCACGCACATGCGTATGCGCACGTGCTGCAAAATTATGGATCAATTATCTGAAATGTTTTTTTTAATTATTTTTTTATTTATTGAAGTCCGCGGTAATAACGCGGTGGCAGCTCATGGTACGGCTACTATACTATTTATACTCGACCGCCGCTATAAAGTCAACCCTGACAGTTCTCATTATCATAGAATACATGTCAACAACGTCACTTTTTGACACATAATGTACGGAAATGACAAGTGTCACGCACTGGTCTCACCGCGAGCTACTAAGCTATGAACTATCAGCTCTAAACATGAACAAAAGATACAACTCCCGTGTAAATAAAAGAGACCCGGCGATACTCACCCGGCGGTGATAGCAGGGTCGCGTTTTATAAAGTTACAATTTACGATTTCGCTGTTTGCCTCTCTTTCTAGCCAATACGTGCGTGCGTTAGAGAGGCAAACAGCGAAATTGTAAATTGTAACTTTATAAAACGCGACCCTGGTGTCTCTTTTATTTACACGGGAGTGCGTACCTATCTCTTGTTCGTGTTTATAGCCGATAGTTCATAGCTTAGCTCACGGTAAGACCAGTGCCATAAACACGAACAAAAGATACATACACCCGTGTAAATATAAGAGACACGGCGATACTCGCCCGGCGGTGATAGCTGGTAAATAGCCGGGCGAGTATCGCTGTGGGTCTATTATTTTACACGGGAGTACGTATCTAATTGTAATCTTTTTTTCGTGTTTATAGCCGATAGTTCATAGTTTAATAGCTCACGGTCAGACCAGTGGCCTATCCCACAAAACTTTACAAGCGAACAATTCTACAAAATTGTGTAAATTTTGTAGAATTGTACGCTTGTAAAGTTTTGTGATATTGGCCCCAGTGCCTATGGATTGACTTCATCGGCGGGCGAGTAGCAGTCGTTACGTGTAAAGGGAACCAACAGAAGCCTCAGTTTAGTTTGAAAATGGAATAATTGTGCCGCGCCACGTATGCCACCAGAGACAAGCTCGTGCATTGTTTCGTTTTGTGAATGCATTCGACGATATAACTGTAATGTTTTTATTGGAGGGTTGTTCTAAAAGTTGGCTTTGAAAGGCACGTTCGGAAAAATTGAGGTCGATTCCATTTGGTTCGTTTTTTTCCTTGATTTTACGGAAAGTGGTTATGGAAAGCTTGTGTTATGTTTTGGAGGGACGCTCGGCCGGAATCCCCTATTACCCTAAAATATAATATGGTGTATTTTATGGTAGCTACAAAGTATTTGACGTTTACTGTAAGGTGTAGATATAAACGTCCTGAATTTGGGTTCCGGTAAAATTGTGTTTGTTTGATTCACATAAACACAAAACATCTCCGCCAGTCAATAGCTTCTTCATCAACATCTCATCAACAGCCTATTACAGTCTACTTCTGGACGTAGGCCTCTCCTATTCCTATTTAATGTGTAATAGGAGATAAATAGATAATACCCATAATTGCCACTCTGGGTGAGCAGGTTGGCGATCGCAATAGTGTGTCTCACAGATGCCCGTCATCAATTGTTAATAAATGAATGGTCAATGATACTTCGATCTCTTAGTCTACTCTTACGACATCCGCAGGAAGAGTTGAGGATAAATGTGTTCTTAATGGTGCTCGATATCTCCGAGTAATCCACTCTACCGATTTCTCCAAGATGGGTCATCAGACACCAACTTAGTGCCAACTGCCAACGAGACCATCTCGGGATTTAACTCGTTCGATGAAAAAAAAAATTTTGTTCACGACTCTTGGAGATAATACCTACCTATCGAGTAAAATACATATCTACAAAAAAAAATGTTGACTTGAGAACCACCTCCTGTTCTGAAGTCGATTTTAAATGATAATATAAATTCGCTTAGATATGAATATTTAGAATGTTATGCAGACGCTATTACGGCCTCGTTAAACTTAATGGCAGTGGGTACTACAGGTATACCGATTATAAAAATGCTCATATATATATGCTTGTGGTCGTAAAACGCACGGTCGTCGGTTCAATCCTCGACTCGTACCAATGCGTTTTTCAATAAACTTATGAACGAAATATTTTTGTATTATTTATTTATTAACATAAAGAATATACAGTGACATAAAAACAATGTCCCACAAAACAGTTCTCACGGTTTGACTGTGGGATCGTGCAATCTCTACTCTCTTATATGAATTTTATAATTTATGGTAGTATGGTATATAAATAGTATGCTAATATGGTTCTAAATTATTTAAATAATATTACTGACAAGGTAACTTTTCAGCTTTTTACCGAACTTCGCTTTATTGGCTTCCAGCCTGATGTCTGTGGGCAGGCTGTTGAGTATCGTTTGATATTCAAAAGTGCTTTACGGTGAAGGAAAACATCGTGAATAAATCTGCATACACCTGCGAAGAAATTCAAGGGTGTATGTGAAGTCCCCAACAAGTACTTGGCCAGCGTTGGGACCACACAAAATAGGCAAGTTTGATGTCGAGTTGCGGAAAAATGGCCAGAATACAATACAAGTATTTTTATAATTATTTATGTCTAGGTACTTAAAACCCGCTAATAATCTAACAGCAAAATACTTCACTCCGCGAGTCTTAACAAAATTAGCGTTGTCGTAAATCCTCTTTTCGTTGCATATTCCATTAATTATGAACAAACTTGCTAAAGTACCTCAAGAACATTATATGCCGTGGAGGTCTCGTCGCTTTCAAGTCGTTGAAGATCTATAGAAAATCTTCACCAGGAGTTTTCTTTGCCTATGATCGACGAATCGAATAGTGTCGACGTGATTTAATATTTTCTATGAGTCATTGGTCATTGAAAACAAAAACAATAACTCAGGAACAAAACAATTATGCGTCCGAATCATACAAAAATGCCCTTACCAGATTGGAACGCGGAACCTCCAGCTAAGTAAGCAGAACAAAGGCAGGATCACTACCAACTAAATAACGGAAGCCGCTAAACATACTTATTCAACCTGCTGTAGTTTTTTATTGAATTATTTTTAACTCATCGGCCGATTTTTACTAAATACCTACAATGTTTAGCTTTCTCGAGAATCGCCTTATTCCAGAAAGAGATAGCAATGTTTTTGCGTTATGTTTGTCAGCCTGTGTAGCCTAATTGGTCACTGGGCATTTTCGCGAGAAGAGATACAAAAACTTATTTTTCTGAAACAGGTAAATTTTATGTTTTTCCTGCTCAGAATCACGAGCTCTTTCGATCCTACTAGAAGAAAAAAAGTGTCCCTACTTTTTGTTTCTATTACGTAACCGTTTTTCAAACACTTTGTACAGCGGTTACAAAGTGGAGAGCATGTAAAATGTATGAAAAATGTGGGACCATTTTTTTCTTGTACTTTTTTTCTCCTAGATTGAAAGAACTCGTTATTCTGAGTAGGAAAAACATTAAATTTACCTACCTTAAAAAAAATTTTTTTTGGACCTCTTCTCGCGAAAATGCCCCACTACGAACTATTACTTAGGTATTATTTTAGGACGACGTAGGGTCACCACCCTGCTCACGACGCTGGAGGTTCCAGGTTCAAATCCCGGCGAGGGAATTATTAGTGTATTTGTTCATTGGTCGTGGTTGTCTCACGTATTGAACGATATAATATAAATTACCTATTTTAAATCGTCGCCTGTACCCACACGCCTTAATTGAGTTTACCGTGTGACTTATGTCAATTTATGTAAGAATTCTGGATAATTAATTGAATCAGGCGTTACTTGGCGGAAGTCCATATTAAAGGATGAACAATATTGATTTGCTCTTCCGCGATACAGAACGTGTAGTTAATTAGTGTAACCCGCTATAATTACTTGCGTATTTTTTGGATGCAATTAATTTTCCCACCCTCCTGTCGCCAAAATATAACGCAAATAACTATAACAAACCACCACCAATAACACTATACTCGACACGTGTTTCACCTCTCTACGAGGCATCATCATAAAGTTGACGATGTTGTCGGTCTGGTGTCCGGTGCATGCAAAAAATACGCAAGTAATTATAGCGGGTTACACTAATTAACTACACGTTCTGTATCGCGGAAGAGCAAAGCAATATTGTTCATCCTTTTGTATCCTGGGTATTTATTAATATTGTGTCAACGTGCCCCACCTGTTGAAAAGTCCATGGATGACGTGATGTGAACAAACTTTGTGAAGAGAAGCTGCATGCAAGCTTCTCTGCAAGATTCTATTATAACGTACTTAAGTAATAAATAATGATTATAAGAGCTTTTGAGTGCACGCCTTATCATGAGTTTAGGTACGTATTTAACAGTACCGCGAATCCTTAGATGTTTTTCCAATAGCTTGTGAAAGGAATGAACCAAAGATACTTTCAACTATCTCATACTTGAAACAGTTGGAATCAATCAATAATCCAATTAGTATTTTTATTAATTTTATCCAATAATTTTACACAAGCTCGGCGCCACTCGCAAAAATCGTCCGTCACTTGTTTTTTCTATCTTTAAAAAAACAACTTGCTCGGAGGAATCGCTACGCGATGGCGGGAAAATGTAGTGTTACCAGGACACTGATCTGAATATTGCTATGCTATATACATTTATTATTACTCTTACACTTGTTATTGTGTGTCCCACTGCTGGGCAAAGGCCTTCTCTCTCGTTTTTCATTCCACCCTGTTTTTGGCAAGTTCCCGCCATTCTTCGCAGAGTGCGTCCAAAGTTCTTAGAACAATATGCAATTTAATTGCGCGCGACATACCTCTAGTCAATATTGGTTCCTTGTACCTATACACCGTATATAAGTCAAACCGAATAATAGAATTAGTATGGGACCAACGCCGAAATCGTGAAAAATTTACATTTTTAAGCTCGTGTTAGATATCCATGTTTACATTATGTTTATTTATTGTTTTATATTCATTTTTTGACATTATTTTAATGTATGTAATTTTTATTTTTATTTTTAATTGTTTTGGACGATCATAATTTAAATTCATATAGATTAATGTAACACTTAATTTATATTGTAATTTACTTTGTGAAATAAATAAATCTAAATCTAAATCTAAATCATTATGGTCGCAGTGTGAGCCTTTAAAATAAAAGTTCTTCAGGCCGTTGCCTTGCCTTTAGGGTTAGGCTAGGGTTTCGCAATTCTTGTGCGGGTATTCCGGTCCTAACCGGGACCGCCGGAGGGTGTCATGGTGAAATGCTCTGCGACCCCATGGCATCCTCGTTAACGGCCTCGAGGATTGAACGCCGGAGTGGAATTAGTGGGTAGGGCATCTCCCCTCCTTCTCGCTATGAGAAGGGCCCGGGAATGCGAGCCCCACACACCCCCCCATATTCCCGTATCTTGGGGGGACGGTGCGTAAAGGCATTACCACTCCGTCAAAAAAAAAAAAAGGGTTTCGCAATTCATCAATTCCTCCTTTTTTAGGTTCGCGCCGTTTTAGCAATTTGTCTTGCCAGAGTAAAAAACTTATTGAGGAGATAATGGATGCGATTCTACGTGCACATCGGCTAAATAGCCTAAAATTAAAATGTCTAATTTTTAATTTTAATTTAGACGGCGAATTTGACAAGTGCTATTCCAGAACGTCACCCTGACTAAATTTAACCAGTTTTAAACCATATTCTAAAATTTCTAAGTTGAATCGAGTGTGTTGCTACTTTAAAAAAATAAGTGAACGAATGAATGAATGATATCTGTATAAAAACTGTAAAATCGTTTTTTATTTTGGGTTACATATGATAATGTAATAAGTTTTATTCCATTACATATATGTAATACTTGTTTACACATGTTAGACCACTAAAAAGTGACTTTTTTAAATTAGTATGTGTTCAAAAATATTTTTTCCAATTTGAATGGGCAACATTATAAAATAAACTGCTAAGAAGGAGGAGGAATTTGAATGTTTTGCGAGTTTTATGACATTTGAGAAAATTGAGAAAATGTGGGTGCCGTAAATACTATGATTGTTGACTTTGTTTTCATATATATAAATATATATGTACGTTTTTTTTTATGATTAAAATAATAAAAAAACATACAAAAAAATTGTTGAAGTTTTAATCAATTGAAAAATCTATTAATTAAAAATGCACGTCGTCCACGGGCCTCATTTAAAAAATTTACATCATTCCCCGGTTGTTCTGGGTGATCTTCAGGATCATTTTGTTCTTCATCATCCTCATCTTCTTCATTTAGATCTGCAATATCTTCGTCACTCTCAGAACCGTCACTGCTGTCTGAATCATTATTAATTTCTAATTCATGAATCATGTTATAAATTGTGCAGCATGATATTATAATTTTGGCAGCTTTTTCTGGACTGTAATGTAACGTACGGTGGCGATGAAGGCATCTAAATTTGTTTTTTAGCACTCCAAAGCACATCTCTATGACTCCTCTTGCCTGTGCATGGCATCTATTAAATCTTGCCTCTGGTGACTCGGCAACTGGGTCAGGATGAGGGGTCATCAGCCACGGGAGAAGTGGGTAGCCTTTGTCCCCAAGAAGCCACTCCATCGCTTGGTTCTGAATATACCGCCCTTCGAGGTGAGTAGGTATATATTGGGCATACTAGATCACTTTAATACTGATTGCTGCAACGGAACGGAAACAAACATCAATAATAACCTGAATTTCATCAGAAACTGTAAAACGCATTTGGCCGCTCACTGCGTTCGCTCTATGCGGGTTACAGTTTCTGTAGAAATTCAGGTTATAATTGATGTTTGTTTCTGTTCCGTTGCAGCAATCAGTATTAAAGTGATCTAGTATGCCCCAATATATAACTACTAATCAACTTGTTCAAATTATCATTAAAGTGATCTAGTATGCCACAATATATACCTACCGATCAACTTGTTCAAATTTATTTATACTACTGATCAACTTGATCAAATTCGTTAACAGTTATTTTGTCGTGTGATCTGGTTATATAATCTCGTAAATGTTATGTAAATTTTAGTAAAGACTTATCACTCTTACGCTACACACAAAATTAGCCATGCCGTTGAAAATTTGGCTAATATGAAATTCGTAAAACAACCTAACACACTTCGATTACATAATTTTGACCCTGGCATTTCTAAGAAACAATCAAGACATGGTAAACTCCTACCCAATACTATAAGAGCACTTGTGTGTGGTCCATCTAATTCTGGAAAAACCAATTTGGTACTTGGATTACTTTTGCACAAAGATGGATTACGTTTTAAAAATGTTTATGTTTATTCTAAAACTCTTTTTCAATCTAAATATGTTTATTTAGAAAATGTGTTGAAACTGGTGCCCAGTGTAACATTTTATAAGTTTCACGACAAAGCAGAAGTTTTGAGTCCATCGGAAGCTAAACCTAATTCTGTGATAATATTTGATGATGTCTCGTGTGAAAATCAAAACACCATTAGAGACTACTTTGCGATGGGTCGACACAATAATATCGATTGTCTGTATTTAAATCAAACCTACAGTAAAATACCGAAACAACTAATACGAGATAATGCTAATTTAATTGTGCTATTTAAACAGGATGATATTAATTTAAGACACGTTTATGATGAACATGTCAATTCAGATATGACATGGTCACAGTTTAAGGAATTATGTTCGAAAATATGGTGTACCCCCTACAGCTATGTTGTTATAAATAAGGACTGCGAAAAAAATAAGGGGTGTTACAGGATGCAATTTGATACTTTTGTCGTTATTTAACTGATAATATAAAGTTAAAAAAACTATGAAATACTATCATTTCCACTTCTGGTATCAAACTAACAGCATCATGGATGAAAAAAAGATAAAGCGAGAAATATTAAAATCAGCTGCAGCTGTTAAAAAGAAAGTAAAAATTTTGCGAGATATAAAAATGAATAGTGACAATGCTCTTGAAAATGTTCTTAAACCTATCACTGAACCTCTTAATCAATTGGCTAACAGCAACTCTCGTATCTATAATAATTCATACGTTTCACCAAATCGAGAAAAAACAGTCAATAATGTAAGAACTGGTATGAAAAATGCCAGTGATTTAACGTTGAATTCACATTCTTCAAAAAGTAATAAAAGAACTAAATTGGAGAACTTACAACAAGCAGATTTCGATGGTGATGAAATTTTTGATCCTGATTTCCAAAATAAATATAAATCAACTCAATCCGATTTCGAAGATGACGATATGAATGAGAGTAGTGATAATACAGATAGTGATGTATCTTCTTCAAATAAAAATGAAGTTTTGAGTGATGTCTCTACATGTCCCTCAGCTGTAAGCTTGAATCAAAATTTTAGCACACCCGTTTCGTACTCAAAAAAAGAATTTGATGCTATACCATTTGGTGTGCGAATAGAACGTGGAAAACTTATGATGGGTTCATTACGAGTTGATGTGACTGATAACAAGATCAAAATAGGATCTAATACTTATACAAGAACTCCTGGCTTAATTGAGTTGCTATATCAAAAAGTTCCAAATATGAATGTAATAACAGAAGAAGATAAACGTAACTATAAAACAATATTAGTAGAAAGTAATGCTCATAGAAGAGACTTTAGTCCACATAAACCGATTAAAAGTAATAAAGGCATAAAATACTTGCATATTATAAAACCTCTTTTTAAATACACTGGTAAATCCAATAGCACTGAAAGTCTTAATTTAGGTAAGGGGATTTCATTACCGCAAATGAAAATAGTAAAGCCAGAAGTTGATTATGTTTATTGGGACGATCCAAATGAATTGGTTGAAAGATTAAAATTATTAATAGCTTCTAAAGAAGCGGGAAACACCGGTCTGGAAAACGAAATCATATCAATTATAGAAGAATTGCGTGAGAATGGAACAATTAATTAAATAGTTTGCGAATAGAATGTCCATATAAGTGACAGTAGTGGTGCTATTTTATCAGTGTATAATTAGATTGCATATAAAACAGACAGTATGAATGTTGATAAGTTTGGTCATCATGTGCATAAACGTTTACGATTAAATAGTAGCCCACACATAATTAATGATGTGTTAACAAAGTCTGTGGACGGAGAATATAATTTACATTCATCCAGATTAAAAGGTGTTAAATTTCCATTATCTCCAGACGAAGCTGTTAACAAACAATACGTTGATCAAATTATTAAGGTTATTCAAACAGATCTTACAAATATATTATCAAATCTGAAACGTAACGAATCACGTATCAAACAAATTGAAGAGAAATTGATTTCAACATTCAGCGTTAACGAACCAAATTTGTCGTCTTCTAACAAACCCTTAAACAAATTAAAACCAAAAACGAAAAATCCTTAATGATAAAATGAGTAAACGACAAATTGTAGATGAAATACATAAAGCTGCACGTAAAAATTTTAGTCGTCGAAAAGTTATTTTGAAAGGCATCGATGATCTGTGGCAAGCTGATTTAATCGATTTACAAAATTTCAAGTCTATGAACAAACAGTTCAGTTATATTTTAATAATTATTGATGCTTTTTCAAAGTTTGCCTGGACTGTAGCAGTCAAAAGTAAATGTAAAACAGAAATCTCGAATGCGTTTAAGAAAATTCTTCTTTTAGGTCGTATTCCGTCTAATTTACAAACTGATTTAGGTAAGGAATTTTACAACAATGAGTTTAAAAATCTAATGAAAAGATTCAACATTAATCATTATTCCACCTTTTCAACAAAAAAGGCATCAATAGTTGAGAGATTAATAAAGACTATAAAAAGTAAATTATTTAAACATTTCAGCCTTGTCGGTAACTATATGTGGATAGGACAACCAATTGACATGATTGTTCGTAATTATAATAATACAGTTCACAGGACAACAAAACATGTTCCAAATAAAGTTTGTAAACGTAATGAAATTTCAATAATGAGAAATATTGAAAACTCACGACGTCTCCCTGTAATCAAAGTAAATAAATTCAAAATTGGTGATTCTGTTCGTATAAGTAAATACAAAGGTGCTTTTCAAAAAGGATATACGCCGAACTGGTCAACTGAATTGTTTACTATAATCAAAGTAAATAAAAGTAATCCACCTACTTATCTCCTTGAAGATAATCATAAACAACCTATAGTCGGATCGTTTTATGAACAAGAACTCCAGAAAACGAGGTGTCCTGATGTATATTTAATTGAAAAAGTTATCAAAAAGAAAGGTAACAAGTTATTTGTTAAGTGGTTGGGTTTAAGTGATTCAGAGAATAGTTGGATAACTAAATCATCGATAGTGTAGTGGGATTATAAAATGTACTTACATGGTACATTCTTGACATTGCTATATAAGCAATGAAAGGAACAGGACTAATTAATAGTTTAATAAATAATTTACCGTTCGAAGCACACTTGCCTGGTTATAACTTCTGTGGGCCTGGAACAAAATTAGAAAAAAGACTTTTGCGGGGGGATAAAGGAATAAATAAACTAGACGAAGCTTGCAAGCAACACGACATTGCATATTCAAAATTTAAGGACTTGGATCAGCGACATAAAGCAGATTTGATTTTGCTTAACATGGCAAAACAAAGAACTCAGTCGAAAAATGCTAGTACAGGAGAAAAACTAGCATCATGGCTAGTTAACAGGGTTATGAAAACAAAATTACGAAGAGGAGCAGGAATTAAGACCTTTAAATCCGTTATAAATAAAATTCGTTCAAAACTAAAAAAGAGAAAACCAAAAAATGGTCATCACGCTATTCAGTCAGCGTATTTAGCTGCAAAAAAGTATATTTCAAAACATAAAGTACGTTTGCCACGAGTTATTCCTTTACCAAAAACTGGCGGTATTTTACCCTTAATACCTATATTTGCTGGTTTATCTGCATTAGGATCACTAGCTGGAGGAGCAGCAGGTATTGCTAAAGCAGTTCAAGATTATAAATCTGCACAAAAAGGACTTCATGAATCAGAACGTCATAATAAAATGATGGAGTCCATTGCTTTAGGGAAAGGTTTATATGTAAAACCGTACAAAAAAGGGAATGGATTATTTTTAAACACTGCAAAAAACTAATAAAAAGGCTACCTAAAAGAGCCCTCACGAATATAGACTTATTAAAATTTTCTAATAATATTCCTTATTTTCGTGGGGTATACATGCGTGATGATTTGCCCGATCGACCTCGACACAAAGAATGTGCTATTTTAAATTTAGATAGTTCCAAAAATGAGGGCACTCACTGGGTAGCCTATGCTAAGATTAATAAATATTGTGTCTACTTTAATAGCTATGGTAACGTAAAACCACCTTTGGAACTCGTGTCATATTTAAAGCCTCACAGTATTTTGTATAATTATAAAACATATCAAAATTTCAATACTACCAATTGTGGACACTTGTGTTTGAGTTTTTTAATTAACTTCTGGGAGAAATATAAATAGCGAACACGAATGTACTAATCACATTAGCATCATGTCATTCACAGTATCTGTGTCCGGTTATGATTCTTGTTTAACTACTAGCTATTCACCTGCTTTACAACTCGATGGTCAATATGAATGTGGACTTTTATATTTTGCTACATTTAATTCAATTCCAAACGTAGACCACAGAAACAATAACTTTTATTACGGAGATGATGGAGAGTATATACAAATCCCTACTGGTTCTTATGAACTTCAAGATATCGGTGATTATTTAAAAGAGAATGTAAAAAACTGTTCATTCAATTTAACTTGTAATAATAACACACTTAAAACATCTATTCTCTGTTCTAAGGATGTAAATTTTTCAAATAAAAACTCAATTGGAAGTATATTAGGGTTTGGTAATGTAACAGTGAAAGCCAATATATTAACGCAATCTCAATTTCCTGTTAACATTCTGTCTACAACCGTTCTAAGAGTCGAATGTGACATCGTATGTGGATCCTATGTAAATGGAAATTCAAGCCATATAATTCACGAATTTGTTCCAAATGTACCCCCGGGTTACAGAATTATTGAAGTGCCTAAAAATATAATTTATTTCCCGGTGAATCAAAATACTATTAGTTCAATAAATATAAGAATACTAGATGTAAACAATAATTTAGTAAACCTCCGCGGTGAAGAAGTTCAACTGTATTTGCATGTAAAAAAGTTACGATGTTAGATTTTAATAAAAAGTCGGAATACTATTGTAAAGCTAACAGTGTCACACGCACCATCAAACGATCACCATCAACGAAAATAAATTTAACTAAAGACAACAAAAAGTTTTTAAAGCTCATCGGTCTTTTAAAATGAATATTCTAAACGTTTCGGAACCTCTCATCTATGATACTTCAATTGAAAGCTATGAATTTCATTCGTATAAACCATATGTAACCTCATTTAACAGAAATGACGAAATTCGCATACCTATTAATCAACAAGATTTATACATATTACCGTCTGCAAGCACTTTGTACATAGAAGGTTCCGTTAAAGTGCATAAGAAAGACTCTAAGGAACTAGTGTCTAGTTTTGAATTTACAAATAATCCTTTTCTTTTTTTGTTTCATGATATAAGATATGAATTGAATGGAGTAGAGATAGATAGGGTAAAAAATGCTGGTATCACTACCACTATGAAGTCCCTTATATCCATGAACGAAAATGAGGCTAAGACTTCAAAGGCATGGGGTTGGGACATTAATGGGACAAAAGAGAAAACAGGTAATTTTGCTGTATCTATACCATTAAACAAAATTCTCGGGTTTGCGGAAGATTTTGATAAAATCATAATAAATTGCAAGCATGAATTAATTCTTTTACGTAGTAACACTAATTTAAATGCAGTAAAACTTAACAGCGATGAAGTATTGACAGAGATAATTATTGATAAAATAGCATGGAGAGTTCCTCATATAAAAGTTTCAGACCGTGTTAGAATTAATATGTTGAAATTATTGGAAAGAAACCGACCGTTAAATTTAGCTTTTAGAAACTGGGATATGTACGAATATCCACTACTACCCAAGAGCACAAAACATACATGGTCGATTAAAACTTCATCACAGTTAGAACGTCCTAGATACGTTATAATATCTTTTCAAACCAATAGAAAAAACAATGCTTTGAAAAATGCTTCTCATTTTGATCATTGTAATATACGTACAGTAAAAGTGTTTTTAAACTCTAACTATTATCCTTACGAAAATCTTAACGTAAGGTTTAGTGATGACAAGTATGCTTTATTATATGAACAGTATGCTAGATTTCAACAGTCGTTTTACGGACGCAAACCAGAACCAATGGTAGATATATATGATTTTAAGACTAAAGCCCCCTTATATGTTATAAATTGCTCCAGACAGAGCGAAACCTTAAAATCAGGACCTATTGATGTTAGTGTGGAAATTGAAACTGATGTAGAAATCCCAGATCAAACTACTGCATATTGCCTCATACTTAACGACTGTGTTATAGAATATCAACCACTCACTAACATTGTTAAAAAAATATCATGAATTCTAAATACGTCTTTGTTGATGTTCAGGGATTCAAAGACTCGAGCAATAATTTTGTTATTAAGGAACTAGCATTAGCTACTCAGCATTATAACCAAGTGTTTTTAATAAAGTCGCCTTACCCTTACTCTCGCCTTTCGTCTGAAGAGAAACGCAATGTTTCGTGGATAGAAAAAAACCTAGGAATCCTATGGAATGATGGGATGATAGATCATAGAGAGTTTAAACGTGTTATTACAAGATATCTTGAAAACAGGTTAATTTTTGTGAAAGGTCTAGAAAAAGTAAAATGGATTACAGATTACTGTAAAACTTGTACTGTAATAGATATCGGAGATAAAGGATGTCCTAATTTTAAAAATATGTACAAAACGTACTGTGCAGAAAAAAACTTTTATAATTGTTTTAATCATACTAAAAATTGTGCTTTGAGAAATGTAATTTGTATCAAAAAATGGTATGATGACAATTATGAGTTTAATTTCAATTGATTTATTGAATTTTCTGTGTAATATTAGTTATTGTATTTAAAAAAAAAAAACTCTTGATTATTTTTGTAAATTAAAATGATAATATAAATAAAACAACTTTTTTTCAATGCTTACTTTTATTTAAAAAAAATATTTTAGCGATTACAAACCCCTCTTGCTAATTTCTTTTGAAATTTTATTAATAATGTTTTCGGTAGAGTCCAAAATTTCATCAACAGGATGTTTCACAACATACTGTGCGCTCACACTTAAATACTCACTGTCACTATCGTCAGATGATAAATCTATTGGCTCCGACTTGCACTCTGTAAAGTCAAATATCTTAATTTTTATTAAACGGTGTCCCCTTTGAAGCTCTTTGCTAATTATATAGGATTTTCGGGCCCGATCTTTACGTTTTCTTTTATTTTTACATTGCGAATCTAGTGCTTTTTTTTTGCCATTTTTACTGGATTTAGTTTTCATTAAGTCTTCATTTTTCCATTCATCCATACGTTGTGTGAATCCTTCCAAAGGGTCTTGAGCGTAAACATCCGAATCGAAATCCTAAGCAATAAGACAAAATAAATAATTTAAAGGTATATCATAACTATGAACATACACTAATTATAATCATAACATTTACAAACATTAAAAGTTTAAAACGAAAGACTTTCGATTTCAAACATATATTTCTTTCAAAGATCAATAATAATTTAAATAAATAAAACTTACATGATTTAAAGAGAAACTATCCATCGTAATGACTAGCTGCCGGCAGTTCACAGTGAAAAATGAAACTTCTAAAGTTACTGAAATAGAAATAAACACTACAATCAGCTTTTTTTACTATTTATTAGCATTATGACGTAAATAACGTATACCGGGTGTTGCCTGTAACAGAACTAATAAATTTAATCATAGGTAGTACTCCTCAAACTAAACAATGTTTGTTCAACAACTTTTGATAATTACGTATGTTTTGAGGTTTATCACACTTCTAAGTTTGTTAGAGTACGCAATGTATTGCGAACTTTGCCATTTCTGTACTATGACAAGAGACGACAAATACTGATATATGTTCTAGATAGTGTATCTAGTTTGTTTGAATAAGTGATCACCTACAGAGTACATAATTTTCAAAAGTCGATGAACTAGAGTTGATAGGTTTGAGAAGTACTATCTATGGATAAATTTAATGCTCCTGTTACAGACAACACTCTGTATAGGTATTGCTATTTATACGTAAGCGTCAGCAAAAATCATAGTCGATAAAATAATGTACCTATTCAAGTTTGTCAGCTAGTGATTGTTTAGAAAAATTATAACTTATCATATACCTATATGGTTAATCAGTTTGCTGTGGAGTAAGTGTCATCTAACAAGTATGTTTATTAAGTTACGATTTGCGTTCGGTAACACAGCTTACAATGTTAACTGGTAATTGGTAGATCTTTTCTAATAAAGCCCACCTACGTACAGTCAGCTAATTGGAACCCTAGACCACTCTAGAACCATGTCAAAATGACAAGCAGTAAGACAATTCATACTATCTGTTTTATAGCGTCACTACACTAAGACTTAGTTCTACAATGACCTAGGGTTGTAATTGGCTGACTGTACAGTTACAAACGATGTGGTTTGTACTTCATTTACTTGATAAGTTGATAACTAAAATAAATTCTGATACTATTACAATTTATTTATTTAGGCAAAAAAAAAGTGTTATTACTGGGTTATAAAAAAAAGGAAATGGTATAAAAAAAAACTCGTTACTTTAATTTACCTTTTATTGAGCCCCTTTTACCTTATATTATAATACATAACACCTTGATAATGTATTTAAGTATAGTCAAAGTAAAAAAAGATATACGAACATAGTGTCAAAAATAAAACTTTAATATGAAAGCAGTAAGGTTGATTATACATATATTATTCGTCTCTATATATATTTTTTTTACTTCAACCAAATAATAATAACGAATACAAAGAAAGATGTTTACTTGCACAGTGCTGCATTACATTTTAATGTTCTTATGTCCCCAAGATAAAGTAGTAATTTTATCCATATTTATGAATCTTTTATCATCATTATTACATAATGCCACTTTATTCACAATCAGCGTACATAGCTCGTGTTTAATTGACTTAAACAGTGCCTGTTTTTTACGTATTATTAGATCTGTGAGGAGTACTTGCTTATACTCAGAAATTTTAAGGTCGCGTACTACAGGTTTTTTAATTCCTTTTGCCTTTTTGATGTCAAAGCCGCAAGTCGTTGTTATGCAATATAATTTGGAACGTAACCCAACAAATTTTTTTACAACTTTACCTTTGAGCTCATCTTTAAATAAACCGGGAACCTTTTTATTTTTTAGAGGAATATTAAACTGGTTGTTTGGTTCCAAATTGCTTGTATCAAAGTGATCTAAAAAATACAATTGCAAATCTCTGTAAAAATCCTGCGTTTTGATGGAATATACAAATGAATCTGTGTCAGTGTATAAAAGGCTAAGACGGTTAGAATAATGAGGTTTCATAACAGAGTAGTGAAAGTCATACATATGGCTTTTCGAAAGTTCTAGCACAGTAAAACCTATATAAATCGGTTTGTTCAATTTAACACTATCGGGTTTCATTTGAATTGCTACTAAATCATCCGATAAAATTGAAATCCGATGAAAATTAGGTTTGTTTATTAAGTCACACGCACCGGTTTTCTTTTTAGAAATATTATGACGATCGACCCAAGTATTGACAAATTTGACTGTCACCCTATTTTCGGTGTTTTCTAAGGTTTTACCGAACACACTATTATTTAATAACTTAAAGAAGTCTTGTTCAAATTGTGACACCGCTTTTTTTCTTAATTCTGTGTTTAAATCGATGTACTGCTTAAGGAATTTACTTTGTCTAAATTTTATAATACGATGAATTTTTTTTAATATAAGACCGTGTTTAATGCAAGTTTTAAGGTGAACATAGTGAATGACATAATTGTATTTGTCATATAAATTTGGTATCAGTTTTTCCATCATCCCGCCAGGAGCTACCATTTTTTCTGCACAAAAAGGTAAATCATTGTGACTAGTATGAAGATAATTTGGATATTCTAAATCAATTTCTAAAATGTAACCAAAAGTGCCTTCATCGGATATTTTCATAACTTGAAATGACTCAATTTCATTTTCGTTCAACCACTGAAATCCCGCATAAGGCAGGTACTGACACATACTATAACCGTAAAGATTATTACAGTCAATATACACCACATACGAATCCTCTTTATTTTTATCATAATTTTCAATATACATATTATTAGCTTCAGCATATCTATTCGAACACAAGCATATCCCACCACGGATTCCCCTATGTATCATACGAATCATTTCAAAATCATGTATAAGCTCTAGAGTGACATTAGTTTTTAATAACATTGCATCATATGATAGACTTGGTGCCGTTAAATAAAATGCCGGATCTAATTTATAATGTAATTTACTTGTTTTTCGAAAATGTTCAAATATATCAGTAAGAAGTAGAACATCAGTTTTTAAATAGAGATCTGTGTACTGTCCCATATCCATGATTTTAAATGTCTTCCACACTAATTTAGCATGTTCAAACTGTTCACTAGTTACCGTCTGGTTAGATATCGAACTAAAAAAATCATTCTGAGAGGGTAACTCTTTTTCTTCATACGATTTCCAAGATTTCATATGTTCGTAAGGGTAAATACCTTTCCTGAGTAATAACTTGAATTGATTTGTATCTGGAAAAGTTTTTCTTAAATGGAAAAAATCAGATTTATCCATGCTTTCTGTCAAATTGTCTAGACTGGAGTCTAAAAATTTAAAAGAATCTACAAACCGGAGCGAAAAACATTCTTCATTTTTCAAAAATACATATTTTGTAAATGAAATATATTTTTCCATGGATTTTGGAATTAATTTTACTTCGCCTGGAGATTTACACAGTTCTTTAACAAATAGGTGACAGTCGTACCCAGAAAGGTTATGGAAGAACACAGGAAGAAAACGCGGGACCTGAAGTTTCAAATTACACTGCGAATGAGCTGCACCACGGTACACTCCTGATAAATGACAATGATCACGAACTTTATTTTCTTCCCATAAGAGACCCTGACAAATATAGCAAATTATCGCATTCGAAAATGCTTCACAGTCTGACTCAGTCATTATTATTGGTTTTGATATCCCTAAAATTCTAGATATATCTTCAACTTTTTTATAGAGAGATTCAACAAATACTTGAACACAGTCGGGACCTCTATAGGAAACATAATCATTTAAATTTTCATCATAAGAACACACAAGTTTAAAAGCGAATGCTACTGGTATATGTCTCTGAAATAAAAAGGAATCTGATATTGTAGGCTTATTGCTGCAGCCCTGATATGTTTCTAATAATGTTTCGAAATCTGCATAAACGACGAAAGGCACCGTTTGTGTTCGTTCATAGTGATCAAATTTAATAGTACTGCCTGGTTTTGGTAACACTGTCGCAACGCGTAGGCAATTGTGGTTGATTAACTGTTCGTTGCTATTAAAAAACAAAAGGCAATTATCACAAAAATGTAGTGCACTATGATGCTTCGTTATCTGATTCCTAACGAGTCTAGACAAGTTTTTTATTAAACAATAGTGCGTCTGCTCATTTTTTTCTAGAAGAAGTAAGTTTATTCTATGTTCTCTTTTATATGTTGATTTGTAAAGAGGTCCAATCACGTTTGTGTCTTTTAAACCATACACATTTATACTTGTACTAGTGTTGTTGCGTTCAAATAATGAAATGTCATGGAAAGTGACTGGATATGTTAAACCTTCTATATTTAAAACATCTTTGAAATGTGGATAAGAGGTAGTACGATTCGTGTTCCGTTTCGCAGGATACAAGCCTGCAACAACACTCCATAGAAAACAGCAATCATCTTTATTTTTGATATTTATACATGCCTTTTTATTTTTTATAAATGCAGGCAATTCTAAGAAACTAGACCCTTTCATCGGTTCGTACTTATTTATGTTTATTTCAAGATGTGAGTTACTCAAAAACGACCATCCACTGTCTTTATGTTGAAAACTTTCTATTTTGTTCACTAACTCTGCAGTGATTGATGTGAAAATTTTTTCAAAGTCATAATGTGTATGGATTATCATGTTTTTAGTACAAAATGATTTTATTTCTTGTGTATCATCTTTACATAAATAAAATAAACTAAATAGTTCAAAATTAACCTTCACCGACGTATGGATTTGAATGGCTTCATTTATCAGATATTGCACCTTATCACATAAAGAATTTAAAAATTCTGCTGGTAGTAAAATTGATTCATCATCATCTGCAATCAATTTATAAGTAGCAATTCTCGAACGAAACGCAGACGATATTCTAAAAACACCTTTTATATACTCTTCCGAACAATTTGTTTTATGCAGATTGCTGCGTAAATGGCCTACCCATTTACGCTTTTCGATAGTAATCGAACAGCTTGAACAAAATGGCATTTTAATATATTTATTTAATATGAAACAGCAAACCTAAACTTAGAAACCTAGCACATATATACTGCACTGTGCAAATAAAATGATTTTTAACCCTTATTTAAAAAAATTGGGTAAGAAAAAAAACATTAAAAAGAAAAAAACAATTATTCGGCTTTATGAGCGTAAAAGACTGATTCCGTGTCAGCCAACGCTTTACGCGCACTTTTGAAAAAACTTTGAAGTTTTTTCCACTCTTCGCCGTTGCTGTCTATTTGGATTTTCAATGAATTAAGAGCCTTTTGCCAACGGTCTTGGCGGTCCACTGAAATGGCATCAGCTGTTTTGTAAACCTTAATTTCTACGTAAAATTCACCATCGATGTATTTGCGTCGAACCACCGACCCGTTGGCTACACGCGAAGTCAGGACCGTTGGTAGAACAACTGAAGTCTCCTTCTGACCCGCAGTAGCTACCTCGTCCTTTGTCAGCAAGCCAAACAAGTCGAAAGAATTGTTCCACGGCAGTGGTTCTTCATTTTTCTTCACAGACCTGAGCAATAAAATAATACCTAATAAATATACCGCCATAAGACTATCAAAATCCATACAATATAAGTAAATTAAATAAAAAATAACTGATTGATTAATAAATAATGCCATACGATATTAAGTTTACCATTTGTCATTATTTATTTATTTATTTTAATACTGTGCAATAAACTTTAAATAAATAAATAGGTACTAATGAATAAAAAAACATGAAAAACAATTAACTCGACAAAACTTTTTATCACGTCAAAAACAATGAATACTTACGATTTTGAAGTCGATGCCTTCTGTTTTTTATTGCCTGCTTCTTTTGTTTCACCTTCCACAGATCTGAAAATGACACAAACTAGGTTTAATACGAGTAATCAATCAATAAAATTTTAATAAATATACACAGACACTCTTTAGTACTAACGAACGAAACAGTAAAAAAAAACAGGTAGGTACTTAAACTAAGGCTGATTTTCATACACGTACCTTTTCTTTGCAGGTGTCCTTGGCTTTTTTACCGTCTGGGCGTTCAAGTTAATTGTGTCATCTGAATCCGATCTAAAGAAAAATAATAATAATTAGTATTAAATAATTTCAATTTATCAAATAGTCTAAAAATTTTTATAGAACACAAGATTACCTCGCTGAATAGTCGAATTTCTCAGGTTTCTTTTTATTAGCGATAGGGGTCAGGTTTGCGAAGGTTTCAAATTCTGAGTCCGACCTAGTAAAAGAACAAAATTGTTAATAAGTATGAAAACACAACCTTTTATTTTTAAAATATTTAAAAGAAATTAATTATATGAGCAAAATAAATGAATTCAATTTAAGGTAGGGACTTACTTACATGTTTATCCAAATTAATAAATCACAAATGTATTTATTTAAAGCACTTGCTTCCCACAGGAAATTCGCAGTAAAAATGTAAAATTTTCATTAATTTTGAAATCGAAGAACAAAATTTTCTGCTAAGCTATAAAAGGTTTATCTCAAGACAAAATTCAAATGCAATTTTATGTCTTAAGTTCTTTAATTCACGATCCAATTATCAAAAGCTATTGTTGATGGGAACATTTTTCTACATATCAGTGCAGTATTTCTCTACTTCTAAGGGTTGTCACTATCGTTTATTTTAAAATTGATTACATTAAAATACGTCAGATTACATTATCACTTTTTTGTAATGTAGGTAATGTAATGGAAATAACTTAGTTATATTTTATTTATTTTAACTTTATTACACAAAACATCGAATATTGTACAAATGGTGAACTTAATGTTAAAAGGCATTCTCTACCAGCTGATCATTGAGCTAAACAGATACAGTAAAAAGATAACTAGTATTCATTACATGATGCATCACCCGCTAATGTAAAACAAACACTACAATGACCTTAACTAAGTAAATGATTACTAAATGTATTTACTATATTGAGCTTAGTAAAACGTTAATACTGCAAAAGCTTTAACTTAATTTAGGTCAAGTAATTTTCTTTTGAAACACAACCATTAAGGACGGTATACAAGTTTATGGATTAATTTCTAATAACCAAATTTGAACGCCTATTTACAGGTATGAAATTATTATGAAAAGGAAGACGAACATACATACGTAATAAAATCACAATGTACAGCCCTAATACATGACAACGTATACATATTACAGTACAAGTAATATAACACATGACAAACAAAAGTATCATATAGGCTCACAAGGCGCCGTTCATAGCCGGCACTCTTTGGAACGCATGTATTGCGTCATCCAATTTAATGATCAGTGACTCCGTAGATGTGTACATTCGTTTTCATCAATAATATCGAAAGTACCTATTAAATAGTTTGTGGGGAAAAGATGTAGGATTTGAGTTTTCCTAGTTAGTGGGTATGGTGTAAAGGATTAAATTAATACTTAAGTAATTAAATTTTTTATTCTTATAACATCTAATTTATAACAAAATCAAACATACAAAAAGTTTTTCAATGATTAAAGATTTTATCAAAACTTTTAACATTTTTATTTTTAACAAATAATAACACCAAATATTCAGTATACCTATACAGTGGAATTATTCAAGATATAAGTACAAAATATCACTTTCTTACATATTAGGTTTCAAATATGGTAGTAAATCGTAAAATTCATCATGAGTCAAATTAATTTGTATCACTCGAATAGGTTTAATAACTTTTATAAAATAATTTCCACTTTGTTCATACACTTCAAGTTTAGTATCCATTTTTTCAATATCTGTCAGTATATCCCAGGTGTATGTCTTAGCATCCATGTTTTCATACGAATCTGTACGAGCACTAAAGTGGTATTTTTTACTACCAAATATAAATTGTATTTTTCCAAACACGTTCATATTTAATATTTTATGAAAATCATATATAGTTAATGAATCCATTTTTTTATAGACTGATAAGATACTACCTATTCTGTTAAGAAATAAATGACTTATATAGAGACAGGGTAGAAAGTGATATCGTTTTTCATTTACTGCATTTAAATATGAAAACTTCTAGTCTATTTCGTTGGAAAATAATTTTAAATTAAGATTAAAAAAATCAACTGGCTGGAAGAGGCACAGAATCCGGAGTCATGGAGAGCCAGGGGAGAGGCCTTTGCCCAGCAGTGGGATACTCAAATAGGTTAGCAAATAAAAAAAAGCGCATTAAATATTTTCCCTGGCATACCTATATCATATATATTTTTTCATAAAACTTTCATTTTCATATCCATTACATAAAGGTAGAAGTAGTGACCAGTCTACTACACAGTTATTCTTTGAACACTCGTAGTGAATTACCTTCGTACGACTCCTCTGATATGTACATACTCTATCGCTTGTTTATACCAAAGTGTGAAAGGAACAAAGCATATAAGTAGATTCGACTATTTGCGTTGAGTGGGTTAATAGTACACTACCTACGTCCAGATAAGGAAATTGATTCTCGTACTATTTCGCACCTTGTCACAGCAAGAGCAATATGACATCTCTAACGGGTTTCATATTGAATGTGACTGTGACAAAGTACGAAATGTCTTCACACAATATTATGTACCTAATTTAACTTTAAAGTAAAATGAAATAGTCTTCATGTTTAGGGAATAAGACTGATTTTGCATAAACCTAATTTATTCTTTTATTGGTTTATATTGTGAAGACATGTTTACACGTAATTTGGATTTCAATAGTCTCGCATATTGTATTTCGAACTTAAATATGATAGAAATATTGTTGAAATTAGTCATTATATATGCTCAAAACACAATAAAACTCTGTATATCCACGTCACATGTATCAACCAATCAGATCTTCAGACCTACATCGCGCTTATGAAGTTTTTATAATAGTTTGTATAAATACAAGTTATGACGATGGTAATGACGGAGTACTGGTGACAACGCTGACCGGATGTCATTATACTCCTATAAGTTCAATGTTATAATGTCTGGCCAACTTTATAATGTTGAATTTGTAACGTGGTAACGTGTACGGTAAATAATCCGACCTTACGGGTAGGTACTGTACAAATACAACGTGGTGACGGTAAACACATACGCAGTGGCGTGTACAGTGTATAACCCTATACCTCATGGTAGGTACTGTACGACACGGAGAATTCTTCACTATACCGGTCGATAGTGTAAGGAGGATCCAATCAAAAGTACGGCGGCTTTCTGCCAGGGATTTACTACTCCTTGGGAGTCGCACTCCACCTAACGGAGCCTGGCCAGCTCTGTAAAGTGGAACGTACTTTATCACACACAGCAATCGAAAGTCTACTTGGTACTATAGACCGATGAATGTTGTGAGATCCTCTGCCAGGGCTCATAACGCCTTGGGGGTCTACATGTTCACAGAAACTGATCAGCTCTGTGTATATGGTGTGTTTTTGCTTTTCCTTTAACTAATTAATCATGCATTGTTTTATAATAAATAAGTTGACAAGCACACGACAAAATAACTGTTAACGAATTTGATCAAGTTGATCAGTAGTATAAATAAATTTGAACAAGTTGATCGGTAGGTATATATTGTGGCATACTAGATCACTTTAATGATAATTTGAACAAGTTGATTAGTAGTTATATATTGGGGCATACTAGATCACTTTAATACTGATTGCTGCAACGGAACAGAAACAAACATCAATTATAACCTGAATTTCTACAGAAACTGTAACCCGCATAGAGCGAACGCAGTGAGCGGCCAAATGCGTTTTACAGTTTCTGATGAAATTCAGGTTATTATTGATGTTTGTTTCCGTTCCGTTGCAGCAATCAGTATTAAAGTGATCTAGTATGCCCAATATATACCTACTGAGGTGCTGATGCACATTACTGCTCCTCCACACAGCAGCATCATGGGTTGAGCCCGGAAAGTTGGGGTTTACGCTAGTGATCCGACCTGTAGCATTACACACCACTTGACAATTTATACTATAAAACCCCTTCCTGTTATAAAAAATATTACCTGGGGCAATAGGGCTGGTTATTTGGAGATTTGTGTATAGGCATGTGACTGCCATCAACCGCACCCAATGTAGATGGCATTCCAAAATTGTCCTGAAACTCCTGCATTGCCTTCTCTTTCTCCAGTCTGGTCACTGGGAACTTGATCCACTGTGGGGTCAACCTTTCTATAATAATGGGGCACACAGCTGCCAGACTGCGGCTTATTGTTGGTTGACTTTGAGCTAGTATATTAATTTCTCCCACAGCAGTCTGGTAACTGCCATGGGCAAAAAAATTTAGTGCACTTAATACCTTTAAATGTGGGGGCACCGTCCCCACTCGTAGCGCATCGCCTTCACACATAGTGTCCACTACGTACCGGCCCATGGCCCGCGATAGCCTAAACAATTTGCGAAACTTCCGCTCAGACCGGTCAAATGGATTAGACTCGTCTCGTAACCTCTTCAAATACATTTTTTCACCCTCGCCCTCGCCATACTCCCTCTCGTCGGCCACCACAGCAGCTATGACGTATTCTTCATCCATTTCGAAAATGATTATTTTGTAAAACTTGATGTATTTGTGTTATCCTTATTTTAAACAGGACTATTTTATTCGCCGCTAAAATTAGTCAGTTTAGCTTGACGTTTCTATGTTTTTGTTTTAAAAAGACATGTACTGAATTGCATTTAAGCAGCTAAGCCTAAATTGAATAGACCGCTTAAATTTAAGAAATATTTGATTATGACAGCTGCTCATAGAATACCAAAGTGGTTTAGCGACGCCTAAAAATAATTAGGAGGTTTAGCGGCCGCCGTAGAATCGCATCCAATGTAGGTACATAAAGTAACGTAAGTACAATATTAAGAATACTAGCTAGAGCTTTATTTCTCTCGTGAAATTATGTAAATGATTTGATAATTATGAAAAGCACATTGAAATAATAATTACCATGAAAATCTACACACGGTACTGGCGCACATAATTTTGTTTAACAGTTTTAAATAATGTCTCAAACAGCATACGTCAAAAGTGACAGCGCTGACGTATCATTCATTTCATTCGCTTGTCAAATGTCAAATAAATCATTCACTCACTTGTACTATGTGTGTGAGAAGCCACGGGAAGCTTGTCGTAATATTATTTTTATTTGTTTGCAGAATATATTATCGTTCTTCTCATAAATGAAGTCTAAAAGTGCTCTTTAAAAACACCGATCGCTGACGCCATGTGTGACAGCGACGATCAAGCCGATCAGGACCGCGGAGTAGACTTGACCGGGTTTCTGTTTGGCAACATAGATGAACGCGGACAGTTGGAAGACGATGGGCTCCTCGATGGAGACTCCAAACGCATGTTGTCCTCACTCAGTCGGCTGGGGCTTGGCTCCATGCTCTCTGAAGTGCTGGATACGGAAGAAAAAGTGAAAGAGGAGGAGGAAAAAGGTTTGTGAAATTGGGTCAAACTTTTTACTCAAAATCTTCTGTATGATTTCAATATGTACAAATTGACACAGTAGAGAACATTTACGCATACTAAATGCAAAATTAAAACACAAATTACGCAAGGGTATATATACTTTTGCTCTTAATATTCATAACAATAACAAAACTGATGCATTCTGTGCTTTTCATGGCACTTAGTAATGCTATGTGCAAGCACCATGCTACGCAGCAGTCGTGGATCCAATCCCCGGCCCTTACCAATGAGTTATTAAAAAAAAGAATATATAAAATACCGTTAAACTTGATATTTACAAGTGCTCTACAGTGAAGGAAAACATTGTAAGGAAACCTGCATGCACCTGCAAAGAAATTGAAGGGTATGCGTGAAGTCCCTTACAAGTACTGGGCCAGCATTGTGGCTGAGCAAAATAAGCATGTTTGATGTTGAATTGTGGAAAAAACGGCCAGAATACAACAGCAACAAAAAGCACCATGATGGTTGAATGGTGCTTGCACATTGCACAAAGTCCAAATGAAGTCTGAAGTCCAGACTTCCAAAGGGATTCAAATAAAAATAAAAAAGAGTTTTATTTCTTGAATACAGTTAAATTACATAGCCAAATCACTTAATAATATAGAGTAGTTGCATGTTTTGTTAATGCTATCACTTATAAATTTACTTTTTTCAAGAACCTCTTCTGTCAGGGTGAAGGCCTCCTCCAGACTTTTCCAATAATCTCTGTTTTTGGCTTTTAACATCCATTTCTGTCCTGAATGCCGTATGATGTTGTCTTGCCATTGGCCTACAGGTCTCCTTATTTTTGTCTTTCCTGTCGGGCCCAACAAGGATGTTAGTTGGCTTGTCCAGCGTCCAGCAATGTGATTCAAATGGAATGTTTAAATTAATGCCTCTTATAGCATAAAAAATCGGAAAACGTTATAATAGATTCCCTATAACAGAAATTTAGTAGCCTGCTACCCACTTTTCAAACCAAGGGGGTTTTTGTCTTGTGAAAGTTTTTCCTTAAGCAAATTATATCTAATCTTTGTCATTCTAATGCTTGTTGCGGATCCCATCATTGATGTGTATGAAACGAAGCTTGTTGCTGATTTATTTTGCATTTGTTGCCCTCAGACGAAGCCTGTGTTGTAGATATGTTTCCGATGTTTTAATTGTTAAGAAATTATTTTTGGTTTTAAATTTATGTAAACTTATGAAAGTAAATTAATTAAATATATTTGTAATAATATACAGGGTGTTTGGTTAGCGGTGTCGGAGCTTTTAAGGGCTTAAACTACAATCAATTTCATTGATAAATTACCATACAATATTTTTTTTGTGCCAACGATAATTAAATGGCGGCCATTTTAAAATTTCAAACAGACGAATACGGGCGCACGTGATATTTCTGGAATTATACGTTTGTTATCGGTCCTATCCTTGCAAAAAAATGTCGTTAAAGAGCTCATTAAATAAGCAAACTAATTAAGCTAATCATTCAACTACACTATTTGAACAACAAGGCTAAAAAAAATTTTTTTAATTAATAATAGTAAAAAATTCACCTTAATTTTCAATTAATTTAATTTTGCATGAAGACTAGGTCATTAAGATAGATTTTTGGTGTTGTTATTTGTTAGTACAGGATGTTAGCTAAAAAATAACACTATAATTACAGTTATACCTTAAGTACTTTAGGAATTAGAAGTGCTCAAACATGCACTGGACGGATGGAAGGCGGCCACTTCACTAGTCAGTACACTGCTGACATTCATTTGTTTATAGATTTTGCATCGGAAACGCTAAATGCAGCTGTTTTGGTGTATGTTTGAGCACTTGTAATTCCTAAAGTACTTAAGGTATAACTGTAATTATGGTGTTATTTTTTAGCTAACATACTGTACTAATAAATAACAACACCAAAAACCTATCTTAACGACCTAGTTTTCATGCAAGGTGAAGGCCTCAATAATGTGAATTTTTTACTATTTTTAATAAAAAAAATTTTTTTTAGCCTTGTTGTTCAAATAGTTGATTCAAATGATTAGCTTACTTAGTTTGCTTATCTAATGAGCTCTCTAACGAGATTTTTTTTGGAGGGATAGGACCGATAACAAACATATAATTCCAGAAATATCACGTGCGCCCGTATTCGTCTGTTTGAAATTTTAAAATGGCCGCCATTGAATTATCGTTGGCACAAAAAAAATATTGTATGGTAATTTATCGATAAAATTGATTGTAGTTTAAGCCCTTAAAAGCTCCGACAAAGCTAACCAAACACCCTGTATATAAGTAACAAATACCTACTTGAAATAGAGATTGTATCTGATAATATCTGATTCAATACTGACATAAGAGGTTGCTAAGAGTAGTGACAGTTTTTATAGTGAGTTTTGGTTGTCAGCCGACGATATATTATAGCAGTGTTACATAAATAGTGTGTAGTACTAAAAAATAGAAATATAAACAAAATTGATTTGTTCCACAATAACAATAGTTATATAGTCACTTTTTTGATTTCAGATTACACAGTTAAAAGCCCATCAGCGGTAGACTTTTTTGACATTGATGATGTTGCCGAGGATGTTCAAGTAAGACTACATACACAAAGCAATGCTTAAGCTATATCATTACTAACATTTCATCTTTGGGACCTCATTCTAACCATACTCATTTTGGCTAAATTCGGGTTTTGGGCACTTGATTGTTGTGATGTATAGTCTGTACTTTTAGGGAATTAAGTAAATGTAACAAATTTGTACATTTTCTTAGTAGTTACAAATTATTGCTTCGACAACCAAATAGTAGAGGTCCAAATGGAAAAAATTGTGCGCTGTGAGTTACAGTTTTGTAATTTTTACCAGAGCTAGAGGGTGTAAAAATAAAAAAATTTAGATGTGGAGGGAAAACCAATTCCCCCCCTGAACGAGGGGGGAGGGGGGTGAATGTGCAAACGGAAGGGTTATGTTTAAAAATTTTTCGTCTAATATTTAGGCCTACTATTCATTGTTTGGTATCATTTTCATATAAAACAGACACGGGGAATTCATTTTTGATAATAAACATGAGGATTTTCATACATAAAAAAATAATTATTAGTATAAAGGTAAAATAATCACCGTTTTCATTTTGATTGTTGTGATTTATAACTATTACCAAATAAATATATGAAAATAAAAAAAATACTACAAGATAGCATATTTATTGTAGTTTTTAAAAATGTATACTTTTTGGAACTTTCCATGCAAAAATAAGTTGTAAAAAAATTGCACCTGTCGCGTACCGCGAATAAAAAAGGGACGTTGCTTTGACTTATTGTTGACAGTACGTTTCTACTGCGGAAATTTAGCGATTTTGCGTAAACATAATACTCCATAATGTCTGTTAGGGCAAATTGCATCAACCTGGGTTAACCAAGCAACCCGGGTTAAACGTTTATTTCACACGGAATTTGATAATTGATAAATTTCTTATGAAGTAAGTGACTGACCCGGCACTATACAGAGGATATCCGAGACATCAGCCTATGTGATATTAGAATGGCTCTTGAACAGCTCAAAAATAACAGGGCGTCTGGGGAAGACGGAATTATAGCTGAGCATCTGAAGCCAGGTGGTAAACCAATCCTTATGGCCCTTCAGAAGTTGTTCAACTCCGGAAGGGAGAACGCATGGAACAGAAGAGTGGTGGTACTGTTCTTGAAAAAAGGTGACAACGCTTTATTGAAGAACTACCGATCCATCTCACTTCCGAGCCATATTTATAAGATGTTTTCAAGAGTCATTACGAATCGTCTTGCACGCAGGCTTGATGACTTCCAGTCTCCCGAACAAGCCGGTTTCCGAATTGGCGTTTCGTAAATGTTATACAGAAGACCGAGGAATAGGTATAACCTGCACCTCTGTTTAGCGTTTGTGGACTACGATAAGGGGGGTTTCCATGACGTACTAATGCGGTTTAATTTAGGTCGAGAGAAAGGGACAAGGCTATACGAGTCGTGTATCACTGCCCCTTTCCCAGAACCTAAACTGAATCGCATTAGTCATTACGTCATGGTAACCCCCAAGGCCTTCGATTTGATCGAAACTCTGGGCAGTACTACAGTCTCTTTAACGGTACCAAGTAGACTACCGCTATGTCGAAATGTTGAGGTGTTTGTACGAAAGCGCCACTATGTCAATCCGACTCCAAGACCAGAGCTTGAAGCATATTATACTGCAGCGGGGAGTCAGGCAAGGAGGTGTCATCTCCCCTAATCTGTTTACCGCTGCACTGGAAGATCTTTAAGACTGGACTGGAAAAGGTGAGTATCAACATAAACAGCGAGTACCTCACTCACCTTCGATTCGCTGATGATACGGTGGTCTTGGCTGAGACCTTGGAAGATTTCAGTACGATGCTCGCTGACGTCAGTAGCGCCTTCGAGCGAGTTTGTCTTAGGATGAACATGGATAAGACGAAAACTCCCGTTACAATCGGAGACTAAACTCGAAGGTGTAAACGACTATAATATACCTAGGACAAGCTACCCAGTTAGGTAGGTCCAACTTTGAGTAAGAGGTCAATCATCGAATCAGACTAGGTTGGGCAGCGTTTGGGAAGCTACAACACATCTTTTCGTCCAATATTCCGCAGTTCTTGAAGACAAAAGTATTTGATCAGTGTGGCAACACACACTGATCAAAGATTTAAAAGTGTGATGACATACGGTACTGAAACGTTGTCGCTTAGAATGGGCCTCATAAGAAAGCTTAAAGTCACCCCCAGGGCAATGGAGAGGGCTATGGTGGGAGTCTTTCTGCGAGGTCGTATTAGAAATGAGACGATCCGCAGCAGAACCAAAGCATAGCTCCATAGCTATCCGAATCACTAAACTAAAGTGGCAGTGGGCGGGGCACAATGCACGTAGAACCGATGGCCAATGCGGCGGCCTCGCAGGTGGAAGACACAGCGTGGGTAAGCCCCCCACAAGGTGGACAGTGAAGGTCTCAGGAGTCCGCTGGATGCGAGTGGCGCAGGACCGGTCATTGTGGCAATCTTTGGGGGAGGCCTATGTTCAGCAGTGGACGTCTTTCGGCTGATATGGTAATAATGATGATTTATGAAGTAAACGTTTAACAATTGATTGTCAAATTCCATATGATATAAACTTTTAACGTGGGTGAACTGGGTTAGTTGTTTAGTCCCGGTTAGTGAAAATTACCTTTATCGTCTTTGGTAATGAGATCATTACCTAATGACACTTGTAAAACTGATTACCCATTCCGATTCATATGATCAGATACTATATATCATACATGTGATCAGATAGACCAGATATATAATATACACGCGGTATGCAATAATCGATAAAATCTAAAAAGAGAATCTGAACAAATAAAATTCTTAATAATCTTAGGTTATTTAAAAAAAATATATCAGAAAATAAACAATTTACTTTCATATCAATAAATATTTACAATTGTAATATGAACAATAATATGTAAGTACAAAAATATGTATAATTTATGAGCAGTTGCCGGCACAAAAGTCTCTTTTTTGAGGTTACGCGGAGGTTTTTGTTGGAGGTACGCGTCAGGTAAATTTTTTTTTCAGTGAATTTTTGTATGAAAGACTACAAAATGTGTATATTTTTAAAAACTGCAATAAATATGCTATCTTACACTATTTTTTTAAATTGGATAAGTTTGTTTTTTATTACTTATATGACGCTTAAATTAAAATAAAAATGGTAACTTTTTTACTTTTACTCCAAAAAATCTATATTTTTATATGAAATGGCTCATGTTTATGATAAAAAATGAATTTTCCAGGTCCGTTTTACACGAAAATGATACCAAACAATGCATAGTAGGCCTTATTAATAAGTAAAAAAATATTAAACGCAACCCTTCCGCATGCACATTCACCCCCCTCCCCCCGCGCTCAGGGGGGGAATTGGTTTTCCCTCCACATCTAAAAACAACTATTTTGAGACCCTCTAGCTCTGGTTAAAATTACAAAACTGTAACTCACAGCGCACAATTTTTCTCAACTTTGTATGGACCGTGACCCTTACTAAAACACTGCCACCTGAAACTGTCATTGATAGTATTAATAACCTATTTTATTTGATAATGTCATGTTCAATGCTCCGCGGGGGTGAGCTGTTTTCATACTAAATTTCACGTGATACATGTCATTTAGTATGAAAACAGCTCACCCCGCCGAGCATTGGTCATGTTTCTACTTACCAATGGAATTCAGGGGTCATTTTTAGGGTAGATTATATTGTTGACGTATATTTAGATACCTAAAAGTACACCTATACAAAAAGCCACCTATACAGCCTGGTTTCTCTACACTACATTAACCATTATATATGTATAGTCTGGCTGGCCATTAGTAGTAGCATTCAAAGATGGACAAAAAGTAATATGATTACTGTAATTTAGAAAAGTGTAGTTGAAGGCTGCTTATGGCCATCGGGAACATAATATTTTGCCATTCAAAGATAAGGTGCATCAAAGTTTGGAGGTTGAGGCAGATAGTGATTAACCCTACATTGACTCGATGTCTATCAGCAGAGATCGGAAAAATGTGCATCATCGTTTGCAATAATATGGACATGACTCCTAAGTTGATTGAATAATTAGTTAATTAATCATTTTCAGAAAATTACATATGAAAACCTTATTAAATAGTCACATTAAAGCTTCGAAATCAAATTTCAAGAAATTATTCGTTTGATTATTCATTTAATCAATTTTGGAGTCATGTCCATATATTATTATTGCAAACAATGACGCACATTTGTCCGATCCCTATCAGACACCTGTGTAAATATTGCAGATTTTGAAAAGATAATTTACACGTCACATGACCATATCACGGTATCTGTAACCTCTTGCTGCCCAGAAGACTATTAAATCTCGTTCTTCAAACAATAGAATCTCTATTCTATTTTGTAGAATATTAATTCTTAATTCAAACAGCTTTTTTATAAGTTTATAGCTATCCTATTGATTATGGGGAACAGTTATTTAAACGAAATTGTACTAAAGAATGTATGATTTTATTATACCTATTTCCACGAATACCTGTATAGCCCATCCACATTTATAAAGACAAAGTCCATTTCGCCATAGTATTTGTATAGTGAATTAGTTCTTAAAAAGTGGAGGGGCTATTATAACATCTGATTGAGTTTGTGAGAAGAGTGGAACAACAATTTATTGTTATTCTATCCCATTAATCAATTCAGTGATGCAAGAGACAGGTGACTACTGACCAATAGGAATTCAGTAATTAATATATACCTATACCTACACCAATATTGGGCTCACGTATCTGATACCATGTATAAAAAAACATTTTGGAGAAGAACTTTTTGATTCTTCAGTACAACCAAATCAATGTCATAAACAATTTGAATTGTTCCAGAAAAATATAAATGTTTAAACTGATTACTCAGTAAACAAAAATAAGCTGATTTACTAAAATTGCTCATGATATTAAGATAGGAATTTTCTCTAAACAATTAATGTACTCGTAGTTATTTCACAAAATACACTAATGTCACTACTTTCAATGTTCTATTGTAAAATGGTATACCTAATTATGACTGTCAATGGCTTTGGGTTTCTTTTTTCATCACTCAGAAATTTCATATCAATCACTTCATCAAATCTTCAAAATAGCTGTCGCTACAATGTGCTTGTAACTGTAATCCAACCAAATGTTCTAACAATCACAATTTGTGTTAACAAGGACACAGACACTGTCACTAATCAGGACGCACTGGACACAAAAGAATCACAGGATCAGACACCGATGGATACTTCTGATGCGAACGTATCAGAAGTGACAGCGGTAGATGTTAGCGATTGTCCACAGAGCGAGAAAGATGAGAATTGGAAGGATGAGATGTTTCAGCAGGAGGACCAGAGGCCAGGGGATGATGGTTATGAGGGAGATATGGAAGGAGATGGGGGGTTGATGCCTCCACCTTCAACTATTCCGTGAGTTTTTGCACTTACTTGGGTGAATCAACTTTTTTCTGTTTGTTATTACCATGGTTACGCCGCGGTCGCCTGATTCACGGTGGTTTGTGCAAAATTATGCTGTTTAAACTATGCAAACATACCTACATTTTTCTGGTCTTAATATGCCCTTGTCTTAAGGGCCGCCTGCAGTACATACATGCTTGCATAATTTAAGTGGCATAATTTTGCATAAAACCAGCGTGACTCAGGCGACCGTAACCATGGCAACAACAGATAGAAAAAAGTTGATTCACCCACTTTCATATTTGGATATTTCTCATATACAGGGTGGAAAGAGACGACGAACCTTCCCGCTACCGACCGAGCCTACCATTATGATGAACTTTCAGTATAGTACCAACATCATAATATCTTTAAAAAAAATTACAATACGAACTGAGTGAAGAGTTCAATAGTATGGAAAAGTCAATTTTCCATGTACGCTTTCGATGTTGGTCCCATATTGAATTGGTAGACTCGGTCGGTAGCGGGAAAGATCGTCGTCCCATCCATACGAATCGTCAGTAGAATCTAAAAAAAGGTAAACAAATATGGCTGACTTTCCATAGCATTTGACATCTTTGACACATTATCGTGAAACACGTTCGCAGACATTTTTACTATAAGTACTAATAAATATCAAAAAATTTAACAAAAAATGTATGTGAACTCAAGTTTTAAGATTTTAAGCTATTAATAAAACCAATATTGCGTTCTAAAAGTGCGTGATTGTGGAATAATGCAAGTTTTTAGGTTTATTTAAATTTATTTTAAATTCTACTGACATTTGGTAACATTCGTACAGTGCGCGTTTGAATGTTAAAACTTAACCCTCTTAGGCACTAGTCCCACCGCGAGCTACTAAAGGTGCATGCAGACCAAAATAGCATTCGCTGTTCTATCCCCCACTCTACGAAATCAACGAATCACGTTTCGTGTAACGATCGAATTTCCTAGAGTAGGGGGATAGAACAGCGAATGCTCTTTTGGTCTGCATGCACCTTAAGCTATGAACTATCGGCTATAAACACGAACAAAAGATACGCACTCACGTGTAAATAAAAGAGACACGGCGGTGATAGCTGGGCGAGTATCGTCGTGTCTCTTTCATTTACACGGGAGTGCGTATCTTTTGTTCGTGTTTATAGCCGGTAGTTCATAGCTTAGTAGCTCGCGGTGAGACCAGTGCCTTATTCATAAACGTATCCTACCTTAGCAAGTTACGTATTGTTTGATTAGCGGCTTGTTAAGTTAGGAGTCGATTATGAAGGTTAGTCTTTTGTATTGATGCAGTAAATAAAAAAACGGGAAGCAAACCTACCGTAGTAGGGTCAAAATTCTTTTCTTTGTCTTATATTGAGTCCTTAAAAAACGTGACACAGTTGTGATTTTTGTATGAGATGTTTTGTTTCCAATATTTGATGTATGAATCAGGGATCGGAACCGGTTTTTTAGAAAAACCTCGATATAGCTCAATATTTTAAAATGTTTTACGCTCTTTATGTAGTATTCAACAATTTATGTGATTATTGTCATCATATTTTTCAATTACTCCATTAACAAAAAAATTACAAACCGAAGAACGAAAAAGAACGGAATTCGAACCGTTCTTTTGTATGGAGCAAAAACCGTTATCCGATCCCTGGTATGAATTAAAATCTAGCGTTAAAGCGAAATACAAGTGCACCGGATTTTATATACTGAGTCGAAACAGCAACTAGAAGCGTGGCAGAGTGGTATGAAACAAGAAACGAAAAGAATTTTGACCCAGTAAACGGTTTACGTGGTTACTAATACTTTATTTGTAATTCCAGCGATAGGACATTAAAAACTCAGACGTCTGAAAGCAAGAAATTGGAAACCCCGCTGGCAGCCATGTTGCCCTCAAAATATGCAAACACTAATGTCACTGAACTGTTCCCAGATTTTAGACCTGATAAAGTAAGTATTTTTGAATTCAAGCCAAGGGATTGGTGTTGATGGGATAGACTTAACCCTTAATTGCATGACCTTGACAAAGATTTATTCAATAGGGTTAACAATACATGATGGATATTTCCATCACTATGCACTTAAGGGTTAAAATTGCATCCGCCAGGTTTACGTTTAATTCAATTGACCATAATTTTATGGTGACGGCAGTAAGAATACATTTGGTTGCTGAGTTTTGAGCACTGCCATGTATGGAACGTTATATAGGCTGATGATGATGAATTGATGACCGTAATTTATTAGCTTCAAGTCTGCTTATTTCACTCCACTACTGAATACAGGCATATACTGAGTATAGGCAGGCCTCTCCTTATTATCCACGAGTATGAACGCATTATGAATAAATGAAATAAATAAAATTTTGGGGGTAATACCACAATCGCTACCCTGGGTAAGCGGATTGGCAATCGCAGTAGTGCGTCAATCAAATTAAAGAATAGTCAGTGACACTTCAATACCTTACACTTATGACATCCGCGGGAAGAGTTGAGGTGCTGACAAATGTATTCTTGCTGTCACCACAAGGCATTGGTTTAAGCAGAGATTATTTAGTTTAAGTAGATATATCAGCACCATACATTAAAATGCATCCACCAGAAATGTTGTTACTACTAGACGGCGCCACGGTTGATCTTTGTTGCTCGTGGGCATTGTACAGATGGCTCTGAAACAGTATACACTACCTTGCCACGAACGAAACGCATGATCATTTACAACACATAACATATTTCGCCGTACCACTATATAGGGAGGTTGGTATTGTGGTTCATGCGTTCGGCTGTGAAGCAGTGGTACCAGGTTCAAATCCTAACAATACGCGCTGAAATTGTTATTTTGTTTCTTTTTTTTTCAAACTTTGTTTTTTTATTTTTTTGTTTTTTGTTGCGCATAATCTTTGATTTTGTAAAAACAGTGTTTTACAAGGTGCAAACGGGCGGGTTTTTATTTTGTTGTCGTTTTTTAAAATTTTCCATATATGGACTTTTTTACATTTTTTTCTACTCAGAATCACGAGCTCTTTCGTTTCGTTTTATAGTTATACAAAGTGATCATAGATCCGATAGATACATACCTACATACATACAGGGTGTTACATACATAATTATACAGGGTGAAAATGAGTATACAGACGAACTTGAAGCGTGAAGAGTGTACCTAGTTATTCCTGACAGAGTTGGGTTATACTCGTTTCTGACTGACAATTTTCGGGTCCATTATGAGATCTTATGAGATCCAAGATGGCAGCAACTTATTTTTGCAATTTTCATCATTATACTCGTTTCTGACTAATTCGCATAGGTACGTGGAATACGATTTTCGTGTCCATTCTAAGATCCAAGATGGCGGGAACTTTTTTTTGTAATTTTCATCATTATACTTTTTTCTGACTAATTCGCATACGTGGAATACGATTTTCGGGTCCATTCTGAGATCTAAGATGGCAGGTACTTTTTTTTGCAATTTTCATCATTATACTCGTTTCTGACTAATTCGCATACGTCGAATACAATTTTCGGGTCCATTATGAGATCCATGATGGCGGCAACTTATTTTTGCAATTTTCATCATTATACTCATTTCCGACTAATTCGCATACGTGGAATACGATTTCCGGGTCCATTCTAAAATCCAAGATGGCGGGAACTTTTTCTTGTAATTTTCATCATTATACTCGTTTCCGACTAATTCGCATACGTGGAATACGATTTTCGGGTCCATTCTAAGATTCAAGATGGCGGGAACTTTTATTTTGCAATTTTCATCATTATACTCGTTTCCGACTAATTCGCATACGTGGAATACGATTTCCGGGTCCATTCTAAAATCCAAGATGGCGAGAACTTTTATTTTGCAATTTTCATCATTATACTCGTTTCCGACTAATTCGCATACGTGGAATACGATTTCCGGGTCCATTCTAAAATCCAAGATGGCGGGAACATTTTTTTTGCAATTTTCATCATTATACTCGTTTCCGACTAATTCGCATACGTGGAATACGATTCCCGAGTCCATTCTAAAATCCAAGATGGCGGGAACTTTTTTTTGCAATTTTCATCATTGTACTCGTTTCTAATTCGCATACGTGTAATACGATTTCCGGGTCCATTCTAAGATCCAAGATGGCGGCTACTTTTTTGTAAATTTCATCATTATACGCGTTTCTGACTAATTCGCATACTTGCAATACGATTTCCAGGTCCATTCTGAGATCCAAGATGGCGGGAACATTTTTCTTGCAATTTTCATCATTATACTCGTTTCTGACTAATTCACATACGATTTTGGGGTCCATTCTGAGATCCAAGATGGCGGGAACTTTTTTTTGTAATTTTTATCATTGTACTTGTTTTCGACTAATTTACAAACGTGGAACCCGAATTTAGGGCGAATTTAAGATCTAAGGTTATTCACGTATATGTATTGGAAATGGAGTATCTTTAATGATAAAAACTGCCCAAAAGTACATCAATTGTAAGATACAAAATGGCGGCACCTTTTTTGAACTTTTGTGCAGTTTTTTTTTTTCATTATAGGTACTGCATTTCCGCTACTCATAAGAACGTGCTAAATATAAAAACTTTTGGATATTAAATTAACCCCAAATTAGGGTTCCACGTTTATAAATTAGTTGAAATCGAGTACATTGACAAATATTACAAAAAAAATTACCGCCATCTTGGATCTTAGAATGGACCTGAAAATCGTATTCTACGTATGCAAATTAGTCAGAAACGAGTACAATGATGAAAATTGCAAAAAAAAGTTCCCGCCATCTTGATCGTATTCCACGTATGCGAATTAGTCGGAAACGAGTATAATGACGAAAATTGCAAAAAAAAGTTCCCGCCATCTTGGATCTTAGAATGGACCCAAAAATGATATTCCACGTATGCGAATTAGTCAGAAACGAGTAGGTATAATGATGAAAATTGCAATAAAAGTTCCCGCCATCTTGGATTTTAGAATGGACTCGGAAATCGTATTCCACTTATGCGAATTAGTCGGAAACGAGTATAATGATGAAAATTGCAAAAAAAAGTTCCCGCTATCTTGGATTTTAGAATAGACCCGGAAATCGTATTCCATGTATGCGAATTAGTCGGAAACGAGTATAATGATAAAAATTGCAAAAAAAAGTTCCCACTATCTTGGATTTTAGAATGGACCCGGAAATCGTATTCCACGTATGCGAATTAGTCGGAAACGAGTATAATGATGAAAATTACAAAAAAAAAGTTCCCGCCATCTTAGATCTTAGAATGGACCCAAAAATGATATTCCACGTATGTGAATTAGTCAGAAACGAGTACAATGATGAAAATGCAAAAAAAGTTCCCGCCATCTTGGATTTTAGAATGGACTCGGAAATCGTATTCCACTTATGCGAATTAGTCGGAAACGAGTATAATGATGAAAATTGCAAAAAAAAAGTTCCCGCTATCTTGGATTTTAGAATAGACCCGGAAATCGTATTCCATGTATGCGAATTAGTCAGAAACGAGTACAATGATGAAAATTGCAAAAAAAAAGTTCCCGCTATCTTGGATTTTAGAATAGACCCGGAAATCGTATTCCATGTATGCGAATTAGTCAGAAACGAGTACAATGATGAAAATTGCAAAAAAAAGTTCCCGCCATCTTGGATTTTAGAATGGACCCGGAAATCGTATTCCACGTATGCGAATTAGTCGGAAACGAGTATAATGATGAAAATTACAAAAAAAAAGTTCCCGCCATCTTGGATCTTAGAATGGACCCGAAAATCGTATTCCACGTATGCGAATTAGTCGGAAACAAGTATAATGATGAAAATTACAAAAAAAAAGTTCCCGCCATCTTGGATCTTAGAATGGACCCAAAAATGATATTCCACGTATGCGAATTAGTCAGAAACGAGTACAATGATGAAAATTGCAAAAAAAGTTCCCGCCATCTTGGATCTTAGAATGGACACAAAAGGCAAATTCAAAAAATGTAGACACAATAAGAGAAAATTAGTATTAGCCCTTTTTTTCTTACAGAGTTTGTTGGATGTTGGACAGAGTAGAGCTATTTATTGCCAATGATATTGATAGAGTGCCATTAGTAAGAGTTTAATTATTATTTCGCTATGTGAGTTTGGTATTGAAGCGTAGAATAGAAACAGAATGCAATGCTCAGATTACCTTCAATTTTCTATGGCTCTCGTTTCGTTTGTTGCCAGCTCGTCAGATTACGGTAAAGCAAAGAGAATGCTGACAACTAAACGGCAACGCCGCGCCGCAATGTATCTGTTATACAATTCGGATATACCCTAATCAGAGGCCCTACCGCGAACAACGAAAGAAGTGTTGCCTCCCTGTCACACTTATAGTGGAATTCACGAGTGCGAGAGAGAGGCAACACTTCGTACGTGTTTCGCGGTAGGCTCTCAGCTATTTATTGTTATCATTTGTTATGTTACGGGTTCAAATCCTAGCATATGACTTGTAATGTATGTATTTTTTGTTATTATTAGCGATTTAGGGACTTTTTACTTTTTTTTTGTATGTATTTATTAGTTTTTCGGTTTTTTAGACCTCCTTAAACATTTAAAATCAATATATGCAAGATTTTGTTTAGCGACATCTATAGATTATTTCTGTCAAGACTCGAGTAGTGTACTGTTTGACGCGTATCGAGAAAAACGCATAAAAATATGTACGTGCAATAATAGATGGCGCTGAAATCAATTTATTCCAAAAATAGTTAATTTTTTTATTTACTTATTTACTCTTCTAGAAAGGGTGGTTTTGACTATTTTCGATGTATGATGCTAAATTAATTAAAACTGTGCACTAACAGGTAGTAAATATCTGGATTTCAAATAAAACTAAATCTATTACTAGTCAATCGTGCTCCTAGTGACATCTATTGTAACATATTCCGAACTATTTGAGCCTTCTATGAAACAGACCCTCTATATTTGGGTACTTTGTGGTTTAAGACATCTAATATAGTTCAGAGTATTTGTATTCGAACTTTACACTGTGCCACAATTTTACCAGGTCCTTCTCTTCTCGCGCCTCTTCGGCCCCGGCAAGCTATCCAGCCTCCCGCAAATATGGCGATACGTCAAAAAACGCAGGCGACGTCGACGTAGCGGGAGCACCAGTAGCGACACACCGCAGCCGGAGAACTATGAACCGCAGTATGCGAGCGACGACGAGGATAAACTACTCAGGTACTGTTACAGCCATCAGTCATCAGTGTCATCACATATATCATAGCGTCCGGGGCGTTCAAAAATATCAGAAGACGCCTTTATTTCCATAACGATAGATGCGTGCTCAGATATTAATGAGCGCTTCAGATGCTACGATATTTTTGATGGTGACTGGGATATCTCAGTTAAGTTTATATGTGCGGTCGAGAAACGCATGCGATACAGCGCAACTGTTTGTATAATCTAAGTAGCATAATTTTACATAAAACCAGCGTGACTCAGGAGACCGTAACCGTTTATTTTATTTATACTTTATTGCACTTTATAAATGGGTGAATCAACTTTTTTCTGTCTTTTATTGCCATGGTTACGGTCGCCTGAATCACGCAGGTTTTATGCAAAATATATATACTTAAATTATGCATAAAACTAGCGTGACTCAGGCGACAGTAACCATGGCAATAACAGACAGAAAAAAGTTGATTCACTCAAATACATACTAGTATTATATATACCTATATAAATATGTATATAATATACGACTTGTCAGACAGATCTCTAATCATTCTCGGAGCTGCCAGAAAACCATGGCAATAACAGACAGAAGAATCTTGATTCACCTTCCTTTAATAACGTTTCTTACAGACCAATGGAAGAAAATCAGCAATCTAACTTGGACAGCAACAGTAGCCAATCAGGCGATAAGTCCGCCCGCCCCACGCCCGCCCATTGGCGCTTCGGGCCCGCGCAAGTGTGGTACGACATGCTACATGTGCCGGAGACGGGAGAAGGCTTCGACTATGGATTCAAGCTGAAGGTAAGTTTATTTAACACGTTGTGATTTGTCTGATATTCCATTCTAGTTGGGCGTAGCGTTGAAAATTCCTGGAAAAAATCCCGATTCTTTCAAAACGGCTCGTTTTTTTCGGATTCTTTCGGAGAAAATTAATGAAAGTTTCCACTTTCACTTTCTACTCTAAACCAATGTAGGTTACATTCATTTCTAATATTCACTGATAAAAGTCGAATGCGATGACATCGAAGAAAAATCACTTGAAATATATGCGACGGACTGACAGTGACAGTGACAGTGATTATTTCTTTAACCACCCGAAAAATACTGAAAAAAACTAAAGTTTTATAAATTCCCGAAAAAAAATTAGATTTTTTCGACATTTTCAACGCTAGCCTGAGGCCGGCCCATTGGCGCTTCGGGCCCGCGCAAGTGTGGTACGACATGCTACATGTGCCGGAGACGGGAGAGGGCTTCGACTACGGGTTCAAGCTGAAGGTAAGTTTATTTAACACGTTGTGATTTGTCTGATATTCCATTATAACAGAGCAATGAGAGACAGCTAGCTAGTTGGGCGTAGCGTTGAAAATTCCTGGAAAAAATCCCGATTCTTTCAAAACGGCTCGTTTTTTTCGGATTCTTTCGGAGAAAATCAATCAAAGTTTCCACTTTCACTTTCTACTCTAAACCAATGTATGTTACATTCATTTCTAATATTCACTTATAAAAGGCGGAAGAAAAATTACTTCAAATATATGCGAAGGACTGACAGTGACAGTGATTGTTTCTTTAAACACCCGAAAAATACGGAATAACGAAAGTTTTATAAATTCCCGAAAAAAAATTAGATTTTTTTCCGACATTTTCAACGCTAGCTTGACGCTGGCTCATTGGCGCTTCGGGCCCGCGCAAGTGTGGTACGACATGCTACATGTGCCGGAGACGGGAAAGGGCTTAGTCTATGGGTTCAAGTTGAAGGTAAGTTTATTTAACACGTTGTCATTTGTCTGATATTCCATTCTAGTTGGGCGTAGCGTTGAAAATTCCTGGAAAAAAAACCCGATTCTTTCCAAATGGCTCGTTTTATTCGGATTCTTTCGGAGAAAATCAATGAAAGTTTCCACTTTCACTTCCTACTCTAAACCAATGTACAATTTCTAATATTCACTGATAAAAGGCGAATGCGATGTCATCGAAGAAAAATCACTTGAAATATATGCGAAGGACTGACAGTGACAGTGACAATGATTGTTTCTTTAAACACCCGAAAAATACGGAATAACGAAAGTTTTATAAATTCCGGTAAAAAAATCAGATTTTTCCGACATTTTCAACGCTAGCCCCACGCCGGCCCATTGGCCGGGCCTGCCCAAGTGTGGTACAGTCGAGTGCATTAATATATAGACACATTTGTATGGGATCAGTATGGAGAAGTGTATATATATTAATGCCCTTGACTGTACGACATGCTACATGTGCCGGAGACGGGAGAGGGGTTCGACTATGGGTTCAAGCTGAAGGTAAGTTTATTTAACACGTTGTGATTTGTCTGATATTCCATTTTGACAGATCAATGAGAGACAGCTAATTGGGCGTAGCGTTGAAAATTCCCGGAAAAAAATCCCGATTCTTTCCAAATGGCTCGTTTTTAGGGTTCCGTAGCCTAATTGCAGCTGATGATAAAGCAGCTGGCTGTGTATAGCAAGAGTTTATTTACAACTGACACAAAAATATTTAGGTACAACACTAAGGACTGATTTTTCAATTGCCAGTTAACACTATCTGTCAGATAAACGCTAGCTCTGTCCTGTTTTGACTGATGACTTTAGAAAAGGATAGTTATAATTTTAACTAACGAATACGTTTATCTGGCGATTGAAAAATCAGCCCTAAGACACAAGACAAGACTAAGAAAACACAGTAACAAAATCGTTTCCTAAAATGCGTTTTTCATTGCATAACGGTCAAAGACACCTTAAAAAAACAATTTCTCTTAAAAAAAACCGAATCCGGCAAACTTCATACGACATTTTTAACTTCAAATTTGGTCAGAAATGTCCTGTTAAAATTTTTCGCTTTCCTTGTGGGCACATTGTAGATTACCTTTTTTTTTTTTTTGATTACCCAGAGGAATGCATTGAATTGAATACCACTACGTAACATAAGGCCCCCGGGGGTGAGAGCCGAATATTACGCATTGGTTATGTGGGGCTCTCTAGTCCACTAAAGACTAGCCTACCCACTAAACCTCTGGGATGCTGCCAACCTCTGTGTCGTAGTGGTGAAGCCATGGGATCGCGAACATGTCACCACGACTCCACCGGCACTTTCGCCCTAGGGCGAACCCTCACCGAAAGACACACTGTAGCATAACCAGCATGCCTTACCCTCACCACTTCCCCAAGCCCCCCAGGAAGCAGAGACCGCCACCGTCACACGGTGATTCGGTCCCACCCTCTTGACTGCGGGAGGACAAACGCCCCTACCCCGCAGCCCGCCATGGGAGGACAAATGCCCCTACCCCACGACGTACTCCCTGTGCCAAGGGAGGACAAACGCCCCTACCCCTCGGCCCCCATGGAAGGACAAAAGCCCCTACCCCATGGGCTCCCTCCTCGACCCTCAGACGTTAACTTTGCCGAAGCAGAGACACGCTGAGGGGAGCCCTCTGGCGGAGGCGGCCTAACCACAAACACAACGCGACCCGAAGTGCCCACCCGAGTCATGCTCCGCCAGTCTCCTCCTCGGTCTCCTCTGACGGAAGCGGCTTAGCCACAAACACATCTCGACGGAAGTGCCCACCCGAGTCATGCTCCGCCAGTCTCCTCCTCGGTCTCCTCTGACGGAAACGGCTTAGCCACAAACACATCTCGACGGAAGTGTCCACCCGAGTCATGCTCCGCCAGTCTCCTCCTCGGTCTCCTCTGACGGAAGCGGCTAAAGGTGCGTTTAAACCAAAAGAACTTCGCTGTTCTAGCGCCCGTTCTACGAAATCAACCAATCACGTTTTGTTTACCGATCGAATTTCGTTGAGTGGGAGGTTAGAACAGCGAATGCTCTTTTAGTTTAACCGCACCTTTAGCCACAAACACATCTCGACGGAAGTGCCCACCCGAGTCATGTTCCGCCAGGCCGGCCGTCACCGCTCGGTATACCCTCACCCGTCTTTGCCCGAAGGCCCCTCCCTGGTGTCTAGGCCACCACTAGGCCCACATGGCCTTCACCAAAACTCGGCATTTAAGCCCTCGCAGGAATCCACATAGGACTCAACTGCTACCGCCCTTGGCTGGTATTCGCAGAGGGAAGATAGCAAGCGCGCAACTGAGCGAGGAGGAACCAGCCCTGCACCCCACATTGTAGATTACCTGAGTTATCACGGTTTTGTCGCAAAGCAGCAATATGACATGACATGATCAACCTCCCAACCTGACTTTGTCTCCTTCTTTCAGGCCCAATCACCAGAACGTGAGACAGAAAAAGAGAAACCAGAAGAAGAAACCACAACAGAACAAGAGGCGACTGACAGTCCGGATAGCGGTTTCCCTGAAGATTCTTTTCTGATGCTGTCACAATTGCAATGGGAAGACGACGTCATATGGGATGGCAGTGAGATTAAACATAAGGTATAGTTCAATAGATGGCGTTGGTATCGTTATGTAGTCCTACTTCGCGCTAACAATAGTACATTACTACCGAGGCCGCGAAGTGACTGGTTGCCGGCCGAATACATGTAGACGGCCTAGCGAAGCGAGGCCGGATAGTATTCGGACGGCAACCCGTCACTTCATGGCCGAGGTATGTATAATGCTTTTCTCAAACATGCAATGAAATGAAACAAAAAAAATCTTCATTCTAAGAAATTATAAGTCAACTACACAACTGTCTTTGAAACACAAAAAAAGTCAAATACTTTTTTTTATATTTTTACTCCTTGTGGACAGGCGAAAGCACTAAGCTATACTGCCTTAAAAATCAAATACGACACCGACGCCTCATTTTTTTTTAAGTTTGACATGTTTGAAAGGTGCAAATTTCTACTTTTAAAAAGCGGTATTAGACGATGCGGTCTGTTGGGTCCAATTAATCGCATGGGGTGATCGGGGCCGACGGATCGCACCGTATAATACTGCTTTTTAAACATTATTATTAGTAGTTATTGTACATATTTTAAATTATATAATTTAAATACCTAATTATAACTGCAACAATTAGCCAATAATTTTTTTTAATACTACTATTACTTACAGATAATTATTGGCTAAAAGCCAAGATGCCAGGTCACAACCCTATGTCAAATGAAAATTAAAAAAGAGGCACTTGCCGGCCTAGGCCGGCAACGATGTACTTCCCGGCCACTTTTTAGGCACGTAACTACAACATTTCATTGCTTGTTTGAGAAAATTTACTTTACAGATGTATTGTTGATAAAAGCATTATACTTGCTTTGTCTGGAAACTAAAAGTAGCAGGCTTTGTATCTCTATTCGGCCGAGCATACGTAGCTTGCTAAGTTTGGTTTTCGGCGTCTGCAGTAATGTACAGTCAAAAGCACAAAATATGTGTACACTTCTTGTAGTAACAATTTGAGCATTCTGTCTAAAATTGTTTGTAAATACAATTTTATTAATGGTTGGACTCTATTTCTCAAAAAAGAGTTAATATCCGTTTTTTTATAACTTTTCCCTTCAGCATAATCGTTGTAGAGAAAAGTTACACTTAGATATAAATGATATTATAATATTGCATGCTGTGTTTGCCTGTAACTGGTTGTGCATTTGGCTTAAGTTTCTGAATGCACCTTCCTCTTCCTTTTCTTCTTCTTCTACCTAGCGTTATCCCGGCCTTTGCCAGGGGCCCCTTTCCTGCTACATTTCCTCAACTTTGCGCGATCCTGGGCATAAATATTTTGATTTGTACTTTTAATTTTTCCCCAGTAGTCACACTACTTAATACTATATAAATTATAAATATTAGATGTCATATACCAAAGAAAAACGACCAAGATCACCTAATGTCCGAGGTGAGGATCGAACCCATGTCATGCTTGCCCTTAGAGAATGGTCAAAGGCGCCTAGCCTTGTAAGGGATTGCATATACCCGAGAAAATTGACCGGTGGTTGCTAAAACCGCGTGGCCGAGGGGTACAGGCATCAGCCGCGAAAGCTGAGTACGTGGGTTCGATCCCCACTTCGGACATTAGGTGATCTTGGTCTTATTTCTTTGGTATATGATATTTAATATTTATAATTAAAATAAATAAATAATCTATTTCGTGAGAATCTTCTTCCTCTCTCCACAGTCTTTCAACGTTTCTGTTCCAAAATTGACTTCGTTTCTCGTTTTGTACAGGTTCTAGCCCGCCTGAACAGCAAAAGCAACGCCGCAGGCTGGGTGCCGACCTCCGTGAGCCGCACGGCGCAGCAGTTCTCGCACCCGCGCCCGCCCGCGCCGCTGCCCGCTAAACCCACGTACGTTATACTATAGTGTGTCCAGTACTAGCCTCGGCTACAACGCCGCAGGTTGGGTGCCGACCTCCGTGAGCCGCACGGCGCAGCAGTTCTCGCACCCGCGCCCGCCCGCGCCGCTGCCCGCTAAACCCGCGTACGTTATACTATAGTGTGTCCAGTACTAGCCTCGGCTACAACGCCGCAGGCTGGGTGCCGACCTCCGTGGGCCGCTGCCCGCTAAACCCGCATACGTTATACTCAAACCCCGGAATTCTGGTAGCATTTTTGAGCTGTCATAGGGACTTCTCGTTTATCGACTACCGATTATACATAAGTATATCGATAAATTCAGAATACAATGTTAAATAATTATTAAATAATTATTACAAATAGAAGTAACCGCAGCCGGTCTTATCGCTAATGTGCGATCTCTTTTAGACAACCTTTGGATACCAACTTTTTGGAAATTATAAATAGAAATTAAAACACATATTTTATTAATCCTTATTGATATTTGTGGATTTCTTATGGCTATTAAACATTTTTCGGAAGAAATTGCTACGAGATTTGCTATTGAGCCTTATGATATCATGTTGCAAATCTCTATTTAACATTTTCAGCCACTCAAAAGTTATCTAAACGAGATCGCTCACGAGCGATAAGACCGTCTATTGTTAACTTTTACTTGTAATCATAATTATTTTACACTGTATATTTATCGATATACATATGTATAATCGGTAGTCGATAAACGAGAAGTCCCTATGACAGCTCAAAAATGCTACCAGAATTCCGGACTCTGGTTATACTATACAGTGTGTCCCGCAGTACTAGCCTCGGCTACAACGCCGCAGGTTGGGTGCCGACCTCCGTGGGCCGCTGCCCGCTAAACCCGCGTACGTTATACTACACAGTGTGTCCAGTACTAGCCTCGGCTACAACGCCGCAGGTTGGGTGCCGACCTCCGTGGGCCGCTGCCCGCTAAACCCGCGTACGTTATACTATAGTGTGTCCAGTACTAGCCTCGGCTACAACGCCGCAGGTTGGGTGCCGACCTCCGTGGGCCGCTGCCCGCTAAACCCGCGTACGTTATACTACACAGTGTGTCCAGTACTAGCCTCGGCTACAACGCCGCAGGTTGGGTGCCGACCTCCGTGGGCCGCTGCCCGCTAAACCCGCGTACGTTATACTACACAGTGTGTCCAGTACTAGCCTCGGCTACAACGCCGCAGGTTGGGTGCCGACCTCCGTGGGCCGCTGCCCGCTAAACCCGCGTACGTTATACTACACAGTGTGTCCAGTACTAGCCTCGGCTACAACGCCGCAGGTTGGGTGCCGACCTCCGTGGGCCGCTGCCCGCTAAACCCGCGTACGTTATACTACACAGTGTGTCCAGTACTAGCCTCGGCTACAACGCCGCAGGTTGGGTGCCGACCTCCGTGGGCCGCTGCCCGCTAAACCCGCGTACGTTATACTATAGTGTGTCCAGTACTAGCCTCGGCTACAACGCCGCAGGCTGGGTGCCGACCTCCGTGGGCCGCTGCCCGCTAAACCCGCGTACGTTATACTATAGTGTGTCCAGTACTAGCCTCGGCTACAACGCCGCAGGTTGGGTGCCGACCTCCGTGGGCCGCTGCCCGCTAAACCCGCGTACGTTATACTACACAGTGTGTCCAGTACTAGCCTCGGCTACAACGCCGCAGGTTGGGTGCCGACCTCCGTGGGCCGCTGCCCGCTAAACCCGCGTACGTTATACTACACAGTGTGTCCAGTACTAGCCTCGGCTACAACGCCGCAGGTTGGGTGCCGACCTCCGTGGGCCGCTGCCCGCTAAACCCGCGTACGTTATACTACACAGTGTGTCCAGTACTAGCCTCGGCTACAACGCCGCAGGTTGGGTGCCGACCTCCGTGGGCCGCTGCCCGCTAAACCCGCGTACGTTATACTATAGTGTGTCCAGTACTAGCCTCGGCTACAACGCCGCAGGTTGGGTGCCGACCTCCGTGGGCCGCTGCCCGCTAAACCCGCGTACGTTATACTACACAGTGTGTCCAGTACTAGCCTCGGCTACAACGCCGCAGGTTGGGTGCCGACCTCCGTGGGCCGCTGCCCGCTAAACCCGCGTACGTTATACTACACAGTGTGTCCAGTACTAGCCTCGGCTACAACGCCGCAGGTTGGGTGCCGACCTCCGTGGGCCGCTGCCCGCTAAACCCGCGTACGTTATACTATAGTGTGTCCAGTACTAGCCTCGGCTACAACGCCGCAGGCTGGGTGCCGACCTCCGTGGGCCGCTGCCCGCTAAACCCGCATACGTTATACTCAAACCCCGGAATTCTGGTAGCATTTTTGAGCTGTCATAGGGACTTCTCGTTTATCGACTACCGATTATACATAAGTATATCGATAAATTCAGAATACAATGTTAAATAATTATTAAATAATTATTACAAATAGAAGTAACCGCAGCCGGTCTTATCGCTAATGTGCGATCTCTTTTAGACAACCTTTGGATACCAACTTTTTGGAAATTATAAATAGAAATTAAAACACATATTTTATTAATCCTTATTGATATTTGTGGATTTCTTATGGCTATTAAACATTTTTCGGAAGAAATTGCTACGAGATTTGCTATTGAGCCTTATGATATCATGTTGCAAATCTCTATTTAACATTTTCAGCCACTCAAAAGTTATCTAAACGAGATCGCTCACGAGCGATAAGACCGTCTATTGTTAACTTTTACTTGTAATCATAATTATTTTACACTGTATATTTATCGATATACATATGTATAATCGGTAGTCGATAAACGAGAAGTCCCTATGACAGCTCAAAAATGCTACCAGAATTCCGGACTCTGGTTATACTATACAGTGTGTCCCGCAGTACTAGCCTCGGCTACAACGCCGCAGGTTGGGTGCCGACCTCCGTGGGCCGCTGCCCGCTAAACCCGCGTACGTTATACTACACAGTGTGTCCAGTACTAGCCTCGGCTACAACGCCGCAGGTTGGGTGCCGACCTCCGTGGGCCGCTGCCCGCTAAACCCGCGTACGTTATACTATAGTGTGTCCAGTACTAGCCTCGGCTACAACGCCGCAGGTTGGGTGCCGACCTCCGTGGGCCGCTGCCCGCTAAACCCGCGTACGTTATACTATAGTGTGTCCAGTACTAGCCTCGGCTACAACGCCGCAGGTTGGGTGCCGACCTCCGTGGGCCGCTGCCCGCTAAACCCGCGTACGTTATACTATAGTGTGTCCAGTACTAGCCTCGGCTACAACGCCGCAGGTTGGGTGCCGACCTCCGTGGGCCGCTGCCCGCTAAACCCGCGTACGTTATACTATAGTGTGTCCAGTACTAGCCTCGGCTACAACGCCGCAGGTTGGGTGCCGACCTCCGTGGGCCGCTGCCCGCTAAACCCGCGTACGTTATACTATAGTGTGTCCAGTACTAGCCTCGGCTACAACGCCGCAGGTTGGGTGCCGACCTCCGTGGGCCGCTGCCCGCTAAACCCGCGTACGTTATACTATAGTGTGTCCAGTAGTAGCCTCGGCTACAACGCCGCAGGTTGGGTGCCGACCTCCGTGGGCCGCTGCCCGCTAAACCCGCGTACGTTATACTACACAGTGTGTCCAGTACTAGCCTCGGCTACAACGCCGCAGGTTGGGTGCCGACCTCCGTGGGCCGCTGCCCGCTAAACCCGCGTACGTTATACTATAGTGTGTCCAGTAGTAGCCTCGGCTACAACGCCGCAGGTTGGGTGCCGACCTCCGTGGGCCGCTGCCCGCTAAACCCGCGTACGTTATACTACACAGTGTGTCCAGTACTAGCCTCGGCTACAACGCCGCAGGTTGGGTGCCGACCTCCGTGGGCCGCTGCCCGCTAAACCCGCGTACGTTATACTACACAGTGTGTCCAGTACTAGCCTCGGCTACAACGCCGCAGGTTGGGTGCCGACCTCCGTGGGCCGCTGCCCGCTAAACCCGCGTACGTTATACTACACAGTGTGTCCAGTACTAGCCTCGGCTACAACGCCGCAGGTTGGGTGCCGACCTCCGTGGGCCGCTGCCCGCTAAACCCGCGTACGTTATACTACACAGTGTGTCCAGTACTAGCCTCGGCTACAACGCCGCAGGTTGGGTGCCGACCTCCGTGGGCCGCTGCCCACTAAACCCGCGTACGTTATACTACACAGTGTGTCCAGTACTAGCCTCGGCTACAACGCCGCAGGTTGGGTGCCGACCTCCGTGGGCCGCTGCCCGCTAAACCCGCGTACGTTATACTATACAGTGTGTCCAGTACTAGCCTCGGCTACAACGCCGCAGGTTGGGTGCCGACCTCCGTGGGCCGCTGCCCGCTAAACCCGCGTACGTTATACTATAGTGTGTCCAGTACTAGCCTCGGCTACAACGCCGCAGGTTGGGTGCCGACCTCCGTGGGCCGCTGCCCGCTAAACCCGCGTACGTTATACTATAGTGTGTCCAGTACTAGCCTCGGCTACAACGCCGCAGGTTGGGTGCCGACCTCCGTGGGCCGCTGCCCGCTAAACCCGCGTACGTTATACTATAGTGTGTCCAGTACTAGCCTCGGCTACAACGCCGCAGGTTGGGTGCCGACCTCCGTGGGCCGCTGCCCGCTAAACCCGCGTACGTTATACTATAGTGTGTCCAGTACTAGCCTCGGCTACAACGCCGCAGGTTGGGTGCCGACCTCCGTGGGCCGCTGCCCACTAAACCCGCGTACGTTATACTACACAGTGTGTCCAGTACTAGCCTCGGCTACAACGCCGCAGGTTGGGTGCCGACCTCCGTGGGCCGCTGCCCGCTAAACCCGCGTACGTTATACTACACAGTGTGTCCAGTACTAGCCTCGGCTACAACGCCGCAGGTTGGGTGCCGACCTCCGTGGGCCGCTGCCCACTAAACCCGCGTACGTTATACTACACAGTGTGTCCAGTACTAGCCTCGTCTACAACGCCGCAGGTTGGGTGCCGACCTCCGTGGGCCGCTGCCCGCTAAACCCGCGTACGTTATACTCAAACCCCGGATGACGGGAGCAAAAATGCGTTTGTCACTAGTGCTTAGTTAAATATCGACTATTCTATCGACATCCAATTGAACGATTTTTTAATTTGAAATTTATAGATTATACTAATTATGTTTCCCTAGTAGTTCCACTTCTTTTCCAGATATCAAAAAATATATATGTAGGATTGAGTGAAACGGAACGTAAGAATGTTGTATTGTGAGTGAATGAGACAAATATAAATAATGTATACGAGTATGAAAGGGATAGCATGAATGACCTGAGACGGCGGAGAGGGAGAACGATTGTCATCTGCTCGATTGAAAGACGGCTGTTACGTGCTTGTAGTTTTATTCTCTTTTCTAAAATATAATAATTATCAGTAACAAGAGTTTACTTTCGCCTCCACTTCCTACAGTGGTGTCAGAAGCGGGATCTACAAAAGTAAAAGGAAAAGACGGGAAAATAGTGTGATTTTTCGAAGAATACTAACGAACAAAGAAGTACCGTTAGACTACGGTTGTAACTACCTACGAGTCCTGCATTCAAAACTTGAAGACGGTTAAGACGTTGAATTGCAGCGAATCCAGGGGTACACATGTCTCCAGGTTCCAGACGTAACAGCAGACAAGCAGATTTCGACGAAGAGAAGATGGGAACGTCGCGAAATGACTGTGGTGCGGCAATGTTACACCTTACCGAAGGGCTTATTCCGAAGTTCACCGGCCAGGAGAAGACGTATCCTGCGGCCAGGTGGGTGCAGGACGTGGAGGATAGCTCTGAACTGTGTGGGTGGACGCCGTTGCAAAAGTTGCTGATGGCGAGACGGTCGTTGGCGGGAACGGCGTTACTGTGGTTTCGAGCGGAGCGCATCTTTAAGACTTGGGATGATTTCAAAGCTGCAGTACTCAAGGAGTTCCCCGACAACATCGATGCTAAAGCTATACACGAGTTGATGAGTTCCCGACGCAAGAAACCTAGTGAATCATGTTTAGAATACATGTTTACGATGAAGGAATTAGGCAAAAGAGGGAAGATGGCTGACTACGTAGCCATAAAGTACATCGTGGAAGGCATAAAAGATCAAGAGGTCAACAAGATAATGTTATACGGTGTTACGACATACAGCGATCTTAAAGAAAAGCTGAAAATATATGAGCAGTTAAAGACTAATATGGCGGGTTCGAGTTATAACCGCGATGCAGGTCGGTCGAACGAGAAGGCTCCCGGTCCCGGGCGAGGTGTGCGCTGTTATAGCTGTGGAGAGAGAAGTCATACGTCGGCGGAGTGCCCGCATAAGCAGAAGGGTCTGAAGTGTTTCAAGTGCAACGAGTTCGGTCACATCGCATCGGCGTGTAAAACAGCTGTTTCGCAATCATCTGTCACTGCAACTTCACACGGCAGGAACGACATGAAAGCAGCGTCGAGCGATGAAGGTGGCAGCACTGCGAAGAAATGGTCAAACGGAACGAGTGGCGCTAGTGTCGCAGCGAAACGAACTTTTTACGGTTCTGTGAGTGATGGTCGCATCACTAGTTGCGGTGACGCGATTGGCGAATCGACCGTAATGGCGGATCACTGTCTGACAGCCGTCAAAGGGGACAACAATAATCATGGCTGCCGGAGTTTGATGAATAGAAATAAGCCGGTTAAACGAGTTACAGTGTTAAAGAAAAACATCGTAGCTTTGGTTGACTCTGGAAGTGATGTGAACGTGATGTCAATCGCTTGCTATAGCGATCTCGGTGCGCGAGAGTTGGACAATAGAGAGACTGCGCTATTGGGACTAGGTGCAAACAAAGTAAAGTGTTACGGGCTGATCGATTTGGACATTGAAATAGACGGACAATGGTATAATGACGTTTTGTTCTATGTAGTTCCTACTAGTGCTATGCCTTACGCTATGCTTCTTGGACAGGATTTGTTAGAGCGTTGTATTGTAGTCATGGAGCATAACAACGTATGGTTAACCCCAGTCGGTAGGTGGGTGTATGACATAAGCGTGTGTGATTCCTTGGTTACAGGTCCATTGAACCCAGATGTTGAGAGCGAGGTGAATAAGCTGGTGGAGTCGTACATACCGCGTAAGACGAAAGAAGCGCCCGTCAAGTTGAAGATTGTGTTGAAGGATGACATTCCGGTTGCACAACGACCCAGAAGGTTGGCTCCAGCCGAGCAAGAAGAGGTTGACCGACAAGTGGCTAAGTGGCTCGACGATGGTGTTGTACGGGTAAGCTTTTCCGAATATGCCAGTTCTTCGGTGCTTGTCAGGAAAAAGGATGGAAGTACTAGGGTGTGTATTGATTATCGACGTATTAACCAGAAAATGGTGAAAGACGAATATCCTATGCCAGTGATAGAGGACCATATTGACAGATTGGTAGGAGCAAGGGTTTTCAGTACATTGGATTTGAAAAACGGGTATTTTCATTTGCCGGTGGATGAAGAATCTGTCAAATTCACCTCATTTGTCACAGCGACAGGGCAGTTCGAGTTCCTCAGGGCTCCTTTTGGGCTCTCCCTCTGTCCTAAGGTGTTCACGAGATTTATCACTGCCATTTTTAGGAACCAAATAGCTAAGGGGATTGTTTTAATTTTCATTGACGATTTGATTATTCCCGCAGCAACCGAAGAGGAAGCAGTGAGCAGACTGAAAGAGGTACTGGATGTGGCTTCGGAATATGGGCTCGAAATAAATTGGAAGAAGTCTCAGTTAGTCCAGAAACAAGTCGAGTATTTAGGGCATATAATCCAGGATGGACAGGTGAAGCCCTCACCAGAGAAGACCGATGCTGTAGCAAGATTTCCAGAGCCTACCAACACAAAGCAATTGCAGAGCTTCATTGGTTTGACTTCCTACTTCCGGAAGTACATTAAAGATTTTGCGCTGATAGCAAAGCCCCTTACAGATTTGCTCAGGAAAGAAAATGAATATGTGTTTGATGAGTCATGCAGAGCAGCGTTCAGGGAGTTGAAGAATAAGTTGACCAGTCAACCAGTACTAAGACTGTTCAACCCGAAGCTGAGTTCAGAGATGCATACAGATGCCTCAAAGGTAGCCATATCAGCAATTTTGCTCCAGAAAGGAGAGGATGCACAGTTGCATCCTGTATACTATATGAGTCGAAAGACAACTCTAGCTGAAAGTAGATACACCAGTTACCAGTTAGAAGCGCTTGCCATAATAGAAGGAGTCAAGAAGTTCCGGTGTTACCTATTTGGCACACACTTTAAAATAGTCACTGACTGTAAGGCATTCCAGATGACTCTGAACAAGAGGGATCTAGTTATGTCAACTCAGGTTGCAAGATGGATTCTACTTCTACAAGAGTATGATTTCGAGATTGAGCATAGGGAAGGAAGCAAGATGCAGCATGTGGATGCGCTAAGCAGAAACCCATGTGTCGCGTTTATGAAAAGTAGTTCCATTCATGAGCAGCTCAGAGTAGCTCAGGATAATGATGAGGGTCTGAGAGCAATAATGGAGCTACTAAGAAGAAATGAATCTTACGAAGACTACTATCTGGCCCATGGTTTACTCTACAAGGGTGAAGGGAGACATCTGGTGGTTCCAGTAGAACTAGAAAGAGAGATAATTAAAAGGGCACATGATCAAGGTCATTTTGCGAAGAAGAAAATGATGGAATTAATAAGTAAGGATTACTACATCGAAAGCTTAGAAAAGAAGGTTGAAAACCACATAGTGTCATGTATTCCCTGTTTACTCGCTACCAAGAAAAGTGGTAAGCAAGAAGGATTCTTACACAGTATTGAGAAAGATGAGATACCATTGTATACCCTGCATGCTGATCATATAGGGCCCATGACGGAAACCAAAAAGCTATACAACCACATACTGACCATAGTGGATGCATTTACCAAGTTTGTCTGGTTGTTTCCAGTGCGAAGTACCACAAGCAAAGAAACGATTGAGAAGTTGAGGATTCACCAGCAATGTTTTGGAAACCCAGTCAGAATAATAACGGACCGAGGCACGGCATTCACGAGTAACGAGTTTCAAGACTATTGCTCTGATGAAGGAATAGAGCATATTAAGATAACGACCGGTGTTCCACGTTCGAACGGACAAGTGGAGATCATCCATAGGTCGTTGACCTCGATTTTAACCAAGTTGTGTATAGAAAATCCTGCACAATGGTATCGACATGTCAGTCAAGTGCAAAGATGCATAAATAGTACCTACCAGCGCAGCATAAACACATCACCGTTTGAGCTACTTATTGGTACCAAAATGAAGCTTAAAGAAGATACAGAGATCTATGAATTACTTGAGCAAGAAAACCGAGACAGCTACATGCTGACCCGAGAGGAAAATAGACTGAAAGCGAAAGAGCAGATATTAAAGGTACAGGAAGAAAATAGGCGAACCTTTAATAAGAAGCGAAAGGAGAGTTCCAAGTACAAGGAAGGCGACCTTGTCGCTATAAAGAGGACCCAGTTCGGAGTCGGAATGAAGTTGAAGCCTAAATACCTAGGTCCATACCGAGTCATGAGGGTCATGGGACGAGATAGGTATCAGGTGCAGAAGTTAGACGATGCCACTGAAGGTTCCCGCAATACTACAACTTCTTGCGATCATATGAAGAGATGGCCTACACGTGTGGAATAGGTAGAGTTGGCCACAGGTAATTATGGTCATTAATCAAATTATTGCATGATTTTCGGGGAAACTGCGTTTATTTATACAGTGCCCCACCTACGTTGTTTTATGTACCTATACCGTTGTTATGCTCACATAGACTTAGATTTAGAGATATGGTTCATGTTTCAGACCTTGGATGTATTGATAATGTAAAGAGTTAACTGTTGCCAAGGTAACCTGCTTGTTGCCTACATATTGTTCTGTTATTTCACGGTTTGTTAAAGTAAATAATGTGTTAACAGTATGACGCTGCCATGTAAAACTGTAATGTTATTAGACTGGAGACCAGTCAATGTGTCAGGACCAGCCGACTGTAGGATTGAGTGAAACGGAACGTAAGAATGTTGTATTGTGAGTGAATGAGACAAATATAAATAATGTATACGAGTATGAAAGGGATAGAATGAATGACCTGAGACGGCGGAGAGGGAGAACGATTGTCATCTGCTCGATTGAAAGACGGCTGTTACGTGCTTGTAGTTTTATTCTCTTTTCTAAAATATAATAATTATCAGTAACAAGAGTTTACTTTCGCCTCCACTTCCTACATATAAGATTTTTAATATGAATTCACCAATTTTTTTAGTAAACACATTCTGATATTTTTTGTGAATAATTTCGCCGAGGATGTAAAAGTAATCTTAACAAGTGCCCTTTGAAATTCTGAGTGACATTCAAGCTGCTTTTTAGGCTTTAATTTCGATTTTGTAACTGTCCTATGGTACCAGGTATTATTGACATATTATTGTTTATCAATTTTAAATCGCAATGCCTCGGATTACGTACGGTTGCCTAAATTACTGTTGATCAATACATTTGTAATTCATAAAATGTTGGTATGGATGTCGATAGAAAAGTCGATATTTAACTAAGCACTAGTGACAAACGCATTTTTGCTCCCGTCATCCGGGGTTTGGTTATACTATACAGTGTGTCCCGCAGTACTAGCCTCGGCTACAACGCCGCAGGCTGGGTGCCGACCTCCGTGGGCCGCTGCCCGCTAAACCCGCGTACGTTATACTACACAGTGTGTCCAGTACTAGCCTCGGCTACAACGCCGCAGGTTGGGTGCCGACCTCCGTGGGCCGCTGCCCGCTAAACCCGCGTACGTTATACTATAGTGTGTCCAGTACTAGCCTCGGCTACAACGCCGCAGGTTGGGTGCCGACCTCCGTGGGCCGCTGCCCGCTAAACCCGCGTACGTTATACTATAGTGTGTCCAGTACTAGCCTCGGCTACAACGCCGCAGGTTGGGTGCCGACCTCCGTGGGCCGCTGCCCGCTAAACCCGCGTACGTTATACTATAGTGTGTCCAGTACTAGCCTCGGCTACAACGCCGCAGGCTGGGTGCCGACCTCCGTGGCCCGCTGCCCGCTAAACCCGCATACGTTATACTACACAGTGTGTCCAGTACTAGCCTCGGCTACAACGCCGCAGGTTGGGTGCCGACCTCCGTGGGCCGCTGCCCGCTAAACCCGCGTACGTTATACTACACAGTGTGTCCAGTACTAGCCTCGGCTACAACGCCGCAGGTTGGGTGCCGACCTCCGTGGCCCGCTGCCCGCTAAACCCGCGTACGTTATACTACACAGTGTGTCCAGTACTAGCCTCGGCTACAACGCCGCAGGTTGGGTGCCGACCTCCGTGGGCCGCTGCCCGCTAAACCCGCGTACGTTATACTATACAGTGTGTCCAGTACTAGCCTCGGCTACAACGCCGCAGGTTGGGTGCCGACCTCCGTGAGCCGCTGCCCGCTAAACCCGCGTACGTTATACTATACAGTGTGTCCAGTACTAGCCTCGGCTACAACGCCGCAGGTTGGGTGCCGACCTCCGTGAGCCGCTGCCCGCTAAACCCGCGTACGTTATACTATACAGTGTGTCCAGTACTAGCCTCGGCTACAACGCCGCAGGCTGGGTGCCGACCTCCGTGGCCCGCTGCCCGCTAAACCCGCGTACGTTATACTATAGTGTGTCCAGTACTAGCCTCGGCTACAACGCCGCAGGTTGGGTGCCGACCTCCGTGGGCCGCTGCCCGCTAAACCCGCGTACGTTATACTATAGTGTGTCCAGTACTAGCCTCGGCTACAACGCCGCAGGTTGGGTGCCGACCTCCGTGGGCCGCTGCCCGCTAAACCCGCCTACGTTATACTATAGTGTGTCCAGTACTAGCCTCGGCTACAACGCCGCAGGTTGGGTGCCGACCTCCGTGGGCCGCTGCCCGCTAAACCCGCGTACGTTATACTATAGTGTGTCCAGTACTAGCCTCGGCTACAACGCCGCAGGTTGGGTGCCGACCTCCGTGGGCCGCTGCCCGCTAAACCCGCGTACGTTATACTACACAGTGTGTCCAGTACTAGCCTCGGCTACAACGCCGCAGGTTGGGTGCCGACCTCCGTGGGCCGCTGCCCGCTAAACCCGCGTACGTTATACTACACAGTGTGTCCAGTACTAGCCTCGGCTACAACGCCGCAGGTTGGGTGCCGACCTCCGTGGGCCGCTGCCCGCTAAACCCGCCTACGTTATACTATAGTGTGTCCAGTACTAGCCTCGGCTACAACGCCGCAGGTTGGGTGCCGACCTCCGTGGGCCGCTGCCCGCTAAACCCGCGTACGTTATACTATAGTGTGTCCAGTACTAGCCTCGGCTACAACGCCGCAGGTTGGGTGCCGACCTCCGTGGGCCGCTGCCCGCTAAACCCGCGTACGTTATACTATAGTGTGTCCAGTACTAGCCTCGGCTACAACGCCGCAGGTTGGGTGCCGACCTCCGTGGGCCGCTGCCCGCTAAACCCGCGTACGTTATACTACACAGTGTGTCCAGTACTAGCCTCGGCTACAACGCCGCAGGTTGGGTGCCGACCTCCGTGGGCCGCTGCCCGCTAAACCCGCGTACGTTATACTACACAGTGTGTCCAGTACTAGCCTCGGCTACAACGCCGCAGGTTGGGTGCCGACCTCCGTGAGCCGCTGCCCGCTAAACCCGCGTACGTTATACTATACAGTGTGTCCCGCAGTACTAGCCCGCCTCGATAGCAACAATGATATAATAAGTAAAGATATGTTACACCGGCTCTAAAATGGAAGCGCTCAGATTGCGATAATTCTAACAATCGCTCTTAGTTCTACCCAGACCACCGAGAGGTGTGTACTACTGCCGAGTTCTCGCAAATCATATGAACTGCGCCCTAAAATGTCATTCTATGTTATACAATAGTGAAAACCACGAAATAAAATGCATAAATGCCCTTAGCATCACACATCATGCGCAATTAAACTGAATTATATATTTTTACAATTTTATTCTTCATTGAAAATAAATAGGACGCCATTTTGACGTTTTTGACTGACAGAGAAAAAGACAAGCTTATGCTGTTTAAGATCGAGAGTAACGAAGATAAAACAATGTTTATCAATAAAAGAATGCACGCGCGATTGTCAAATGCTAGTTGTCTCTTTTTTATTTATTAAATACGAGTATATGTATTTTGCCATCTCTTTTACGCATTTTCAAGTATGAAGATAGGTGTATGTCAACTGTCAATAAATTGTAGGTGTATGATGTGAAGTATTTATTTCGCTCATTTTGTTCGAGTATAACGAATCTTTACTTATATATCATTGGACAGCAACAACGCCGCAGGTTGGGTGCCGACCTCCGTGGGCCGCTGCCCGCTAAACCCGCGTACGTTATACTACACAGTGTGTCCAGTACTAGCCTCGGCTACAACGCCGCAGGTTGGCCGACCTCCGTGGGCCGCTGCCCGCTAAACCCGCGTACGTTATACTATAGTGTGTCCAGTACTAGCCTCGGCTACAACGCCGCAGGTTGGGTGCCGACCTCCGTGGGCCGCTGCCCGCTAAACCCGCGTACGTTATACTATAGTGTGTCCAGTACTAGCCTCGGCTACAACGCCGCAGGTTGGGTGCCGACCTCCGTGGGCCGCTGCCCGCTAAACCCGCGTACGTTATACTATAGTGTGTCCAGTACTAGCCTCGGCTACAACGCCGCAGGTTGGGTGCCGACCTCCGTGGGCCGCTGCCCGCTAAACCCGCGTACGTTATACTATAGTGTGTCCAGTACTAGCCTCGGCTACAACGCCGCAGGTTGGGTGCCGACCTCCGTGAGCCGCACGGCGCAGCAGTTCTCGCACCCGCGCCCGCCCGCGCCGCTGCCCGCTAAACCCGCGTACGTTATACTATAGTGTGTCCAGTACTAGCCTCGGCTACAACGCCGCAGGTTGGGTGCCGACCTCCGTGGGCCGCTGCCCGCTAAACCCGCGTACGTTATACTATAGTGTGTCCAGTACTAGCCTCGGCTACAACGCCGCAGGTTGGGTGCCGACCTCCGTGAGCCGCACGGCGCAGCAGTTCTCGCACCCGCGCCCGCCCGCGCCGCTGCCCGCTAAACCCGCGTACGTTATACTATAGTGTGTCCAGTACTAGCCTCGGCTACAACGCCGCAGGTTGGGTGCCGACCTCCGTGGGCCGCTGCCCGCTAAACCCGCGTACGTTATACTATAGTGTGTCCAGTACTAGCCTCGGCTACAACGCCGCAGGTTGGGTGCCGACCTCCGTGAGCCGCACGGCGCAGCAGTTCTCGCACCCGCGCCCGCCCGCGCCGCTGCCCGCTAAACCCGCGTACGTTATACTATAGTGTGTCCAGTACTAGCCTCGGCTACAACGCCGCAGGTTGGGTGCCGACCTCCGTGAGCCGCACGGCGCAGCAGTTCTCGCACCCGCGCCCGCCCGCGCCGCTGCCCGCTAAACCCGCGTACGTTATACTATAGTGTGTCCAGTACTAGCCTCGGCTACAACGCCGCAGGTTGGGTGCCGACCTCCGTGAGCCGCACGGCGCAGCAGTTCTCGCACCCGCGCCCGCCCGCGCCGCTGCCCGCTAAACCCGCGTACGTTATACTATAGTGTGTCCAGTACTAGCCTCGGCTACAACGCCGCAGGTTGGGTGCCGACCTCCGTGAGCCGCACGGCGCAGCAGTTCTCGCACCCGCGCCCGCCCGCGCCGCTGCCCGCTAAACCCGCGTACGTTATACTATAGTGTGTCCAGTACTAGCCTCGGCTACAACGCCGCAGGTTGGGTGCCGACCTCCGTGGGCCGCTGCCCGCTAAACCCGCGTACGTTATACTATAGTGTGTCCAGTACTAGCCTCGGCTACAACGCCGCAGGTTGGGTGCCGACCTCCGTGAGCCGCACGGCGCAGCAGTTCTCGCACCCGCGCCCGCCCGCGCCGCTGCCCGCTAAACCCGCGTACGTTATACTATAGTGTGTCCAGTACTAGCCTCGGCTACAACGCCGCAGGTTGGGTGCCGACCTCCGTGAGCCGCACGGCGCAGCAGTTCTCGCACCCGCGCCCGCCCGCGCCGCTGCCCGCTAAACCCGCGTACGTTATACTATAGTGTGTCCAGTACTAGCCTCGGCTACAACGCCGCAGGTTGGGTGCCGACCTCCGTGGGCCGCTGCCCGCTAAACCCGCGTACGTTATACTATAGTGTGTCCAGTACTAGCCTCGGCTACAACGCCGCAGGTTGGGTGCCGACCTCCGTGAGCCGCACGGCGCAGCAGTTCTCGCACCCGCGCCCGCCCGCGCCGCTGCCCGCTAAACCCGCGTACGTTATACTACACAGTGTGTCCAGTACTAGCCCGCCTCGGCTACAACGCCGCAGGCTGGGTGCCGACCTCCGTGAGCCGCACGGCGCAGCAGTTCTCGCACCCGCGCCCGCCCGCGCCGCTGCCCGCTAAACCCGCGTACGTTATACTATAGTGTGTCCAGTACTAGCCTCGGCTACAACGCCGCAGGTTGGGTGCCGACCTCCGTGAGCCGCACGGCGCAGCAGTTCTCGCACCCGCGCCCGCCCGCGCCGCTGCCCGCTAAACCCGCGTACGTTATACTATAGTGTGTCCAGTACTAGCCTCGGCTACAACGCCGCAGGTTGGGTGCCGACCTCCGTGGGCCGCTGCCCGCTAAACCCGCGTACGTTATACTATAGTGTGTCCAGTACTAGCCTCGGCTACAACGCCGCAGGTTGGGTGCCGACCTCCGTGGGCCGCTGCCCGCTAAACCCGCGTACGTTATACTATAGTGTGTCCAGTACTAGCCTCGGCTACAACGCCGCAGGTTGGGTGCCGACCTCCGTGGGCCGCTGCCCGCTAAACCCGCGTACGTTATACTATAGTGTGTCCAGTACTAGCCTCGGCTACAACGCCGCAGGTTGGGTGCCGACCTCCGTGGGCCGCTGCCCGCTAAACCCGCGTACGTTATACTATAGTGTGTCCAGTACTAGCCTCGGCTACAACGCCGCAGGTTGGGTGCCGACCTCCGTGGGCCGCTGCCCGCTAAACCCGCGTACGTTATACTATAGTGTGTCCAGTACTAGCCTCGGCTACAACGCCGCAGGTTGGGTGCCGACCTCCGTGAGCCGCACGGCGCAGCAGTTCTCGCACCCGCGCCCGCCCGCGCCGCTGCCCGCTAAACCCGCGTACGTTATACTATAGTGTGTCCAGTACTAGCCTCGGCTACAACGCCGCAGGTTGGGTGCCGACCTCCGTGGGCCGCTGCCCGCTAAACCCGCGTACGTTATACTCAAACCCCGGAATTCTGGTAGCATTTTTGAGCTGTCATAGGGACTTCTCGTTTATCGACTACCGATTATACATAAGTATATCGATAAATTCAGAATACAATGTTAAATAATTATGATTACAAATAGAAGTAACCGCAGCCGGTCTTATCGCTAATGAGCGATCTCTTTTAGACAACCTATGGATACCAACTTTTTGGAAATTATAAATAGAAATTAAAATACATATTTTATTAATCCTTATTGATATTTGTGGATTTCTTATGGCTATTAAACATTTTTCGGAAGAAATTGCTACGAGATTTGCTATTGAGCCTTATGATATCATGTTGCAAATCTCTATTTAACATTTTCAGCCACTCAAAAGTTATCTAAACGAGATCGCTCACGAGCGATAAGACCGTCTATTGTTAACTTTTACTTGTAATCATAATTATTTTACACTGTATATTTATCGATATACATATGTATAATCGGTAGTCGATAAACGAGAAGTCCCTATGACAGCTCAAAAATGCTACCAGAATTCCGGACTCTGGTTATACTATACAGTGTGTCCCGCAGTACTAGCCTCGGCTACAACGCCGCAGGTTGGGTGCCGACCTCCGTGGGCCGCTGCCCGCTAAACCCGCGTACGTTATACTATACAGTGTGTCCCGCAGTACTATTTAGCAAAACGGGTTACTCGCGTAATTTAAGTCGAAAACTAGTCGTCAATCGTCATGTTTCGATCCATTAGCCGTATCCTAGTTGGTAGGAACTCTGCCTATCTCGGCGAGGGCATTATTTGTGTATTTATTTATCACAAATATTTGTTCCTTGGTCATGGCTGTCTTTGTATTTAAGTATCTATATATGTATCTATCTATTAAATATATCGTGGCCTGGTACCCACATCACAAGCCTTAATTGAGCTTACCGTGGGGCTAGGTCGATTTGTGTAAGATGTCCCAAGATATTTATTATATTATTTAAAGTATCCTTATCATCGAGTAACCGCGACTAAAGCCCGACGTGTACTGCGGGCTTGCGCTCTGCTAAAGCGGGTGCCGTGGGCAGCGCTAGCGGGGGCAGTGAAGCGAGAGAACTACCCTCTTCGTTACTTCTGTCAAAAAGCGGGTTGCACACAACACTCACTACGTCACGGTAATCATATCGAGACATTTTTGACGTAAATTACGTTAAAAACCCGTTTTGCTAAATATTTAAAAATGTTTGATTCTCACGTTAGTTATAATAAATATAATAATAATAAATAAATAAATATCTTGGGACATCTTACACAAATCGACCTAGTCCCGCGGTAAGCACAATTAAGGCTTGTGTTGTAGGTACCAAGCGACGATATATATAATAGATAGATACATATAGATACCTACTTAAATACATACACAACCATGACCAAGGAACAAATATTTGTGATAAATAAATACACAAATAATGCCCTCGCTGGGATTCGAACCCGGAACCTCCAGCTTCACTACCAACTAGGCTACGGAGGCTGACATAATGCTACTTACAAATAAATAAGGAGTATATCTTTGTGTTACAGTTCATCAACATCCACTGCGAACCCTCAACCGTCATCGTCGGCAGACGGCGAAGACAACACTTGGTACAGGTGCGTATTTGCTCTTCTAATCTCCAAACTGGAGTTCGAGGCCAAAGAAACTACGACAGATGCGTTACTGTCAAATCTGTCAAAGTCTCTTATGTCATTGTCAAATAAAGTTTTCAGGTTTCACTCAATTTATTTAAAATAATTCCGAATGAAAACATTACATACCCCTGTAATATTTGTACACCTTTTTGTTAAATATGGCTGTCACAACTAGGATTTTCTTAAAAACAAGTAAATACTTTATTTTCTCTTAACTAACATTGATATGACAAAATGTTATTATAAAAAACTTTAAAAAATTGATTGGACCTACGTTTCAAAGGCTATTTTGAAAAGAAGTAGAACACACAAAATTAACGCACGGCAGAAAGCATTCGAGCACTCAGAACAGACGTCAGTTGTGGAATGACTGTGACAAGTCTATGTAAAAGCACGCTACACAGTATTATTCTGTATTTAGCTAAACATAGACAGAAATAGGGTTAATAATTCATGTGCAGTTAAATTGTTGTACCAAATGTTATTAACACCTGTGGTGATACAAGCGCAATACCAACTTTGTTGCTGCGGATAATTATTTTTTTATTACAATATCTGATATCTACGTGAAAATAAGTAAATAATATTATTTCTATAAATTGAACAATTATAATTACTAATGAACGATTAGTAATTATCTCAACGTTTATTTTTAGAAAATAAGGATTTACAAAAGAACATTTTGCCTCGAACTCCAGTTTGGAGATTAGTGTTGGGGTGACAAAAAATGCCCAATGTTTGCGCTTTTTCTGAAATCTTGGGTATTTCCTCAATTGGGCTCTGCTTCTGATTAGCCTACTGATTACTTAGTTAATTTAAGAGACGTTTAGTAATAAAAATAATTAATTTGTTCCAGCATATTTCCCGTTGAAAACGAGGAACTAGTTTACGGCACGTGGGAGGACGAAGTGATATGGGACGCGGAAAACATGAGTAAAATACCGAAGCCCAAGATACTAACACTGGACCCTAACGATGAAAACATTATATTGGGGATACCGGATGACGTGGACCCATCTAAGATTACTAGAGGTAAGATATGATTGTAATGGGTAAACATGACACTAAAATTTTGATTGATGCGGCGTTCAATCTAATACATTTTCTGCATTTACATATGTTTAACCTCTAACTGCCGCGGTAATTTTGAGTAAAAACAAAGGTTGGGCAAAGTTAACCCTTAAATTGCCAATGTACATCATAATGCACATAATTTTATTTGCTAATTTAAGGGTTGACCTGATTTTAGAACCGAACATGCGAAATATTTTCAATTTATACCTCATGCTCTCCTAATTTGATCTTCGTGAAAAAAATCTTCGTTTTTACAGTCCAAAACAAACCAAAGTCCAAGACAGTAAAACACAGACCACATATCATAAGACTAAAGGTGCGGCTCCACTGACGCGGAGCGGAGCGGAGCTGTGGAAGCACGGCCAATGAGACCGCATCACAGTGGTTCGAATTTTGAATTTAAAGAATGTAATTGGTCAATTTTGCACAGCTCCGCTCCGCTCCGCGTCAGTGGAGCCGCACCCTTAGAGGTCTATCTGGCTGTCAGTGCTTATTTAGAAAATCTATCTAAATTGTCATTTAAGCGGTACCTGCACGTCGAATTAGTGAAATTCATAGCTTAGAATAGTTGGAATCATTACCATCAATTACATTTTGTTTACAGAACGCGGGCCTCAACCCAAGGTGAAAATCCCGCACCCCCACGTAAAGAAGTCCAAGATCCTTCTCGGCAAAGCTGGCGTCATCAACGTTCTGCAAGAGGACGCACCTCCACCGCCGCCCAAATCTCCGGACAGGGATCCCTTCAATATCTCCAATGATGTGTGAGTTAATAATAACCTTTTGGACGCCAACGACTTATATATTGGCACCGTAGGTTCAAGGCCAAGGACCGATATAATTTTGGTCCACAGACACAGAATATATAAAGTACAGAAGCTTCTCTGCTTTGATGTTCACAAATGCCGCCTTTTTATGTAACTACACAAGTATTATTACCAAACAAAACGGCGCGCGAGGCGACGCGAGTAGCTGAAATAGACCGTATTGCGTCGCGGAATAGTAGATTATATTCCTAGGCCATTTAAGTGGGAAATGTCTCGGATGACGTGTAATTGTAGGCCGAGGCGAAGCCGAGGCCGAAAAACATGTGATCCGAGGCTTTCCCATTTAACGGCCGAGGTGTGTAACTGTATACCATTTTTCTGCTCAACGGAGCCGGCAGGCGGCAACAGCTAGTACAGCAGGTAGTTTAGCGCAGCGGTCGGTTTGTGCTGTTTGCTGGCCGGAGGGCAGAAAAGGTCGTTAGTCGTTACTATCCGCATTATAAGCCGCACGCCGTCGGAAATAGGTTTTCAATTAATGAAAACGAATAACGTACGGCGCTATGAGGCGTCCGACAAATACATAACTGCAATGACATCTACGGCGTTAAATTGCTTTCGCTTATCGTCTCGATAGGTAATTCAAAAATTAAGTTCATGCGTGAATATAGGTTTTACCTACGCATTTCGTACACGTGATTTGTACTATATTCTGTGACGTGATTCAGTTTTTTTTTCAATCTAGATGCATATGTATAAAATAATCCTAACATTTTGCAAGCGATATCGCGATACGTGACGAGCCAGCGTTGTAAATTTAAACGTGCGTTCCGAGACTGCGCGCGCTAACCATTGAATAGACCGCGGAGACGGGGCGCTCTGCATGTACTTGTATCGCTGTGGAATCGCGGAGTGACACCCCCTTGCCACAGAGCAATATAGACCTACACGCGTATTAAAAAAAGTTGAAATCTCTTTTGTTGGTTAGTCATAAACAAACTTTTAAAATAAAAAAATACATATTTTTCAAGCTATTGCGAGTGAAGAGTGGATGTAAACTAACCCCCTTATTCATAAACGTCTGCTAACTTAACAAGCCGCTAAGTATTGTTTGTCCCTTTTGCTGTTATGGGCACATTGTTAAGACCAAAAGGGACAAACAATTATTAGCGGCTTGTTAAGTTAGCAGACGTTTATGAATAAGGAGGTAAATGTATTTGAGTGTTTTAATTTCCTTACAAACGAATTAACAAATAGAAAGTCCTCTCGTCATTCGAGCACCAAAATATCTCGAATGAAATGGTCGCTATCAATCCTTGTGTAACTACTATTAACCTGTTCTATAACCTTACATTACGTTTCAGCTTCTACCAACCCAAATCCCAAAACCCGCGTCTAAAAGTCGGCGGCGGCCAACTGATTCAACACAGCACACCGGTCGTCGAACTACGGGCGCCGTTCATACAAACACACATGGGGCCCGCGCGGCTTCGGGCCTTCCACCGACCGGCGTTGCGGAAACTGTCGTATGGCGTGCTTGCTTCCGCTGGGCCGCATCATGTGCAGCCGCTTATTAAACACATCAGGAAGAAAGCTAAGGTAAGTCGTCTACCGCCAAAAGTTTCACCACCTTACCTTCACCAGGTCATCGGTCTACCTTGTGGGGGGCCTACCTACGCTACGCCTTCCGGTACATGGCCGCCACTCGAGAACCTTCCCGCCCCAACGGCCATCGGTTCTACGCGCAATGTGCCCCGCCCACTGCCTCTTCAGTTTAGCGATTCGGAGAGCTATTTCGGTTACTTTGGTTCTGACGACGTATACTCAGCAGATATTATTTATTTTTATTGTATTTTTTTTCGCGTAGGTATGAATATTGTCTTTTTCGTGTTTGTTACGAATGAACTTAATTATATTTTAAAATAGCAGATTAGTATGAAACTCCCATGCTTAGCGAACCGTTTGTGTTAGTTTTTAGTAAAACGTCCCACTTTGTCGCTCACCATAAAGACGAGATGCCTTGTATCTTCATATGAATAAACTGACAAAGCGGCTTTATGGCAAACGACAAAGTGGGACGTTTAACTAAAGTCACTCACATTTTGCGGCCACTCTAATATTAGAGTCTAATATACCATTATTGTTCCAGCAACGCGAAGCCGAACGCTTAGCATCAGGAGGTGGAGACGTGTTCTTCATGAGAACTCCTGAGGACCTCAGCGGCCGCGACGGGGAGATCGTACTGGTCGAGTTCTGCGAAGAACACCCGCCGCTCATATCCCAAGTCGGCATGTGTACGAAGATCAAGAACTATTATAAACGGAGTGCTACTAAGGTAAAGAAATACCCCCTTATTCATAAACGTTTGTTAACGTAACAAGCCGCTAATAATTGTTTGTCCCTTTTGCTCTTATGGACACATCGTTAAGACCGAAAGGGACAAACAATTATTAGCGGCTTGTTAAGTTAACAAACGTTTATGAATAAGGGGGATAGTCTACGAACAAATAAAACATGGAAGCCGCACGCCATATTAAATTGCCTTTCAAAAACGGTCATGAATTTTAGTTGACAACTGTCAACCCCTCTTCAATGCATCACGGTAATGAATGTAAATAAAAACTTAAACCGCCATTTAAAAATAGTTGTGATTGGTCCATCAAAGATTTGATTGGCTATATTTTATAAACATTTGTCAAAGATATTTTAAAGACAAACGGGTCTTAATCGCGTAAACTTACGTTTAATTATATCCTGACGTTTCGGGCATGACGTTACACCCGTGGTCGCAGGCAGACAAACCCCGTTTTTAAGACCCGTTTGTCTTTAAAATATGAGTGATAATCGTGAAAGTTTAAATCAATATATTTGTCAAAGATGTTGCGCTAGAATATGCGCAGTGTTAAGAAAAGCGCTATGTTCTGCCCATCTTGGCACAATGAACAATTGCTTTTGGGGGCATTTTTGAGCTGGCGTTAGACGTCCATGTTATATATGGTCGCCGGAAATAGTAGATTGTGTCACAAGGGATCAAAATGGTATATTTCCGGCTTGGTCGTATATCGAATCCTGAATGTAGCGACGGATTCTAAAGTGTAGGGAGGGATTCTAAAGTGGAATCCTGAGCGTAATGAAGGATTCAAGCGTTAACGCCCAAGACGAAATAATTTTGATACCGTGTGACACATACTGCTTTTCACACCACCTATGAGAAAAATAAAAGATACAGTCGTGGTCAACTAATTAAGAACAGTCAATGTATAACATAAAAATGGCATAACACGCCTATATTCATCATTTATGTGCATTGTTATTTGCAAGAATATGAGTTATTATTTAACTTGATTATTCTAAAAATAAATTTAAACAAGCATTAGCTGCAAAAACTATATATATAATTAAATAAAATCGATTGAACTTAACATGTCTCTAGACGAACAAAAATAATCTGGCACACTAATTAAGAACACAACCTAAAAGTACAGAATTTAACTAGAAAATTCTTCGGTTACATTAATATTTGGTAGGAAACCCGAAGTTCTGTTCCACCGCATGACATCTCTTTGACATAGACTCCACTAAAACCCTGCATCGCTCCACAGGTATAGAATTCCAGGCTTCTAGTGATGCCTCATAAAGCTCGTTTAAATTTTTTATATTTTTATTGGCGAGACTTTTTTTCACATCGTTCCAGAGATTCTCTATTGGGTTAAGATCGGGACTGCAGGAGGGCCAAGTCATTACAGAAACATGATTACAACGAAACCATTCTTTTACAGATTTTGCCGTATGCTTAGGATCGTTGTCTTGTTGAAATGTCCATACAAATGGTAAATTTTCTTCAGCATACGGCAACATGGTGTGTTCTAGAATATTTTTGTACACATACTGGTCCATAATACCATCAATCCTGACCAATGGCCCCACACCATGCCACGAAAAACAACCCCATAGTTTAATGTTCCCGCCGCCATGTTTTACGGTTACGGTCGTATACTTGGGGTCGAACGCGGTATTTGGTGGTCGACGAACGTAGACTTGACCGTCGGAGCCTATTCTGTTAATTTTAGTTTCGTCAGACCATAAAACGTGTTTCCACTGCGATAACGTCCAATTTTTGTATTTTTCGCAAATTCAGTTCGTGCGTCTCTGTTCTTCTTACTTACTAAAGGCTTCTTGCGAGCTATTCTGCCAAATAAATTTGCTTCGTTCAGTCGTTTTCTAATAGTACGAGCCGCCAGACCGGGTTGATCTCCAAAAATTTTACGTTTAATCTCAACAGAAGAAAGTTTTGGATTCTTTCTCGCCATCCTTACGATAAGAGCGTCCGTTCGAGGAGTAGTCTTTCGTGGCCGTTTCTTTCGTTGGACCTTCTGACATGTTCCGAACCTTAAAATATTTTATGGCGTTGGATACTCTAGTCCTAGAACATTTAAGGTGGTCAGCGACTTTTTGATAACTCCATTTCTTGTTAAAAACCAACGATATTATGATTTCTCTGATAGTGCCATCTGAACTCCGTTTTTTTCCCATTTTCACAAAAACAATAAGCACGTTTTATTGACAGAAAATGCAGGAGCTCAAAATACGTCAAAGTGTAGGCTTTATTGAATTATTTTGGAAGACACGAGGATTCAAACACAGTGTTCCTAATTAGAGTGCCAGTATTAATTATACTAGATAAAGTCCCAAGTTTGTATTCGTATTAATTATTTATGTTTGCGAACTAAAGTACATGTGTATAGTCAATTGAATGGTCTCTAGATTCATGATAAATCATGTGTTAAAGGCGGTTGCCTATTATTTATATATTCTGCTAATAATAGCAGACTTTTCTCTGTATAGTGGTAAATAACCTATTTGTTCTTAATTAGTGGGCCACGACTGTATATCACATATTTAATATTTATGCAAATAATCGATTCTGAAGAATTTTTTTATCAATTATGAACGTATTGTTTATTATGTGTATTTTTAGGCTGGCAATAGAAAATCCTTGAACAGAAAAGTGCCACTTTGATCCCTCCTAGCAGGGAAGAAAAGACCCGTATTCGAATAGGTGGTGTGAAATGATAATTTTCTCTTTTATGTAACTGGAAAACCATATTGAACAAGCCCTTAAACGGAGAATAACCAATGAAATTTCACCTTGCATAATACAATCGAGGTTGTCTGTTGTCGTTAGACTCTCAATGAGTACTACATTTTGAGTATTCAATATAATAAGATATTTTAACAGCTGATAGTACTCGGTCTCTGGAGTATATTAAACCGTGAAACGTTATAGCTTTTACGATGTTTTTTTGGAGAAAACTGAAAAACAAATTTGCTTCGTAAAGACACCCTGTTTATGTGATTATTAAATGAAATAGTTATTTGTACAACATGAGAGCAAAGTACGTATTTGATGCGAGTGTCAGTTTTGAGTCTTGAGCAAGCGAAAGATTCTTTTATAGAATCACGAGCGTAGCGAGTGATTCTGTAATAGAATCTTGAGCGTAGCGAGAGACTCGAAAGACACGAGATTCAAATAACTTTGCTCTCAAGTTGTACATATAACTTTTCACCTCAGCATGGAGAAAAGGAAATAAAATAACTTCAGCAGGGAGAAAAGGAAATAATAATAATATTAAATCATTTATTTAATCAAAATTAGTTTTAGTACATATCATTATTGGCACATACCAGTGTTGAGGTACCATTCTTATCTCTTAGGTTAACATTTTGATGAAAAAATTTTTATAAAACAGTTATAATTATTTAGAAATGAACTCGTGTCGAATTTCTGAACGCGATTCTGACTTGCCTAGTACCACGATATCCGTCCGTTTTAAAACGGCTGTCTTTCTCTCTGTCACACTTATATATAAGAGCGATAGAGAGGTGGAATGACGGACGCCAATGTTATGTATGCTTGGTGGTAGGGGCCATATGCCGTTCGGATACAAGGAATCGGGTCCGATAAAACGCGTCGTCTAATACAACTGGCTGAATACGCTAGGATGCCATGAACGAAAAAAAAATGCATATTATGACAATTTATAACGTAACATTTTTCATCTCTGTCTTTTTACTAACAAGTGAAAGAAACAAAAGAAAAAGTTGAAGTCTAAACGTCATGGAAAACAACATTCACTCAGTGAGCAAAATCGCACTTTGCTCACTGATTTCGCGAATCAAAAGAAGTCTTTTCGAGCTGCTGAGGTGAAAACTCTTTTAACAGATTCTCGTACCTCTTTTACGTACCACTTAACTGGAACTGGCCACTTCACGTCGATACATTAAATACTTGTTTGTCAATGTCATGTTATTTTCCGTTAGATTGTGTCGTTGGATGACATGACAGACAGTGTTATTGTGACATGTGATAATGCACATGATGAATTTTTTTAGACGAAATTATAATTATTTTTTTTGTTAGGAAAATGAAATCAAAAAAGTTATATGAAAAGATTTTTTAATTTATATTAAATTCATGTAAAGTATCATGTGTTAAAATATCTGCAACTAATAAATTAGGACCTTATATATTATGACTCTTTGTTTGCAGGACAGCGGGCCGAAACCTCTAAAATACGGCGAAGTAGCATACGCCCATACTTCCCCCTTCCTGGGCATCCTACCACCCGGGGCCACGCAGCCTGTGGTTGAAAACAACATGTATCGAGCGCCCATTTACGAGCACACACTACCGCAGACTGACTTCCTCGTCATACGCACAAGGTATTATCAAACCGAGATACAATTTGTATGGGAAACTAACCAGCATTATGACAAAAAAGGTTCAAACTAATGTCAATTTTTTAAATAAATAGACCCGAAGTAGAACTAAGTACTACTTTGTTATCTGGTACAAAATCGAGCAGAACATGGAAAGGGACCTGGAAACCGTGGTAGCACCCATAGAGTTTTTTGTTTAGGGCACTTAAATCTATAACATATCAAAATTTCAGAATATTTGACTGAAACCACATTTTCCATACTTTTGGTCCGGGGTCCTTTAATTCTCGATTTGCGGCTTTTCTAGTCGAAAATTTTTTTTGGCATACAAGCTTTTGATCCTGAACAGAAACAGAATGGATTGGCATCAAAAGATTGTCAAAATTACCATTTTCTCGCACCCTGTAATTTTTTCCAAAATCTGTAAATGCCAATTTTCATTAATTTATCCTCATAAGGCCCAATGTACATTACAATGCACACTCCACTTCAATGAAATTTGAACCTTTCATAAACTCGATAAAGTCACTTTTCCTTTGTTTGATTGTTTTTACATACAAACGAAATTCGGCACTGTTCCTTACACAGCAAAGTTCAAAATATGATTTAAAGAAATTAGTATGGTGGGCCTTACGAGGTTAAAATCGAGGGAAGGTCTTCTAAGACGATTTTCACGTAGCTACTTTGGATCTGGTAGCTGCCCTCACTGACCCAAAAATAATTTCCTCCCTTTATAATGGCATTGAGGCTTGAATCCAGGTTTTTTTCGAGCCTTGCCCGTTAAAGGGTTATATTGATTCAATATGTATATTATTTTAAACTTCAGACAAGCGTACTACATTCGAGAAATCGACGCGTTATACGTCGCCGGGCAAGAATGTCCGCTGTACGAGGTGCCGGGGCCCAACTCTAAGAGAGCTAACAACTTCGTTAGAGATTTCCTACAGGTAGGATTATTTACTGATCATTGTTATAAATGTTACAGGTAAGGCTCTGGTACAAAATTGTGTTATATGTTCCGAATTTTAATTTAAACTTCTTCATTAATTTGAAGAGAAAGTTACACAACTTTCTCTTCAAAAATGTTGCAATTGTCATTGGGTCTCGGGAGACTAGTATACAAGGAAAAATAGATTTACAAACTTTTTAACGTTAGACATCACACCAACGTTTGTATGTGTATTTGTACTGCTTGATTTTTGTAGCTTGGATAGTGAATAAGTTTATATATTTTGGTACAGTCAAGTGCAAAAATAAGGATCGAAAGAATGACGTTCTTATTACACAGAATTAGAGTGCACTGGGACATATTTTTGAACGTTTTTGTGTACACCTTATTTTGTCTTTGACTGTATATGAACTGTATGACATCTAATATTTAAATCTACTTAAAAAATAAAACTGAAAAAATATTTAAAAGAACAATTTGAGTTGTTCCTAAAAACTTCTAATAGGTAAACTTATAGTTTGTCAGATATAACTTTTTAACAAAAAATTAAATGATCGAAGTTGTGTCTCACAAATTATACCAGCCTTAAGAACATTAACCTGTTCAACATTATGCTCTTCTGTATTTGGGTGAATATCTGAGCGTTTCAACCGCCTAATTTTGGTGGCATCATTTTTGCCGAAGTTTCTAAACGTCTCAATGTTATACTTCGTCATTTGTATAAGGTACCGTGCCTCAAATGACAAAGTAGCACATTGTAACGAATAGAAACTTCGGTAAAAATTATGCGACCAAAATTAGGCGGTTGAAACGCTCAGATATTCACCCAAATACAGAAGAGCATAATGTTCAACAGGTTAATGTTCTTAAGGCTGGTATAGTTTGTGACACACAACTTCGATCATTAAATTTTTTGTTAAAAAGTTATCGGTTGAAACGCTTAGATATTCACCCATTTCTCATAACATTTAAGAGCTTCTTCTTTTTCTAGGTATACATATACCGTCTCTTTTGGAAATCGCGCGATAATCCACGCCGAATCAAAATGGACGACATCAAGCGCGCCTTCCCGTCCCATTCAGAAAGCTCCATCAGGAAACGACTGAAGCTTTGCGCTGATTTCAAGCGTACCGGATTGGATTCTAACTGGTAAGCTACCATTATATCAGTCGAAGGTAGTCTACTGCTGCATGTAGGCCTCCTCTAAAGGTTTCCACATTTTCTCGAAAACGTATGCCACTAGTTTAGCCGTGAGGTCCCGGAAAGGAACACAATTATCTAGCCCCAAAGAAAAAGTAACTAGAAGGTATTTTAAAGTCAAAGTCAAACTATTCTTTATTCAAGTAAGCTTATTAATAAGCATTTTCGAATCGTCTGACATATCAAGAGAGAGACAATCACAGACAGAAAATCTACTATTGGTTCAAACCATACACCGTTCCTGAGGAGAACCAGTAAGAAACTCAGGTGGACTTATTTTTTCAAAACAGTACAACATGCATTAAAGAATTTATTACATAAAAAAAGATTATTATAGACATTTTTATAAAAGAGAGAAATAAATAAAGGATCATAATATTAAACAAAAATAATAATTATTGTACAAGTTCACAATATTATTAAGCATCTATATCTATACTACTAGAGATGTAAAGGTCCTCTAGTTGTCAGAATAAAGAGAAATTAAGATTTAGAGATGTAAAAGGTCTCTAATCGTCATGATTTTAACAATAATAATAAAATAGAAAATTAACAATTTAGTGACAATCACAAAGCAACTATTCTTATTATATAAAAGACAACAGCCAATACCTATTTAAACATAACATCACAGTAAAATAAACTCAAATATTAAATTAAACTAGAGATGTATACTCTCTAATGTCAATAATACATAATTTTGGAGATGTAAAGTGCCCCCAATGTCAGTTAATAAATAATAATAATAATGATTTGGAGGTGTAAATAATCTCCAAATGTAAGTAAGTAAGTAAACACTTTATTGTACACGCAAAACATATAAATCACAATTGTAACAAAATAATAGCAATGTACAAAGGCGAACTTATCCCTGCAAGGGATCTCTTCCAGTTAACCTTTGAGCAATTGAGAGGAAAAGTATATTAACAGAGACAAACCAGCACTATGCAAAAAGCAAACTAAATATATATATGTACACCAAATATATATATAAAGATATATATATAAGATAAATACCAAAATACACGTATATAAATACATAATAACAATACGAAGTACTCAACCAGAACACAAGTCGTTCGATAGCCACAACTTATATAAATTTCTTTTGAGTGATGCTACCGACTGACACTGTCTAAGAGGCAGTGGCAACTTATTCCACAACTGCACTGCGTGGACCGTGAAAGATTTCGAATAACACCGAGTCTTGTTAGATGGTACAGCGAGCGTCAAGTTCACACTAGATCTCAAACGGTGCCCACTACCATCTGCCAAGTATGTAAATCTTTTAGAGAGATACGGAGGAGACGTGGGATTAAAAAGTACATTAAACAGCAGAGACAGAATGTGCACGTCCCTGCGCTGACGGATCGGGAGCCAACCAAGTCGAGAACGAAACTCGGAGACGTGATCATATTTTCGCAAACCAAAAACATACCTGATACAAACATTCTGAAGGCGCTCAAGCCTATCAAGAAGCTCCTCTCTGAGGTCCAAGAAAACAATATCACCATAATCCAAAAGCGGGAGCAACAGGGAGCGGGCAAGGGTCAGTTTGGTGTGAATAGGAAGGAAGTTCTGGAGACGCCTTAAAGAGTGTAGAGAAGCGAATAACTTTTTACTTACCTCAGCCGTGTGGGCAGTCCATGATAGCGTTTCATCCATGGTGATACCCAAATTCTTGACAGTAGAGGAGAAAGGGATGGGAATCCCATCAAAAATAATATTGGGTACCACCATTTCTGAGAGTTTGCTAATATAATAAGGACTACCAACAACAATCGCCTGCGACTTCGACGCATTGACCCTTAAGCCGAAACCACATGCCCAGCTGCGGATACATTCCAAATCATGATTCAACTGACAAATTAGAGATTCAAAATCCTCAATCGCAGCAGCAGCATAGATTTGAAGGTCGTCCGCATATAAATGGTAGGATGATTTCAGAGAAGCAGTGATACCATTAATAAAAATGGAGAAAAGTAAAGGCGAAAGCACTCCTCCCTGCGGAACGCCAGCGGAGAGATCGCACCAACAGGAGAACTTGTCATCCATCCGCACACGCTGACGCCTGCCAAACAAGTAGTCACGGAACCAGGACAGCGTTGTACTGGAAAAATTCAACGTTTGGAGGATTCCAAGTAAAACATCGAAATCCACCGTATTGAACGCGGAGCTAAAATCGAGAAGGACAAAATGTCAATAAAAAGTAAATAAAAAGGTGTATGAAACAAATGTTTCATGTCAGAAGACAGTTAAACTAACAGTCTTGTAAACTAGTGCTACAGAATACATAATTGCTCGTGCTCGTTGCAATGTACAAAAAATGCTCGTGGCGTCTTAAATAACGCCACTCACCTTTTTTGACCTCTCTTAAACAAGGGTTGCATAATAGTACATTGTGCATCAAGGGAGGTAAGTACGGAATTACTAACGAGAGTGTTAGAAGCCCGACGCCGTTAGGCGGAGGGCTTTTATGACTCGAGTTAGTATTCCGCTTACCTACCGTGATGCATACAATGTTTTTCATCACACTTGCCGACAAAAAAAAAGTTTTAAGACATAATATTATTAAATGACGTACTGACATGGTCTATTACTCCCTAGGGAATATCACTTTTCTATTACTCCCGCTACGCGCGCAAGCAATGGCGCGCTTAGACAGCAAGTGTGATGAAACATACTATAAAATCTCCCCCAGGTGGGTAATAAAACCCGAGTTCCGCCTACCATCCGAAGAGGAAATCCGCGCCATGGTATCCCCCGAGCAATGCTGCGCGTACTTCAGCATGGCGTCGGCGGAGCAGCGGCTGAAGGACGCCGGCTACGGGGAGAAGTTCATCTTCACTCCGCAGGAGGATGACGACGAGGAACTGCAGCTGAAGATGGATGATGAGGTGAGGATGGACCTGGTATAGACGCATTAGGAGGTAAATACCCATAGTTGCCACGCTGGGCAAGCGGATTGGCGATCGCAGTAATGTGTCCACTATGATGACGCTGCTGCTCATCATCAATCTTGTAGAATGGTCAGTGACACTTCAATCCCTTAGTCGACTTTTACGACACCCGCAGGAGTTGGGGTGGTGACAAATGTATTCTTACTGCCGTCATCACACGGCAATAGGACCTGTATGGTGGTCTAACTCTTCATCATAAGATTGTAAGAAGTGTTCCAAAACGGTTTACTGGCATGAATAGGACCTTTTGATAAATCACAGTGATATTGTTAGTCCCTTCAGACAGATGACGCAAATAGCGGTTTGTGAGGAGAAATGTTTCAATACCTTTTACTAACGTGCTTTGGGTGACTTTCTTTATGTAATTTAAATGAAATGCTGTACTTAGTCGGTAGCTAAAATTGTTCTTACTTAGTAATCTGGTAACCCAAAGAGAATCTTGGTCTCTGACACGAGAGAACGCCAGTCTTTCTTATTTTGCATAGCATCACTCGTTTAGTATTTATATTGCGAAATTAGATCTAAGAGTGTCGTAAGTGGTACTCAAAATACAAATATTAGCTGAAACTCGGGCTTAAAAGCTATCGAAGGTCTTCGCCCCTTGTATCTACCGATATGGTAGAGCTACTATGACAGCGGCTGAAGGACGCCGGCTACGGGGAGAAGTTCTTCACTCCGCAGGAGGATGACGACGAGGAACTGCAGCTGAAGATGGATGATGAGGTGAGGATGGACCTGGTTATGGGACCTGTCATCATCATCCTATGTTAGTCCAGTGCTGAACGTAGGCCTCTCCTATTAACTATGCGTATAGACGCATTAGGAGGTAAATGCCCATAATGTAATTTTAATGGAATACTGTACTTAGTCGGTAGCTTAAAGTGTTCTTACTTAGCCACTCGCTTTCTTTGATTTTTGCGATAGACTCTATGTCTATGTAAAATAAGAGTGATGACATGTAACAAAAGCTACATGAAGCAAGTGAGTGGTTAGTAATCTGGTAACCCACAGAGAATTTTGGTTTTCAACGAAAGAACTCCATTTATTCTTATTGTGCGTTGCACTACTCTAGTACGGTATTTATCATCATCATCAGCCAATTGACGTCCACTGCTGGACATAGGCCTCCCCCAGAGAGTTCCACAAAGATCGGTCGTGAGCTGTCCGCATCCATTGGTACGGTATTTATAGTGCGATTAAATCTAAGAATGTCGTAAGTGGTACTCAAAATACAAATATTAGCTGAAACTCGGGCTTAAATGCTATCGAAGGTCTTCGCCCCTTGTATCTACCGATATGGTAGAGCTACTAAGACAGCGGCTGAAGGACGCCGGCTACGGGGAGAAGTTCATCTTCACTCCGCAGGAGGATGACGACGAGGAACTGCAGCTGAAGATAGATGATGAGGTGAGGATGGACCTGGTTATACCGTCGCTTAGCGCTCGTTTGACGGAAAAAACACCAATGTTCAGTATGAAAGAAAGGTGATATTAGCGTGGATTGGTTGGTCTAACTCTTCATCGAACAGGAGATAAAAATAGCAGTTTGTAAGAAGTGTCCCAATGAATCGTATTGAAAATAGAATACCATATATCATATTTAGTGGGTACCTAAAAGTGTAACAATTTTTGTATTCTTTTTATTGGGTATTTAGAAAAAAATATTGCCAAATGGTCTTATATGTTTGGTGAAGATGGATGATGACGTAAAAAGCAGCGTGTAAAAAGAATATTATGTAATGAAGAGCTTAAAATGGACAACAAAGTAATGATGAGGGTTGATTAGATATTTTCTATTATTCAAGCGATAAATAAAAACAGATTGTAATGAATATAAATAGAAAAGTTTAACGATGTGGTTAGGGCTTTACTTTAACCCTATCATAAATCCCACATTGGCGTTATAAAATGTTATATAACATCATCATTCTCTCTTTGACATTGTAGTTTTCTACAAAATTTTCCTAGTTATACATTATTTTATAATATATACCAGAAATAACATCCAGTTTGGGTAACAGCCAGATAACAAACAGACATAATGGCGCTTATGTTTGTTTGTAGTCTATAATTCAAAGTAGTCTCTTTTCTTTTAAAACGGACTTTAAGTTTTAATATTAATTAGCTGTAACTAATTACGTTACTGATGACTGAATTACAATTTCATGCTGTTAAACTAACAAACTTCTTACACAGGTGAAAGTGGCCCCCTGGAACACAACCCGTGCCTACATCCAAGCTATGCGCGGCAAATGCCTCCTCCAACTGACCGGCCCAGCGGACCCCACCGGCTGCGGTGAAGGCTTCTCCTACGTTCGAGTACCCAACAAGCCGACACAGCAGCCCAATGAAGAAGCACAACCGAAGAGGACTGTGACGGGAACTGATGCTGATCTGAGGAGACTTAGCTTGAACAATGCTAAAGCTCTGCTTAGGAAATTTGGCGTGCCTGAGGAAGAGGTATGTAAAAACGACAATTTTGAGTCTAGGCTCATAATTGGGCATTTTCGCGAGAAGAGATCCAAAAACTTTTTTTTCTGAAACAGGTAAATTTTATGTTTTTCCTACTCAGAATCACGAGCTCTTTCGATCCTACTAGAAGAAAAAAAGTGTCCCAACTTTTTGTTTCTATTACGTAACCGTTTTTCAAACACTTTGTACAGCAGTTACAAAGTGGAGAACATGTAAAATGTATGAAAAATATGGGACCATTTTTTTCTTGTACTTTTTTTCTCCTAGATTGAAAGAACTCGTTATTCTGAGTAGGAAAAACATTAAAATTACCTACCTTAAAAAAATTTTTTTTTGGATCTCTTCTCGCGAAAATGTCCAATTATTATATGTCAAGAAGCCGATATAATAGCCAGATGAGAAGGTGCTGCAGAAGAAACCTGTGACGGGAACAAATGATTTGAGGAGACTTAGCGTGATCAATGCTAAAGCTCTGCTTAGAAAATTTGGTGTGCCTGAGGAAGAGGTATGTAAAACCAACGATTTTGAGCCTAGGGTCATATTGTATGTCAAGAAGCCGATATAATAGCCAGATGAGAAGCTGCTGCAGAAGAAAACTGTGACGGGAATAGATGATTTGGGGAGACTTAGCTTGAACAATGCTAAAGCTCTGCTTAGGAAATTTGGCGTGCCTGAGGGAGAGGTATGTAAAAACCAACGATTTTGAGTCTAGGCTCATATTATACAGGGTGGTCCAAACCTTGACGTCAAAAAATTTTTTTAGATTCCTCACGTTATGAGCTATCAGAATATACCCCATGTATGTTAGCCGATTTTTTGTAGTTTTCGAGTATTGAATTTTTGAAAAATTTTTTTTTTTGAAATTCTGGAATGAAGGATTTTATTAATAAAAATAAAACTATTGGGTTTTTAACTAGTTTCTTTTTGTAAAAGCATTTACTGACAAAAAAATTAGCGTCTTAGGGCAGTCTTTAGATTACCAAAAATCCTTGGGATATGTTTTATTTTTTTTTATTTACCTACATTAATGCTATTTTGATGCGTTTTTAACGTAAAATTTTGAATTTGGTATTTTTTATCCTACTTGTATCAAAGTGAGGACGCAATTTTTTTTGTTAGTAAGTGCTTTATTTGTAGTACCTAGTACTTTCACAAAAAGAAAATATTTAAAAAACCCAATAGTTTTTTTTTATCAGTAAATTTCTTCATTCCAGTATTTCTCTAAACATTTTTTTCAAAAATTCATAACTCGAAAACTACAAAAAATCGGCTAACATACATGGGGTATATTCTGATAGCCCATGACCAGTGGTCGGATATCCCGGTGCAACAAGGGGTGAATGACCTCAAACATTATACTAATATGGATATACCACGGGATTCCACAAAATTACATCCAGTAAAATTTAGTAATATTTTGTAACGCAATATAAGTGCATGTACATACAAGCGTTTATTATTATGCGATTACTACAATTATTTTAAAAGATAGGTTATAAATTTTGTTTAATATTGACCTTAGTACCAAATAGCCTTTTGGTATGAATATTCTTAAATAAAAGAGTTTAGCTTTAAAAATAGAAGCTTTTTACTAAGGCACAATAGGTTCCACTTCTAGAAATTGCGAACGTAAAAAAAACAGAAATATCATATGATACACGATTATTTTAATCCGTGATCAGGATTAAAACAATATCCATACCCAGCCTAAATTAAACATTTTAGGTGAGGTCTCCCGCAGATACCTCAAAATTTTATTAATTTAAAGTTAAAGAAAAATTGTATCCAATAACCACTAAATGGTACATGGTCTTCCTGAGGTCATCAATTACTAAGTTAGAAAAAATATACCTGGTTACGGATTAAACATCCTCGTGTATGTAACATAAAATCAAATATTTTTAAGCATGAAGACTTGACACACCTATGCAGACACATTAGAGTAAATATATGTATTTTATGAAAAAATTATGGCTTACTAGGTTCTATAAAGTTAAAATAGCATATAATTATTTTCAATGGATTCCTTTTCACATCTAAAATCCATTTGTACGCCGAAAAAGTCCTTTCCACGTCTACGGATGTCAGTGGAGCAAATTTGTAAAGATACACTTCAGATTTCACAAACCGTTGTTCAAAACCATTCTTTTTAATTCGGACAAGTTTGGGATTGTTCGACTTAGGATCACGAGCTCTTTCAATCCTACTAGGACAAAAGAAGTGTCCAAAAATGTTTTTTTTTTTCCATTACGCTATCGTTTTTATAGACTTTGTATGGCGATAGCGTAATGGAAGAAATTTACGAAAATTGTGGGACAGTTTTTTCACCTATCTAAATGAAAAGACCTCGTGATCCTGAGTCGAACAAGCCCAAACTTGTCCGAATTAAAAAAAAAGTGTTTTGAACAACGGTTTGTGAAAACGCCCAAAGATTTCGTTTATGTTCGCAATTTGAGCTGCCTTTTTAAGTATATACCTACCTATCAGATCTATATTTTTTTTTTCAAACTAAACCCGGGAATTTAGGTCATATCCATATTAACTTTTCTACTTGGTATCCCCTGGTGTTGCACCGGGATATCCGACCACTGCCCATGACGTAGAGAACCTAAAAAAAAATTTTTGACGTCAAGGTTTGGACCATCCTGTATATCAAGAAGCCGATATAATAGCCAGATGAGAAAGTGCTACAGAAGAAAACTGTGACGGGAACAAATGATTTGGGGAGACTTAGCGTGAACAATGCTAAAGCTCTGCTTAGGAAATTCGGCGTGCCCGAGGAAGGTGTATGTATAAAAGACAATTTTTCAGAATATAGTGGGCTTTGAAGAAGAGTGAACTGTTACAAATTATTCAGACATATATTCCGACGTGTGTCTAAAAGTAGCTACAGTAGACTATTGAGGAGGCGTAGGGAAGGACAGGAATATGATGATTTGAAGAGACTGAGCCTGAACAATGCTTAGGAAGTTTAGCGTGCCTGAGGAAGAGGTATAATAACATAAAATACTACAACTGCTGTTGCCCGAGAAAGAGGTAGTTTTTAAATCTCAATTGTTAAACAGGGCGTGTGAGACGAAGCCTGAGCCCCTACAAGTCCAACAATGATTTAAAGCGAAGAGAATCGTTACTAGCTTAGCTTGAATAATCTTTGCGTCGAAAGTTTGTCATTCAGTCTCTCAGTTGATAAAACAGAGAAATGACGCTAGTTAGTGCATTTTTATTACAAAACATTTTAATGTCCTTGGTACGATTTTATAAGACAAATAGGAATCTTTCTCGATTACATCGTCGGCTGACAAGCAAAACTCACTATAAAAACTGTCACTACTCTTAGCAACCTCTTATGTCAGTATTAAATCAGAACTGAGATAAGAGCTTTATTTCAAGTAGGTATTTGTTACTTAGTGAGTTTTGCTTGTCAACTGACGATATTCTCTATCAATAGTCTTGTGGCCAACTTACGCTGTTTGTCAATAGATCAAGAAGCTGTCTCGATGGGAGGTCATAGACGTGGTTCGGACACTCTCGACGGAGAAGGCGAAGGCCGGTGAAGAGGGCATGACCAAGTTCTCCAGAGGGAACCGGTTCTCAATCGCTGAACATCAAGAAAGGTAAACTGTTTAGAGGTATGTCAGTACACTTTGTGCCGTATTTTTGCCTTCGATATAATAGTTTCTAACTGTAATCCATAGTTTGGAAATAAACCCCTGTAATGCATTAAACAAACCACCAAAAATGAAATCACGTACCTGATAATGATAAAGTTCACGGTGTCCTGCAAACTTCAATATTTATGTACACATTTACAAGTTTTGTCCGGGCCCGGTGCAGTTCTTCACATAACACACCTTTATTATTATATTATATTTGTTATAATCGTCTAACACACAATATACAAACACTATTTATATACAAATCCGAGTTTTTTCCGCAGAGTAAACTTTTTCAAACCGCCATTAACGAGACCGACCGTTTAGACTGGTTCATTAGGTTGTTTTTCGAGCGTCGCTCACTGCGCGCATGCGCGGTGCGTTTTTAAGTTTTTAATATTTTACCAGCCAGTGAGTTTCAAAATTGAAAGAATGTAAAATGCATGTACACACTTTTATAAGTGGTAATGGAATTGAAATCCTTGAATAACATGCGTGTATGTTGCGAGCTATCATTTATGAAGAATAAACGAAAAAAAGTGCGTTTTATAAACTACCTCCGGTTTTAACCGTAAATTACGGGCGCAAGATGACATTTTAATAGAAACTCAGTGGCACTATTTTATCAAAAAATAATTAAAAGTCGTTAACTATACAGATATTCTATTTCACGAAGTCCGTTTGGTTATGAATGTTGTCAGGCGTGCATGTATACAATGCTTTAGTGTGCGTAAGCGCGGGAGCGCTCAGTCACGATCGCGACGCGGTCGAGGTCGCTAGTGTTCTGAGTTCACGCCAGATTGTTTCACGAAGTAGCGTTAGCATGGAAACTAAACGTCGAAAAAATTTATGAAAAAAAATTTTTTTTTTGTAAATTTATATCATCCACGCTGATAAGAATGACGATAGTAATTGTTAAAATTATTATTTTTTACTTACAATACATTTTAATCACATGTAGGTACTTCTGCTACTATTATTACGATTCTTTTTTGTATTATTTGTGCGTGGTGAATACATTGTTTCACTGAATTGAACTTTTAATATTCGTCAGATAGTGTTTTTTTTTCTTTGTGATATCTAAATTAAAATGCTTACTTATATAAACACGTTTGGCTTTTATTTACTACCCGTAATAATTCCTTCAAATTTTAACTAAAAGATCAAAGTATTTCAACGAAATGTTACTTTAAAATATATACATATTAATTGATGTAATCAGGTTTCCGTGCTAACGTTCCTCAAGTTCGCGCACACAAGCACGCTTATCTGTACACTTTACACACACAACGAAAGCCAAACGGACTTCGTGAGATAGAATATCTGTACCAGTAACAACGCAACTCTAAACGCTATCTTCACCTCATCGCAACCCTTCGAAAATTTGTCCTTTTATTTATCTGTAGTTGTAAATGAAAGAGACACGATGTCTTTATGGGTGAATCAACTTTTTTCTGTCTGTTATTGCCATGGTTACGGTCGCCTGAGTCACGCTGGTTTTTCGCATAGTACAAGATTTTTTTTTTGTGTTATTGTAATATTATTTAATTTATTTTCTTGATTAGCTGATTTTAATATATTTACGTATTACAGATACAAAGAAGAATGCCAGCGTATATTCGAACTGCAAAACCGTGTACTGGCGAGCGCGGAAGTGCTTAGTACAGACGAGGCGGAAAGTTCTGTCAGCGAGGAGTCAGACATGGAAGAGATGGGCAAGAATCTGGAAAACATGCTTGCTAACAAGAAAACTACTGAACAGGTTGGTCACTTTTACGCCATGTTTGATACAGTGCATTCATCCTTACTTGCCTTATCATGTAAACAAATAAAACGTCAAAGATGATCAAAGACAATCACTAGTGATTAGAAATGTCGAAATAATGAAATGTCAGCGATAATTTCACTATTTACGTAAATAGAGGATTATCGATTTTGCGTCGTCTGACAAGAAGAGAACTAATTAGTACAATATTATATCAAAAACATATTGAAATCAACTACAACAAGTTTGGTAAATGACTACAATTAATTTTAATTGCATTTTTTCCAAGTTGTCATGCCAACATTACGGTACATAGACAATCTAGACGTCGCAATGTCAGATTCAGCTCAGCTTTCGCGGCTGATGCCTGTACCCCTCGGCCACTCGGTCCTCAACCGAAGCTTAGCACGTGGGTAAACCTATGCCGAAATTCATGAGCAGACTGAATCTTTACATTTACATATCTTATCACTTACATCTTTACATTTTATTACAGCATTAATTAAATTTTATTATTGAATTACGGCCTATTTCAAAATCCTCAGATAAATATATACATCAGATAAAGTTATCTTTATCATTTTCCCCAGGAATGAAAAAAAAGCACAGCTAATATTGATTTGTAGTGAGGGGCTCTTAATTCTTCATCAACTAAAGTTTCCTGTAAAATATTTAACGGAATTGCGCTGCGCGCACACTGCTGTAGCAAATGCTAAGTCGGCGCTTTTTTGTTACGATGTCGTGACATTAAATTAGATAGTAATTAGTTAATAGTTTGTAATTAGTTAAATGCTCATATTGTCATGGCATGTTTCCATAAAGTATCTATCTATCTAACTAATTGATTTGTCTATGTTGTAGTTATCTATGGAAAGGGAGGAAGCCGAAAGGGCTGAGCTAAGGAAGATGATTCTCGGTCAAGACAAGAAACCGCAGATCAACCAGCCAGATCAACAACAGACTTCCAGCCAAGGTACAGTCAAGTGCAAAAAGAAGTATCGAAAGAATCCGCTCATAAATATGTTACGACGTTCTTATTACACAGAATTAGAGTGCACTGGGACATATTTTTGAACATTTTAGTGTACACCTTATTTTGTCTTTGACTTTTATTTTTTCGCTATTTTTTCTTAAACCTCGACGCAGGCTTACGATATGATAGTATTTTATACTTAAAACAGCACCTAGGCATACTGTGGAAGCCTCAGAGAACAATCAAACTACTCTGCTTCCTCGATAGTACTTTTATATTAATCTTTTCTTTCCTATATTATAGCAATACAATTATAGATTTTAACATGAAGCCTGTCCAACTTGAACTGATCACCCTATCTAGATTCTTCTACATGACAGAGACGGCAAGCATTCTAAATTTGAATTAAATATCATGCCAGCCCCCTTCGTAATGTGTAATAGACTCTAAAGGTTTAATACCTAAGTCCAGTGGTTCACTTGAAAAATGGGGTTACTTTGATAAATTTTGGCCATAAAAGTCCGTTTAGGTTATACTAAAGTACCTTATTAGGTATTTGATTAGACTCACCGTTAAAATTACATAGTATGAATAAAAAAATTCTAAGTCGCATGTGCAATTTAAAGTTACCCCGTTCTACAATACCTTATTAGCATTTTAAATATTTCTTTAAACATTTTGCATGATTCGTGGCTTAACACGGTCCTCGATTGCAAAAGTAATGTTATGTAACGATTGTATAAAATCCTATTATTCCCAGGTCGAGTCCTCCGTATAAACCGCACATTCCGCAACGCGACCGGGCAGCGGTACACGCGCGTCGAACTCGTCAGGAAAGCCGCAGTCATAGAAGCATATACCAAGATACGGTCAACAAAAGACGACGCGTTTATACGACAGTTTGCGACCATGGACGAAACTCAGAAGGAAGAGATGAAGCGAGAGAAGCGGAGAATTCAGGTTTGTTGTCACTTTCATACCGTAACTTTAATACTAATGTTTGAGCGTCAGAAAGGCTATCGTCATAGAAGCATACAACAAAATACGGTCAACGAAAGACGAAGCCTTCATACGACAGTTCGCCACCATGGACGAAACTCAAAAGGAAGAGATGAAGCGAGAGAAGAGGAGAATTGAGGTTTGTTGTCACTTTCATACCTAAACCTTAAGACTAATGTTTGAGAGCGTCAGAAAGGCTTTCGTCATAGAAGCATACAACAAAATACGGTCAACGAGACGACGCGTTTATACGACAGTTTGCGACCATGGACGAATCTCAGAAGGAAGAGATGAAGCGAGAGAAGCGAAAAATTCAGGTTTGTTGTCACTTTCATACCTTTAACACTAATGTTTGAGAGCGTCAGAAAGGCTATCGTCATAGAAGCATACATCAACATACGGTCAACGAAATATGACGCGCTTATACGACAGTTTGCGACCATGAACGAAGCTCAGAAGGAAGAGATGTTTCTTTACTATCCTTATATTTAAACATTAGTAGGACTTAGAGAGCATCCATTAATTACGTCACACCTCAAGGGGGAGGGAGGGGATCCACAAAATGTGACATATCGTGACGTGACGTGAGAAAATCCAAAATCCTTGGACGGAGGAAGAATGAGTTAATTTTACAAATCATTTTAAGCAATCCTAATAAAAAGTTACTTTCAAAGTGATGTTGTAATTTTTACCGTCTTACACTACAAACTTTCACAATTATCACTCATATTTTAAAGACAAACGGGTCTTAATCGCGTAAACTTACGTTTAATTATATCCTAATAAATATAATTATTATTGACAGCTTGTCAACTTGAAACATAAATAAAATTTTCTCTCTAAATATTTATTATATTTTGTTGTTTTTAACTACAGTTCTTGCCTAGTTTTGTGCTCACTATAACGTAAATTATGGTCCCCGCCATATGTAATAAATGTGGAACAAAAGTGACTCCGCGAAAGTTCCTGGATTGTGCATCTTGCCACGGTCGCTATTGCTTGGATTGCCTGGAAACTCTTGGCGTCAGCTATAAGAGGTATGCTCTGATGACCATCGAACAACGATTAAATTGGAAATGCCGAAATTGCCACCAAATTCCTGACAAAACATCAAGCTCCAATAAAGGCAAGAAATCGCTTACACCTCTAGCTAAGCCAAGCACTTCTAGTGCTACCGTTACCCCTCAAGAAAACCCACAATGTTACTCCAATGCTAACATATCGCAAAGGCAACCCATGCCTCGCTTAGACGATTCTACGCTAGAAAATTACGCGCTTCACGAGCTCGTTCTTGAAGTCAAGGCCTTGCGTGAAGAGGTCAGAGTTTTAAATAATCGATTCGCAGAAGTTGTTGACTCTCTTCACAATCGTATCGGCAAACATGAAATCGGAATCACGCATTTGAATCAGGCTCAACATGACGAGATAGCAAGTTCCTTAAAGTCTTGCCCTAAGACTAACCAGGTCCCGATTGCTAAGCCTGACCGCCCAAAAACAAAACCCAAGACATCAACCGAGCACAGTTCTTCCCCACAATATGTTTCTACTGCCGCCAACTCCTCTGCTACTTACACAACTGCAAAAATTTGTGATAGCGCACCCACTACTGCGGTAAATGTTTCCAGTAATATACCAGTTGCAGACTTACCTCCGACTAACCCCGTCACAGACATAGACACTTTAAGAAACAACCTGAGATCTGTCCTCTGCACTGCTGGCCCCGAAATCACTTCTTTAAAGGCCGCTGAACCTCAGAAGCTGGTCCATCTATGGAACATGGAATCGGGCCCCAATGAAGTACTGGAATATCTCCAAAAACTGTGTCCTACAGGCAGTTGTACAGTAGAACAACTGAAATCTAAAGGAGACTACAAATCTTATAAACTCTCTATTCCGGAAGCTTTTAACACAACCTGTCTATCCCCACAAGTATGGCCCTTGAATGCTAGAATTAAACCCTGGACATTTTTTCGAGCCCCCCACTATGTTAAATTCTAAAACTGATGGATCACACCAAGCTAGTTACAAAGCCCACCACGTCCCACGCCTGAATTTAATCTACCAGAACGTCAGAGGACTCAAGACCAAGCTCCAGCACTGGCAGCAGTCTCTTCTCTCTCAAGATGCAGATGTCATTGCAGTTACTGAGACCTTCCTAGACAATTCCGTCGATGATGCTGAAGTAGCTCCAGATGGGTGGACCGTTCTTCGTCGTGATCGTCCCAATCGACGCGGAGGTGGAGTCTTACTCGTGGCCCGACCCGGAATTACCTTACAGAGACATCATGAGCTAGAAACTGCCGCCGGTGAAGATCTATGGTGCTCCTTCTTACTTAATAATGTAACATTTTTCATTGCTGTAATTTATATGCCTCCGCAATCCTGCGACTCAATGTATATGGATCTATTTCAAACCATTGAATCTAAAATTGATAGCCTCTCAGAACCGTTTATTTTACTAGGAGATCTAAATTTAAATAGTGCTTCTCTAAACATATGTACGTACTACAATTACTTTTTAAATTTTACCGACTTAATAGACAAAAATATTATTCAAAACTCTTTCGGAAACAGACTTGACGTAGTATTGGTACAACAAATTTGCTCAGCAAGTGTTATTAAAATGACGGGTGAGGGTCTAGTGCCTCACGCCGATCCCTATCACCCACCCCTTGAAATTTTAATCGAGTATGATTTATCCCGGTTTAAGCATAAGTCCTTTCTTTCCCCCAGTAATCTGGACAGTTCAAAGGACTGGAACTTTGCTAAAGCTGATTACAATCTACTCTACCATAGGCTCCAAGACAATAACTGGTCTCTTGTTTATCAATCCGCTGACGTCGATACTGCTACGGACGCTTTCTACCATTCTTTGTATTCCATATTCAATGAATGCATTCCTAAAAAATTAAGATCACATAAAAAATGTAGACGCTACCCAGTCTGGTTTACAACCGAGATCATTACTCTAATATCCCAAAAAGCCAAACTTCATCGGCAATGGAAATCTACAAATGATGTCTATACTTATAATTCATTTAGTGAGTTAAGAACGCAAGTAAAAATGCGCATAAGCCATGCATACAACGCCCATATTAGATCCATCGAAACAAATATCTTAGCTAACCCTCTCAGTTTTTGGAATCATATCAGTAGTTTGAAGTCAAAGGGAGGTTTCGAATCTACCATTTCTTATAACGGCAAAGAACACAAAGATGCAGATGCCGCCACAGCTTTTGCTGATTTTTTTTCTAGTGTATTTTTACCCAATACTCCACTTCTTGACACTGACTTGGCCATGCGAAATGACTTATCTGTATCGGCTAGTCGAATCCACATAAATGATATATCTTTAGAAGACATAAACACTGCAATTGACAAACTGAGGCCTAGAAGTGCAGTTGGCCCTGACAATGTCCCCTCATTTATTATTAAAGCTGCCAAAGAATTTATACTTTATCCCATCTACCACATTTTTAAACTCATTATCTCTACAAGTAAATATCCCACTATTTGGAAAACTTCACGTGTTAAGCCCATACCAAAAACTAAAAACTTATCTAAAGCTGAAAACTACCGTCCCATTGCCATTCTGTCCTGTTTATCTAAAGTTTTTGAATCCATTTTACACAATAAAATCTCCATCCAAATTGCACCCTACCTTTCTGACTGTCAACATGGTTTTCGCGCCAAAAGATCAGTTAATAGTAATCTACTATTAGTAACAGACACTATTTCACGATATTTAGACCAAGGCTCCCAAGTTGACATAATATATTTTGATTTTCAAAAGGCATTCGACCGTGTCGATAATGACACTCTTCTAGAAAAACTTGCTACGTTTGGTTTTACTCCGAAACTCCTCCGTCTAATTGCCGACTACTTCAAAGATCGACAACAGTTTGTGCGACACGGTTGTTTTGATTCTTCTCCATACCATACCCGGTCTGGCGTTAGCCAAGGCTCCATACTCGGTCCTTTGTTTTTCATACTAATGATTAACGACATTGAAAATGTGCTCCAAAACTCTAGTTGCTTACTCTACGCGGATGACCTTAAGCTTATACGCTGCATAAACAACCACAATGACTGCAACCTACTACAACAAGATATAGACGCTCTTCTCCACTGGAGTATAAATAACAAATTACTCTTCAACCCCTCTAAATGCTGCGTAATGTCTTTCAGTCGATCTGCTACACCACATCACCATATCTATTTATTAGACTACAATCAAATTACCCGTGTTAACTCAGTTAAAGATCTTGGTGTTATCTTTGATCCGAAACTCACTTTCAATCAACATATCACATCTCTTGCATCCGACTGCTATAAAAGATTAGGTTTCATCACTCGCAACGCAAGTAACTTTACGAACCCTAAAACTCTGCAGTTATTATATACCGCACTAGTTAGGAGCAAAATCGAATCCGCCTCTATAATCTGGAGCCCACATGAAGCAACTCATGCCCTGCTCCTAGAAAAGGTCCAAAAAGTTTTTCTACGTTTCCTGTACAAGAAAACATATGGATACTACCCTTTCCTCTACCCCACCAAATTCCTACTCGGTACATTAGGTTTCAACTCCCTACAGGTTAGGCGCACTTATGACTTACTTTACATTATTTGTCAGATTCTTAGGGGCGATTCGGATTGCACAGAATTGACTACTAGGACCGTTGCTTTATTCGTTCCCGATAAATACTTGCGCAGCCGAAACCATCACCTCCTTGCTGAGGAGACGGCCCGCACGTTAGCTCACCAATTTTCCCCAATCCCACACGGACGTGTCTTGCTGAACAAACTTTTAACTACTTTACCTTACTGCGACTTATTTCATGAGAAGCCATCTACTTTGAAACCCCGTTTATTGAAGTTCTGCGAGGATATTAATTAATTATATGTATGTCATTATATTTTCTTAGTTTCGTTTTTAATGTACTTTGTCAAACAACGCATTGGCGTAAGCTGTAATGTTGTATGATATCTATTAAACAAATAAACAAATAAACAAATAATTGACCGATGACCTGGTGAAGGTCGCGGGAGTCCGCTGGATGCGGGTGGCGCAGGACCGGTCATTGTGGCAATCTTTGGGGGAGGCCTATGTTCAGCAGTGGAGGTCTTTCGGCTGATGTGATGATGATGATGAAATATAATTAAACGTTAGTTAATAGGATATAATTAAACGTAAGTTTACGCGATTAAGACCCGTTTGTCTTTAAAATATTAAACTACAAACCTACATGTGACGTCACACTAAGGGGGTAGTTAATTGTGACGAAGTGTGACAAAGAGGAGGGGAGGGGTCCGAAAAATCATAAAATTGGTGTGGCGTAATTAATGGATGATCCCTTATGACTAATGTTTAAGCGCGTTAGAAGGCTGCCCTCATAGAAGCATACACCAATTCAGGTTTGTTCTAATACTGTCATACATAAGTCGTAGTATAATTACTAGAACAATAGTAGTAGTAATTGTGGTTTTAAACATTACAACATCTGCATCGAATTGAAATGGTAAAAGTTCTATAAATGAAACGGTAGACCATAATTATGTCGTTGGCTGAGTTAGACACATTTTATTCACAAGGTTTTTCATGTAAATAATATTTTTATTCTTGCTTTATTTAACCAATATTACTTTAAGTAAAATATAGTTTGGTTATGGTTGCATTTTTGTCACTACAATTTAAACTTTGTTTCAGGAACAACTCAGACGTATCAAACGAAATCAAGAGAGAGAAAGACTGGCTGGCAATGTCACTACACCAGGGGTATTCAATACTGATAGTAAGAAGATTTTGTTCATTTTTCCTAAATTATTTTATAGGTACATCACATCATATATCAGTAGCCTTTCACAGTCCACTGCTGGACGTATGCTTCTACTATTACTTGTGTATGAACGCATTAAGAGGTAATGCCCATAATCGCCAATTAGAAGCGGATTGGCGATCGCAGGAGTCTGTCCACTATGGTGATGTATCGACTATCGATGAACAAAATTATACCCAATGAAACATCGTTACAATAATGTAATTAGGCTTTTAGATATATACGAATGCAGTGGCGACCAACAGTTAATTAGGGACATAATTACTCATGTTGGATTTTTTTTTAAAAGACTCCGTCCAACAGTTATGTTTTGAATAACACATTGTATAATAATTGTTTAACTAACTCTAACTAAACCATATAAAAAAGGTGTATACCATTTTTTATTACCTTCCCATATTTTATCCTTTATTAAAATAATTTAAATTACATAAAACAAAACACATACACACCTAACCACCAAACATTTACATAAATGGCATAAAACAAAATAATTATATCCCTAATAATCTACCGCCACTGTATAATACTTATGCCTAAAAGCCGGATTACGTTAAATAAAAGTTAGCGATGAATCGTCAAGTGTCAATTATTTATCGATAGTCGATAAAACACTTCGGTCAATCCCTCTGACAGTTTAGTTTTTGAAGAATTCCGCTCCTTGCTTATAAATTTGCCCTTACTTACCAAGCCACTAAGTATTGTTTGTCCCTTTCGGTTTTATCAATCTGTCTTTAAAACTAAAAGGGACAAACTATACTAATAGTGGCTTGCTAAGGCACTGGTCTCACCGCGAGCTACTAAGCTATGAACTGCGGGCTACAAACACGAACAAAAGATACCCACTGCCGTGTAAATAAAAGAGACACGGCGATACTCGCCCAGCTATCAGCTATCACCGCCGGGCGAGTATCGCCGTGTCTCGCGACTATACAACTTTTTTACACGGGACTGCGTATCTTTCGTTCGTGTTTATAGCCTATAGTTCATAGCTTAGTAGGTCGCCTAAGTTAGGATGTGTGTATGAATAAGGCGGTTATTTTAGATGTCATTTACCTAAAGATCTTCTATTACCCAGGTATGAGTATGTCGTCATCCAACGACCTGGGATCCGCATCGCCAGGACTCATACCGTTGGGTCAAATCAAGCAAGAACCCGATCTCCATACACCATCGCGTCGGCGCGCTAAGTTGAAACCAGACTTGAAGTTGAAGGTACGAAATAACAGAACACATTATTCTTTCCCACAATTTGTTTTATAATTAAACAAATTGATATTGGTGTTACTTTTTTTACAATGCGGATAATCAAAACCTCCATACTGACCCATTTGGATTGATCACTTGTATAATATATGGATGCGTATAGATACTTTAATACATAGACAGCAACGACCAAGGAACAAAATAAACATTTCTGATAATAGATACACAACCCAGATTCGAACCAAGGTCACTATACCAACTATCCTATAGATAATCCCACAATGTCGTAACAGATGTGCTTACCATAGAAAAAATCAACTGCGAAAGACTCTAGTTGCCACGGGATTCGAACACGCTTCCTGTGGATTGCGGGTCCAACGTGCTTCCAATTACACCAGACGACCTTCCGTCGATCACAGCGAATTTAGTCAATGGTATTGTGAAGCTAATCACTAGCGACATCTGTACTTAATGTTTCGAAGGTACTACAACCTTAAGCCACTCAAAGACGTGTATCTACCACAATCGTCCGCAAACTCGACAGCTCTCCGTTGCGTTGAATTTGCTATAGAGGGCGCTGTAATCAATTCATGATTAGAAAATATCAATTTGTTTTATAATTAAACAAATTGATGTGGATTGATCAAATGGATGCCGGCAAAGCTTTTATGTGGTTCGAAATTTCATTAATCCGTCAACGCTTAATCATTTTTTCTACTCCCGTACTGTCATTTACATGGTCGTGAACACACCTTTAAGCCCCTACCTTACAGATGTCAAGATAAGTCTATATTGTCTATTCCCTATAAACGCATTCGGGTTTACACGCAGTGCGTTTATTGCATTTTAAGACACCTCGTGTATTTGTATACATTTTAAGACACCTCGTGTATTTGTATACACGAGATGTCTTAAAATGCAAAAAACTTAATGAAATACATGGCAGTAGTTAAAAAAAATAATTCTGATGAACAGTAAACCATAGAGAAGCTTTCTTTTTTAATTTTTACGTCTCCCGCCCGACCTTCATGATTAATAAAGTTGTGTTTGACTAAGAATATTTCTCAAAACAATTTTATTTAAAAATAAATGTGTGGTCGTAGAAAAAGTATTGTATGCAACGTTGTTTAACTGAGTCAAAAAATGCTCGTGGCGCCTTTAATAACAATTTGCGGCTTCGCCTCAAATTGTTACCCACGCCGCTCACCTTTTTTGACCTCTCTTAAACAAGAGTTGCATAAAATACTATATCACATTAACTATTCTTATTCATCCCCAGTGCGGCGCCTGCGGCCAAGTAGGACACATGCGTACCAACAAAGCGTGCCCCCTATACACCGGTTCTATGGGTGGCGGGCCTTCGTCCCCCCCGGAAATAGACGTGGAACCGATACCGGAACCGGATGAAGAGGATACCGGATACGTCGATGGGGTCAAACTTACCCTGCCTACTAAGGTTATGAAGGTGAGTCCAAGAATACAATCTCAAGATACAAATAATTTATTCGTGGCAAACATAACAAGCATGACAGGACAAAAACAAAACAGACAGATTCAGCACTTAATATTACACAAAATGGACTCGCCTCAGCATAATGTCGACCGAAAGCCAACGCTGATCTTCTGGCGAGCTCATTTTTGTGGCCACGATCGCAGCGTGTGAACATGGCCTAACAATTTGCGCCTAATGGAAGACGCCAAGTAGGGCAACACACAAATAACATGACATAACAAGGCCTTGTGTCACATCAATTTTTTTTATTACAAATGAAAAGTTACAAACATAAGTTTACAGTTAAAACATGATTTATATCGTATTTTAACTAGTCGGTACATCAGTGGATTGCGAAATAAACATTGTGTTGTGATCCTTAAAACGTCCTAAATCCAAATTATCATTCTAATAATCAACCGATTTCTCTAAGATCCCATCATCAGACCCCAACTTGGTGCCAACAGGCTCATGTCGGAGTTATACCCTTTGCATTAAAAAAAATTAAGATCGGTTCACGATTGTCGGAGATATCGAGTAACAGTAAAATCAGTCGAACCGAGAATGTCCTCTTTTTTTGAACTCGGTTATTTAAATATTATCATTAGCTTTTCTAGGAAAAATTAGATTATTGTATTTAGTTCGTCAGATTAATATTATATTCTGGAGACATATTTCTTTCCGTGACGTAAACTATGACGTCACATGGAACTTTGTTGCGCCATGTGTTCACCATTGTTGTTTAACTGAGACATGAAAAAAATAACAGTTTTTTTCTCTCTTATGGAAAGCCTACTCCTTTAATTTTAATTCATTCACTCACAGACTGACACTGCTCACTAATACGAGTATGTGTAAAATTTTATGCCATATTATCACTTCCCAAACTATTATTCCCATAGTTATATTTGGCAGAATCTTCATATGGCAAACCAACGTTACGCAGACGTATCTTTCGCATATTATCGTGTTCCTACGTAACCTAACAGGCCGAATGAAATGGCAAATAATAATTAGGCAAATGTTGGTATGCCAAGTGAATCTGCAAAAGTTTGGTTGGCAAGTGACATTCGGAAAAATTAAAAGTTGCGAAACGGCAGGACCATATCGTCCTATTACTGCAAATACCAGCTATCTGCACAAATCAGGTTTTGGCAGAATCAATTTAATTATCATGATAGTTAAAAAAATATATATATCTTGGAACATCTTACACAAATCAACCTTGTCCCACGGTAAGCTCAATTAAGGCTTGTGGTGTGGGTACCAGGCGACGATATATATAATAGATAGATACGTATACAGCGTGTTTTTCTTCATATGCTATAACTTTAAGGGAAGCTTATTTAGGTCAAATATAATTAATTTCTCTAAGGAACTAGTATTTTAACTCTTACCGTTATTGAGTAATTAACAAAATAAGTTTAATCACTGAACATGTGTATTGCAACCTTTATTACATTCTAATGTTACTTATTTTGACATGTGCCGTCAGTCACCTGAGATCAACTTTTATTTTATTCTTAAGGTTCTCTCACACTTACCATTTCATTTATTATGTACTAGCTTTTGCCCGCGGCTTCGCACGCGTAGATTTTGGAGTTCTATGAAAATAAAATGTTTTCAACCGACTTCAAAAAAGAAGGAGGTTACCATTTCGAACGCATGTAGTTATATACATGTTACACGGAATCCTGCGAACAATAAATGCTATTTTGTTTTTTTTTTTCTCAGGAGATTCAAAAGTGGCCTAAATAAGATTTAATTTTGTGATATTTTTTTTAGTTTCGCCTTAAATGCCACAAATATTTAATCGAATGTTGTTTCAAAGACAACGGTTCAAGTATTTTCATTTCATCGACAAGTCATTCTGTCAAGGAATAGTTTCCGATAAATTTAAATTTGTGAATTTTGAATGGTACTTGAGTTATTTTGTATTTAGGTTATAATGGAGATTTTCCTTTATGGGTTCTTATTTTAGTTTGGTTTAAATTTAGTAATTTTTATTCCGCAGTTCTAAACTAACCCTGAACCTACCTACTTGGATAGCTGTTCGCTTATGTGTGGGGTCACAGATGTAACCTAACTCAAACCTATTTTAATAACCGTTCCTTTCTGCGTGGGATCGCAATGGTCGCAGTTTTAACCTAACCATTTATTCAAAGTTTCTATTCGTTACAATGTGCTACTTTGTCATTTTAAGGAGGCACGGTACCTTATACAAATTGCGAAGTATAACATTGAGACGTTTAGATCTTCGGCAAAAATGATGCCACCAAAATTAGGCGGTTGAAACGCTCAGATATTCACCCTCCTACAAAACAATAATGTAATCCGCAACAGGCTTACGTCCTTTTCTCTTATGCTAGAATAGTCAAGCCAAAACATTTAAACCGGTGATGAGTCAGTCAATCAGGACCCCACCACAGTGACTCGATAAACCATAGAAACGATATCCATGATGTTTTTTACTGTTTAACCATTTTACCCCTTTCAGAAGTTGAATTCTCAAAAAACCTAAAACACGTCTTAATCCTTTTACGTTTAGGAATACTCCTGTAAAGTTTCGTATAAAATAGTTTAAACAATCAAGTTTTCTGATACAAACTGTGGACCCCCATCATTGCACCCCTTAGGGTGTGAATTTTGACTTAATTTTTTTAAACCACCCCTACACCCTTAAAGAAACCTACGTGCTAAAGGACCCCCGGGCCTAAAGTATGGAAAATGTGGTTTCAGTCAATTCTTCTGAAATTTTGATATGTTATAGATTTCAGTGCCCTGAACAAAAAACTCTATGGGTGCTACCACGGTTTCCGGGTCCCTTTCCATGTTCTGCTCGATTTTGTAACAGATAACAAAGTAGTACTTAGTTCTACTTCGGGTCTATTTATTTAAATAATTGTTAAAGAAGTAAAAGTGTTAAAGAAATAGTTAAAGACATAAAACGTCTACATACAATGCCGGCTGAGTTCAGCAATCGGTCACAATTAATACACACACGGGACTCGTTGTTGAACTCAGCCGGCATGTTGTTCATAGATTCTCTGAACGAAATAGCAGATTGCAATTTTTCTTCGTTGTTTTCTGGTAGGTATCCGCCGCAGTACACGAAAAGCAACAGCATTATTACATACGAAGCAATGTCCTCTATTTAAAAGTAGCGCCATATTTTCTAATGTTTGAATGAGTTTATATTTTACAATGTCAAGTATATTATAAAATCACACATTTAGCTATAAACGATAACTCAATCACGTGCGTATGAAGTTGACATTGTAGACGTTTTATGTCTTTAACTAACCAGCATTATCACAAAAAAGTTTCAAACTAATGTCAATTGTTTAAATAAATAGACCCGAAGTAGAACTAAGTACTACTTTTTTATCTGATACAAAATCGAGCAGAACATGGAAAGGGACCCGGAAACCGTGGTAGCACCCGTAGAGTTTTTTGTTCAGGGCACTGAAATCTATAACATATCAAAATTTCAGAAGATTTGACTGAAACCACATTTTCCATACTTTAGGCCCGGGGTCCTTTGTAATTTTTAGAACCAGAAGTAAACATAAATACCTTTGTTTGTTAGTTTTTCGAAAAAAATAAATGAATTTAAGTTAGTTAATTATTTATGTTCTCATTTAATTTACAGAATACTCCTGCGAAGTTTCTGATAAAATAGTCAACTAATTTTGTTTCGCCATACAAATTTTGGAACCCCATTTCAACCTTTTAAGAGGTGCATTTTGAAAAATCCTGAGATTACTTTTCTTAGACTTTTATTCTAAATTAGTTTACGAAATATGAAATTTCTTAATCTAAAATTAAACTTTTTTTCATACAAACTTCCAACCCCATTTTTACCCCCTAAGGAGTAAAATTTTAAAAAATACCAGTACTCGAGGTAAAATACTCGTATATAACATAGTATGTAGATAAGTACCTACATCTTCAGTGGCAAGAACACTTCTATGAAGTTTTGAATTAAATAGCTCAACGAATCTGGTTCCTCCTTATAAACCCCCATAGGGAATGAATTTTCAAAAAACCTGAAACATGTGTTTACTTATTTATTATTAAAAACATTCCTGTGAAGTTTCGAATGAAATAGCCCAACTAATCTTATTTCCCCATACAAACTTTAACCCTCCATTTAACCCCCATAGGGAATGAATTTTCAAAAAACCTGAAACACGTGTTTACTTATTTATTGTTAATAACATTCACGTGAAGTTTCGAATAAAATAGCCAAACTTATCTTATTTCCCCATACAAACTTTAACCCTCCATTTAACCCCCATAGGGAATGAATTTTCAAAAAACCTTAAACATGTGTTTACTTATTTATTATTAAAAACATTCCTGTGAAGTTTCGAATAAAATGGCCCAACTAATCTTATTTCCCCATGCAAACTTTAACCCTCCATTAAACCCCCTTAGGGAATGAATTTTCAAAAAACCTGAAATATGTGTTTACTTATTTATTATTAAAAACATTCCTGCGAAGTTTCGAATAAAATAGCCCAACTAATCTTATTTCCCCATACAAACTTTAACCCTCCATTTAACCCCCATAGGGAATGAATTTTCAAAAAACCTGAAATATGTGTTTACTTATTTATTATTAAAAACATTCCTGTGAAGTTTCGAATGAAATAGCCCAACTAATCTTATTTCCCCATACAAACTTTAACCCTCCATTTAACCCCCATAGGAAATGAATTTTCAAAAAACCTGAAACATGTGTTTACTTATTTATTATTAAAAACATTCCTGTGAAGTTTCGAATAAAATAGTTCAACCAATCTTGTTTCCCCATACAAACTTTAACCCCCCATTTAACCCCTTTAAGGGATGAATTTTCAAAAATCCGTTCTTAGTGCGCCTCTAGACATTATAAAGAAACTACATGCTTAGTTTGAACTCTCTAGGTTCAGCGGTTTGGGCTGTGCGTTGATTTAAGTCAGTCAGTCAGTCAGTCAGTCAGGACATTGCCGTTTATATATATAGATGAAAACAAAAAAAAATATTTTGTACCGAATTTTCCAAAAGCCGATATACCAGACAACTTCTATTAATGGCCCAAGTAACCTGTCTAATTTATCACAAATCGAAACAAACACCCTGTAGATACTTAGATACATACACAGCCACGACCAAGGAACAAACATTTGTGATAAATAAATGCACAAAGAATGCTCTCGCTGGGATTCGAACCCGGAACTTCCAGCTTCGTAGGCAGGGTCACTACCAACTGGGCTACAGAGGCTGACAAATAATAGTTAAATTCATTATCGAATACGTACACGTAGCTGGTATTTGCAGTAATAGGACGATATATTGTGATTTACTAAACTTTTATTAACCCTCTGCGACTGACATTACGTCTATCAGATACTCGTATTTTGTAATGACGTCATTACGATGTTGATAACAAGATTCAATAATTTCACGTCACGTGACCACGTCAGTGGCTGCGGGTTAAATTGATGCTTCTCGTATTTTGACTATAAAATCATGTATTTTTATTAGCAATCAGCCGACGAGCTTAAACGTCAACGCAGCGGCCGCCGCAGCGAAGGCCGGCCGGGAGGCCGAAAGCAACGCAGAGGCACCCTTAGCGAGTCCTGCGACTATCTAGTCAAGAGGCCTGCCGAACGTCGCCGAACTGACCCGTTGGTGACATTGTCATCGCTGTTAGAAGACGTGCTCAATCACATGAGGCATCTGCCTGATGTGCAGCCGTTTCTGTTCCCTGTTAATCAGAAGGTTAGTTATATCATATCATATCGTAGCGACCAGATAGCTCATCGTAAAATAAATATATTGGGACATCTTACTCAAGTCGATCTAGTCACACGGTAAGCTCGTTTAGGGTTGTGATGTCGGTACCAAGCGACGATATCCACTCACTTGCTTTGTATTTGACATCCACTCTTATTTTATATACTTACAAATAAGAGACAGTTCGCAACCATAATTGCATGAAGCGATTGAGTGAATATAGATATATAGATATAGATACTTTAATACATAGACAGCCACGACCAAGGAACAAATATTTGTGATAAATAAATACAGAAATGATGCTCTCGCTGGGATTTCAACCCGGAACCTCTAGCTTCGTAAGCAGTCACTACCAACTAGGCTACGGAGGCGTACAAATATCGTATCATATCATATGTGATCTGTCAACAATGTATTTCTGTAAAATAAACCTCGAAAAGAAACCTACTTTCCAATTACATTGATGACAGACGTCCATTCGGGGCGTCTCCACAGTTGAGGGGATATCATGGGGCATTCTTACACAAATCGACTGCGAGGCCGAAAGCAACGTAGAGGCACCCTCAGCGAGTCCTGCGACTATCTAGTCAAGAGGCCTGCCGAACGTCGCCGAACTGACCCGTTGGTGACATTGTCATCGCTGTTAGAAGACGTGCTCAATCACATGAGGCATCTGCCTGATGTGCAGCCGTTTCTGTTCCCTGTCAATCAGAAGGTTAGTTATATCATATCATATCATGTGAGACATTCTTATACAAATGGAGTGAGTAAACTTACATGGCTGAGATACGCGTCATACTCGTGAACGGGTGCTGTTTGCGGAGACCGGTCTAATCAAGCTCACTCATGGCTTAAATTCAAACAATTTTCCTATAGTTTCTATAGTTTTCCTATAGTTGCATGAAGCAATTGAGTGAATATAGATACTTTAATACAAGACCAAGGAACAAATATTTGTGATAAATAAATACAGAAATGATGCTCTCGCTGGGATTTCAACCCGGAACCTCTAGCTTCGTAGGCAGAGTCACTACCAACTAGGCTACGGAGGCGTACAAATATCATATCACATCCCCTCATATGTGATCTGTCAACAATGTATTTCTGTAAAATAACCCTCGAAAATAAACCTACTTTCCAATTACATTGATGACAGACGTCCATTCGGGGCGTCTTCACAGTTGAGGGGATATCATGGGGCATTCTTACACAAATCGACCGGGAGGCCGAAAGCAACGCAGAGGCCTTAGCGAGTCCAGCGACTATCTAGTCAAGAGGCCTGCTGAACGTCGCCGAACTGACCCGTTGGTGACATTGTCATCGCTGTTAGAAGACGTGCTCAATCACATGAGGCATCTGCCTGATGTGCAGCCGTTTCTGTTCCCTGTTAATCAGAAGGTTAGTTCATCATGTCATATCATATCGAGCAGATAGCTCATCGTAAAATAAATATCTTGGGACATCTTATACAAATCGACCTAGTCCCTCGGTAAGTTCATTAAGGCTTCTCATGTGGGTACCAAGTACCAAGCGACGATATATTTAATAGACAGATACATATAGATACTTAAATACATAGACAGACACGTCCAAGGGACAAAAATGTGTGATAAATAAATGCGAACGAGGACCCTCTTAATGGGTCGAAACATGTCGAACAATCATCGACTCAAATATGTGAGTAACCCGGTTCGGTAAAATTGTGACAAATAAATACACAAATAATGCCTTCGCTGGGATTTCAACCCGGAACCTCTAGCTTCCTCTAGTCCTGCGACTATCTAGTCAAGAGGCCTGCCGAACGTCGCCGAACTGACCCGTTGGTGACATTGTCATCGCTGTTAGAAGACGTGCTCAATCACATGAGGCATCTGCCTGATGTGCAGCCGTTTCTGTTCCCTGTCAATCAGAAGGTTAGTTATATCATATCATATCGACGAGATAGCTCAGCATAAAATAAATATATTGGGAGAACTTACACAAATCGATCTAGTCCCACGGTAAGCTTGTTAAGGCTTGTGATGTCGGTACCAAGTGACGATATATTAATATATTCACTCACTTGCTTTGTATTTGACATCCACTCTTATTTTATATACTTACAAATAAGATTGACAACCACAGTTGCATGAAGTAATTGAGTGGATACAGATACTTTAATAGCTTGAGCTTACTTCAAGAACAAACGAGGCCCGTTATCTTCATCTATTTATCAAAATAAAAGAGTGGAAAACTAAAATATTTGCAATTTTATTTAAAATAATTATCGAATATTTTCTTCGGTTACTGCGAGGATTACACATAAAATAAAACTATGAAAACGGATAAACTCGCGTATATTAACTAACTTTAACTTCATTCCGACGTTTCGAACACTTTACAGACCACGAACCCTGTAAAGTGTTCGAAACGTCTGAATGAAGTTGAAGTTAGTTAATATACGCGAGTTTATCCGTTTTCATAGTTTTATTTCATGAATTATTATTCAAATAATTAATTATCTAAATATAATGCCCAACTCTGCTGGCCGAGGTGCGGTGTTTTCTCAAACATACAATGAAATGTTGTCATTGTGTTCGTCATAATAGGCTTTAAAGTATGACGTTGCAGGCGGATGACCTCGAGATAATAGTAAAGGATTTTCATACGAATTTAACGGCCTAGGCCGGTAAGTAATATTTAAAAAAAAAATGGCGTTTTCATGAACAGGCTAAACAGCTAAATTCTGTTTTTTTGACTGTCGTATTTTTATTTCATTGCATATGTTTGAGAAAAGCACTATACATGCCCCGCCGTGAAATGGGCTTACCGGCTTCGTATCACTGTCCGGCCTCATTACTCGTTACGTTCGGCCGTCCATACCTACTCAGCCGATAAGCCCATCTTTCCCGGCATCTGCAGTAATGTACTATTTCTTACATTGAACTCTTTTTACAGTTGGTAGCAGACTACTACCGCATCGTCTCTCGGCCCATGGACCTTCAGACCATCCGTGACAACCTCCGTCAGAAGCACTATCAGAGTCGCGAGGAATTTCTCGCTGACGTGAACCAGATCGTCGAGAACTCTACATTGTATAACGGTAATGTTACCATTTTTAGAATTATAACTAACGTGAGATAAACATATTAAAATATTATCGAACCTGGTTACTCACGTATTGTCGAGTAAACATCGACTTAAATACGTGAGTAACCCGGTTCCATAATATTTTAATAGGTAATGTTACCACTTTACAATGTCACAGATAAGTAATAGTCTATATTCATAAAGGTCTCCTAACTTAGCAAGCCGCTAAGTATTGTCTGTCCCTTTCGATCTTATCAATAAGTATGAAATTCAGAAATGGCCGTTTTAGAGGAAAAAAATGCATTTAAAGGTTAAAAAGTTGTTTGTTGTAACGTTAATCGTAATCATACGAACATAAAATGTAAATTAAAATTGAACATATTGCGAAAACACAAATCAAATTATTTATTAACTAAATATTTTGATTTGTATTTTTAATTTTTCTCCAGTAGTCACACTACTTAATACTATATAAATTATAAATATTAGATGTCATATACCAAAGAAAAACGACCAAGATCACCTATGTCCCCACCTCGGACATAGGTGATCTTGGTCGTTTTTCTTTGGTATATGACATCTAATATTTATAATTTAAATTAAAATTGTTAATATATGTGGGTGAATCAACTTTTTTCTGCCTGTAATTACCATGGTTACGGTCGCCTGAGTCACACTGGTTTTATGCATAATTATGAAATTATGATACTTAAACTATGTAAACATGCATTTTTCTAATGTTACTCTTTTCTTGACGGGCTATCTACAAACATGGACTATATGCATGTTTGCACATTAAGTAGCATAATTTTGCATAAAACCAGTGTTAACACCGGCGACCGTAACCATGGTAATTACAGGCAGAAAAAAGTTGATTCACCCACATATATTAACAATTTTAATTTAAATTATAAATATTAGATGTCATATACCAAAGAAAAACGACCAAGATCACCTATGTCCGAGGTGGGGACATAGGTGATCTTGGTCGTATCCATGGCAATAAAAGGTTCGCTTAGTAGTCCAAACTGCGACCATATACATATAACATGGACGTCTAATGCCAGCTCAAAAATGCCCCCAAAATCAATTGTTCAGTTGTGCTAAGATAGGCAGGACATAACGCTTTTCTTAACACCGCGCATATTTCGGAGCAACATCTTTGACAAATGTTTATAAAATATAGCCAATCAAAACTTTGATGGACCAATCACAACTATTTTTAACTGGCGGTTTAAGTTTTTATAGGTTGATATTGAAATTCATTGCCGTGATGCATTGAAGAGAGGGTGACACTTGTCAACTAAAATTCAGGACCGTTTATGAAAGGCAATTTAGTATGGCGTGCGGCTTCCATTTTTTATTTGTTCGTAGTATAAAAGGTAAAAATGGCGGTTTTAGAAAAAAAAATACATTTTAAGGTTAACAAGTTGTTTAGTAAATGCAGTAGGAATCATTATGATTCATAAAATGATTTTGCACTACATCTCGTCGGGATATTGCAATACCGCGTAACTAACACATGCAGATAAAGATTACATTCCATAGAAGTATGTTTGAAATAAGAATCTTATTTACATGTGTTAGGTACGCGGTATTGTATCCCCGACGATCTGTAACATTAATCGTTATAATACGAACTTTAAATGTAAATATTAATATATGTGGTTCACTTAGTAGCCCAAAATAAATAAATAATTTAATTTCATAATAACGTTTAAAATATTTATCTCTTCTAGGTGCGACGAGCAGCCTGACAGTAGCGGCGCAGCGGATGCTGCAGAGATGTGTCGAGAAACTCGCCGAGAAAGAAGAACAACTGATGAAGCTAGAGAAACAAATCAATCCGCTGCTTGATGATAATGATCAGGTCATTTTGAAATTCTGCGACCACATATAACATGGACGTCTAACGCGAGCTCAAAAATGACCCCAAAGCCAATTGTTCAATTGTGCCAAGATGGGCAGGACATAGCACTTTTCTTAACACCGCGCATATTTCGGCGCAACATCTTTGACAAACGTTTATAGCACAACTATTTTTAAATGGCGGGTTAAGTTTTTATAGGTTGATATTGAAATTCATTACCGTGATGCATTGATGAGGGAGTGACAGTTGTCAACTAAAATTCAGGCCCTATTTTGAAAGGCAATTTAATATGGCGTGCGCCTTCCATGTTTTATTTGTTCGTAGTTGAAATTATAATAAAATATAGTATTAGTGACAGTAGTAATGACATGCCGACAATACCGAAACGACAGTAAATACTCATGTACTTTAATGAATTTAACCCACTTTTAAAAAGGAGGAAGTTCTCGATTTGGCTCCATTATTGGAGATAACCGCTTTAGCATTAAGAAAATGGTTTCCCCCACCCTCTAACTTTTGATCCGTGGGTCCGAAAATACGAAAAAAAAACATGAATAGGCTTATGGAATACTTTAAAATAAAATTATTTCGAACATGTTCGGCCCATCCGTTTTCGAATAACTAAGGAGCATGGCTCGACATGCTCTTGGCCGGTTTTTATTTTGAAGTCGGTTAAAAATATGAAACCCATTTATCGATCCGATGCTTAACTAAGTACTAACCTAACCCCCTTATTCATAAACGTTTGTTAACTAACAAGCCGCTAATAAATGTTTGTCACCTTCGGTCTTAACAATGTGTCCATAACTCCGCGGCCACGACATCGGTCTAAGGCGACCGGCTTAGCGGAAAACGTATGGTGCTCCCTCTCGTACCCATATCGACATTCCGCTCCAACTCATGGATTCGCTCGCCGCTGGTCGCCTTAGACCAATGTCGTGGCCGGGGCATAAGAGCAAAAGGGACAAACAATTATTAGTGGCTTGTTAAGGTAACAAAAGTTTATGAATAAGGGGGTAAAACTGCATATTATACAGGTGGCGTTATCGTTCATCCTGGAGAACTTGCTGACAACAAAGCTGAAGGTGATGCCGGAAGCATGGCCGTTCCTGAAACCGGTCAACAAGAAGCAGGTGAAGGATTACTACAACGTCATCAAGAAACCCATCGATATGGAGACCATGGGCAAGAAAATACAAGGTACGAAACAAATAAAAAGGTATTTTTTTTTGGGAATGAAGTAAATTTAATTATTATTGAAAAAAAATACACAATTATAATAAACAACGTCACAAAATACTATAATACTAATCTAAACTTAACTAAAGAACGTTAAAGCTAAACGAATTTAAGCACCAATCAATCAAATAACCCACCACGTAACATTCCCGGTGCAAAGGTGCCTAACAAACTAGCGGCATTTCCGCGCTGCATTTTTTTTAAGTTAAACGGTTTTATTGTTATCAGACATAGTCATGTTGCAGATAAATGTACTAAAAACTAAAAAAAATAATCTATATACTTAGCAGTGTTACTGCTTAAAAAATACAACTAAAAAAAAAAACAATTTGAGTTGTTCCACAAAAAAAAACAAGGTGCGAGTTAGAATATAACATTGCTATTTCGTGAAATCTGTGATAACTTAAGAAAGGATATAAATAAAATGATATTATATTGTGCATCAAGGGAGGTAAGTACGGAACTACTAACGAGAGTGTTAGAAGCCCGACGCCGTTAGGCGGAGGGCTTTTATGACTCGAGTTAGTATTCCGCTTACCGACCGTTATGCATACAATGTTTTTCATCACACTTGCCGACAAAAAAATAAGTTTTAAGACATAACATTATTAAATGACGTGCTGACATTTCTATTACTCCCTAGGGAATTTCACTTTTCTATTACTCCCGCAGCGCGCACAAGCAATGGCGCGCTTAAGTAGCAAGTGTGATGAAAAGGTTATTTCCTGGTGAAGAGGTAAAAAATTCAATAAGAAATTTTGGCTATTTCTCTTGTATGACTGGGCCTAAAGCTGAGTTTACACCAGCAAGTTGCTGCCGCAAATTTTGAAACAAAGTTATAGCTAAGAAAGAGTTACAGATATTTGCCTCTCATTCTTACCTGTAGTTGCGTCTTAAAACTTGCAGGAAGAAATTACACGTGTAAATTCAGCTTTAAGAGATTAGAGTAAATTAATCTTTAAGTCTAATTTGTCAGCTGAAAATGTAAATGACACAGAAATAAAATATATATGTATGACATTAAATACAGCGTGTTTTTCTTCATATGCTATAACTTTAAGGGAAGCTTATTTAGGTCAAATATAATTAATTTATCTAAGAAACTAGTGTTTTAACTCTTACCGTTATTGATTTATTCAAAAAATAAGTTTAATCACTGAACATGTGTATTGCAACCTTTATTACATTCTAATGTTACTTATTTTGACACGTGCCGTCAGTCACCTAAGATTAACTTTTATTTTATTCTTAAGGTTCTCTCACACTTACCATTTCATTTATTATGTATGAAAACAAAAAAATATATTTTTTATCGAATTTTCCAAAAGCCGATATACCAGACAACTTCTATTAATGGCCCAAGTAACCTGTCTAATTTATAGTAAATCGAAACGAACATCCTGTATATCTCAATATACCTTAGTTAGTTTTTCTACAACAACATGTCACAATATAAACAAAGAAGTGTATTCAATCTACAGCTCACAAGTACCACAGCCGGGCGGAGTTCCTCCGCGACATTCAACTAATCGTCGACAACTGTAAGGCGTATAACGGACTCAATTCACAGTTCACGAGACAGGCCGAAGCCATTCTGAAGGTCACACAGGAGGCGTTAGAACAGGTAAATCATTAAGATGGATATAAATAAATGATTGGCCGTGTGGTGACGGCAGAAAGAATACATTTGTCACCACCCCAACTCCTCCTGCGGGTGTCGTAAGAGTCGAATAAGGGATTGAAGTGTCACTGACCATATTTGATTAAAGATTGATGACGGGCAGCAGCATCATCATAGTGGACACATTACTGCGATCGCCAATCCGCTTGCCCAGCGTGGCGATTATGGGCATTTACCTCCTAATGCGTCTATAGCTATACGCATAGTTAATAGGAGAGGCCTACGTCCAGCAGTGGACTATCATAGGCTGATGATGATGAAATAAATGATTAAAGCACTGGCCCCACCAAAAGCGAGCTAGAAATTGAAAGCTTGGCTATAAAAACAAAAGATAATCCTCCCGTGTAAAGAAAAGAGATACCTACTGTTATTTGGACATAGTTTTGCAAAGAAGAACCAATTCATTCGAATTTGTTTTGATTTAAGGTTTTCATAATGAAAAAATCACGTGGGTTGGATCCCTTTTGCATAATTAGGTCCATTTGTTCAATTTTAGATTATTTTTATATATTTTAATTGGAATATATTAAAAATGTGCGTGCCCATTGAGGGTCCACGTTGGAATTTTGAGCTTTTGAATGTGTCAGTATTTAGTAAAAGTTCTCAAACATTTGTAAATTGAACCTCTAATTTGTAAAAGTCGGCACTCAAAAGTTACATTCGGTTAAAGGTGGACCCTCAGTCGTGACTGTCCGGTATCCATATTTTATAATCCACTTCAAATTTACAACTGCTATAAATGACTACTTTTAGTAAAAGATTTGTAAAACTGACAATGATTCAAGTACTTTTACTAACTCTCAGTCACACCTATATTTTAAATAATACTTTTGTTCTGTCTTGATGTCAACTTATCGCGATCAATTGAGGGACCACATTTTGGATGCTTTTTTTTCTTATTGAGTTAGCAGAAAGGAGACGCAATGAATGAAATTAGTTTTACAAATTTTTTACTAAAAGTAGTCATTTAAAGCAGTTGTAAATTTGAAGTGGATTATTAAATATGGATACCTGACAGTCACGACTGAGGGTCCACCTTTAACCGAATGTATCTTTTGAGTGCCGACTTTTACAAATTAGAGGTTCAATTTACAAATCCAACGTGGACCCTCAATGGGCACGCACATATATTAAAATATCTAACGATTTTTCTGCTCATTTATGAATATATTATTTAAATATAGAATGTTTATGAATGGACACATGAACACACACTCGCAGTCAAACGTCTTATGCAAACACACACATGCACACACACACACCAGACTGAAAATCAGGGCTGGATAATACCACCAATCTATGTAGCATAGCCTGAGACTGGTACCCATTGCCCATATTGCATTACAATAGGTATTCCAACTGGATATCAATATTGTACCTACCTACGTAATACGAGTATTGTAATTTTTTTTTCTCCATAGTTTATTGTTGCTTTTTTTGGCCAATAAACTTTATTTATTTATTCCAATCTTCACTAGTTAAGCTATAATCAAAATTACACAGTTCGGCGAAAACGTGAGCCAACTAGAAGCCAACATAGCGCGAGTCCAACAGAAGATGCTAGAAGACGCATCGCACTCTGACGAGGCCGAAGAACCGCCGCCCAGCGACGAGAAGCGAGGCCGCGGGAGGCCGAGGAAACACAAGCCCGCCACTTCTGCCGACGGTAGGGTTTATAACTATATATTATCAAACCGCGATTAGAATGGGATTCGAAAGTACTGTTGACACAACAGTGTATACGTCAATCTAGGATATATTCATTGTTATATTCATATATTCCTAGTTTGAGTGCAGAGACTTACAAACAATAGATTAATTAATTAATCACTAGATCTGCCATGCTAAATAAAAAAGACGCGTCTCTTATAGTAGTCCCATGGGAGATGCGTCCTTTTTAGTTAGCACGGCAGAGATACAGAGAAACAACTTTTTTCTGGGTAAATCAAGTGTCATCTGTTGTGTCAACAGTACTTACCATCCCTTTCTCATTCCGGTTTGATAATACTAGTGCTGTAGTCTCATCTAGAAGCCAACATAGCGCGAGTCCAACAGAAGATGCTAGAAGACGCGTCGCACTCGGACGAGGCCGAAGAACCGCCGCCCAGCGACGAGAAGCGAGGCCGCGGGAGGCCGAGGAAACACAAGCCCGCCACTTCTGCCGACGGTAGGGTTTATAACTATATACTAGTGCTGTAGTCTTATCTGGAAGCCAATATAGCGCGAGTCCAACAGAAGATGCTAGAAGACGCGTCGCACTCTGACGAGGCCGAAGAACCGCCGCCCAGCGACGAGAAGCGAGGCCGCGGGAGGCCGAGGAAACACAAGCCCGCCACTTCTGCCGACGGTAGGGTTTATAACTATATACTAGTGCTACAGTCTTATCTAGAAGCCAACATAGCGCGAGTCCAACAGAAGATGCTAGAAGATGCGTCCCACTCGGATGAGGCCGAAGAACCGCCGCCCAGCGACGAGAAGCGAGGCCGCGGGAGGCCGAGGAAACACAAGCCCGCCACTTCTGCCGACGGTAGGGTTTATAACTATATATTATCAAACCGCGACTAGAATGGGATTCGAAAGTACTGTTGACACAACAGTGTATACGTCAATCTAGGATATATTCATTGTTATATTCATATATTCCTAGTTTGAGTGCCGAGACTTACAAACAATAGATTAATTAATCAATCACTAGATACAGAGAAACAACTTTTTTCTGGGTAAATCAAGTGTCATCTGTTGTGTCAACAGTACTTACCAATCCCTTTCTCATTCCGGTTTGATAATACTAGTGCTGTAGTCTTATCTAGAAGCCAACATAGCGCGAGTCCAACAGAAGATACTAGAAGACGCGTCCCACTCAGACGAGGCCGAAGAACCGCCGCCCAGCGACGAGAAGCGAGGCCGCGGGAGGCCGAGGAAACACAAGCCCGCCACTTCTGCCGACGGTAGGGTTTATAACTATATACTAGTGCTGTGGTCTTATCTAGAAGCCAACATAGCGCGAGTACAACAGAAGATGCTAGAAGATGCGTCCCACTCGGATGAGGCCGAAGAACCGCCGCCCAGCGACGAGAAGCGAGGCCGCGGGAGGCCGAGGAAACACAAGCCCGCCACTTCTGCCGACGGTAGGGTTTATAACTATATCGTCGGCTGACAAGCAAAACTCACTATAAAAACTGTCACTACTCTTAGCACTTACTCTAGCCTCTTATGTCAGTATTGAATCACAACTGAGATACGATCTCTATTTCAAGTAGGTATTTGTTCCTTAGTGAGTTTTGGTTGTCAACCGACGATATACTAGTGTTAGTCTTATCTAGAAGCCAACATAGCGCCAGCCCAACAGAAGATGCTAGAAGACGTTAGGCACTCGGACGAGGCCGAAGAACCGCCGCCCAGCGACGAGAAGCTAGGCCGCGGGAGGCCGAGGAAACAAAAGCCCGCCACTTCTGCCGACGGTAGGGTTTATAACTGTATGGGCATTTTATTTTTAGGGACATCCAATTAACGTGAGATTAAACCTTAATTGCAGTCAGGTTTGTGAGCAATTCCCAAATAGTTTGTACATTCGGATCACATTACTATTCTCCAAAAAAACGCATTTGTACGGAACTACGTTTAAGGGTGCGGCTTCACTGACGCGGAGCGGAGCGGTGCTGTGCAAAATTGACCAATTACATTCTTCAAATTCAAAATTCGAAGTGATGCGGTCTCATTGGCCGAGCTCCCACAGCTCCGCGTCAGTGGAGCTGCACCCTTATGCTGCTAAAGCTGATTATTTTGACCCTGTGGTGTCCAATTGCTGGACAAAGGCCTTCCGCTTTACCGAGTCTCCCTATTTTAGCCTCTGGCCATTCTTTCGAAAGGGAATGAAAGCCATCTAGTTTTATTTTCCGTACAAATGACTCCATATTAAAAGAACTCTGCATTAGACAGCGACTGTCAGCCACCGTAGAGTCACGGATTCTGACCTTCTTCGGCCATGTATCTCGTGGTAATAACTCCATAGAGCGTCTCGTAGTGCAGGGAAAAAGTTGACGGTACCAGGTCACGAGGGAAATCACCAATGAGATGGACGGATCAGATTAAGGCCGCAACTAAGTGCTTAGTTAACGAGTGTACCCGGAAAGCTGCAGTCCGCGACGAATGGCGCCGAATTACCAAAATCATCGCTCATCGTGATCCACAATGATGACCACGACCACTCTGACACGAGTGTACCGACTGAGAAGAGAAGAGAGAGTTTTACTTTATTATATAATGACCCGATAAGTTTTGTTATGTTAAAACAACACGTCTATTGATATCGTGCAACTGTAAATTATGGTAATAATTTGTTTCTCAGGAGCGACGCCAAGAAAGCGGGGTCGTCCAAGGAAAGATCAGAACAGTTTGGAAGAAGGTAAACTATACAACTGTAAACTTAAACAGCACTCTACAGTATACACTTACCCTCTTATTCATAAACGTTTGCTAACTTAACAAGCCGCTAATAATTGTTTGTCCCTTTTGCTCTTATCGATACATTGTTAAGACCGAAAGGGACAAACAATTATTAGCGGCTTGTTAAGTTAACAAACGTTTATGAATAAGGGGGTTATATTTTATCGCCACCATCATTTTAGTGATATTTTTAATTTCTGCCACGTCACGCTAAGTTCGCTCAACCTCATCTCAAAGTTTGATGCATATCAATATTTTTTCATAATATGGCAATTTAGGCGAATCATAAGTTTATTTCATTCGTCTAAGGCCCATGGTTTGATTTAAAGTTATATTCAAATCAATTACATTAAATTAAATCGTAAGTTGAATTTGATGTTTAAAGTTTTGGATAGCGTAAAACCAATTTAATTTTCTGCCGAGTAGGCAAAAATTAGAAAGCAAATTTTTGAATATTTCTCTTATATGTGCCTTAGGAGGTAAAAGGAATTACAATTTGGTTTCATAGCGACGATTTCCTCCACCAAATACCATCTGGTAGTTGGAATAAAATGTTTAATTACTCACTTGCTTTGTATTTGACAACCACTGTTATTGTTGTACATACAAATAAGATTGACACCACAGTTGTATGAATCAATTGAGTCATCAAACTTATTCAAAAATTAATCCGTTCCATGAATCCCTTCTCCATTGAAATCATCCCTTCCCGTACCCAATACCATCAATATAATAAAATAAATGCCTACAACAGTGTCCCTCTTTCTACGACTATTCTAGTGTCTCTTGACGCAGATCTTCAATACTCGGACAGCGGCAGTTCAGGGTTAGAAGAAGTGGAAACTAACGAGGATACGATGGTGCAGCTTTCTGTGCGGCCGGGTATGTTTCTATTAATAATTTACATGGTTGAATTTAAACTTTCGTGAGACATAATAGTATTTTATGCAACCCTTGTTTAAGAGAGGTCAAAAAAGGTGACTGGCGTGAGTAACAATTTGAGCCGAAGCCGAATTGACTCTTTTAAACAAAGTTGCATACAATACTTTTCCTACGACCTCATAATTATTTTCAAATAAAATTGAAAATTTGAGAAACATTCTTAGTCAAACACAATTTTATTAATCATCAAATTCATCAAGGTCGGGCGGGAAACGTCAAAATTAAAAAAGAAAGCTCCTCTAATGCATGATTTCCGTGTTATCTCCTAACAAGTAAATAAGGACCAAACGTAGCATTTTAAAACGTTTAGTTAATATCAATAATTTTGAATATTATTTTCTCATAATATTATTTCTCATGTAACAGAAGACGACTCAACAATAGAACCGTTCGACACGTCAGAGTTCCTCATAAAGCGCGAGCCCGTAGAGCCACAGCAGCAAGACTTCGTCGATTTGGATCAGCATTCGTCGCAGTACACCTTCCCTACGGTTGTCAAGGTATGCCGTGATTTATTTTCATAGTTAGACCATGGATTCTTCTCGCGATCCCATACCTGGGATAACTCGGGGCATTTATACGAAAGTGATGTAGCAAAATATTTTATCGACTAAAAATATATCGATGTTACTGTGAATGACAAC
>JALPQI010030606.1:0-51048 GCA_025490895.1 Thaumatotibia leucotreta | reverse complement strand
ACATAGCGCCAGCCCAACAGAAGATGCTAGAAGACGTTAGGCACTCGGACGAGGCCGAAGAACCGCCGCCCAGCGACGAGAAGCTAGGCCGCGGGAGGCCGAGGAAACAAAAGCCCGCCACTTCTGCCGACGGTAGGGTTTATAACTGTATGGGCATTTTATTTTTAGGGACATCCAATTAACGTGAGATTAAACCTTAATTGCAGTCAGGTTTGTGAGCAATTCCCAAATAGTTTGTACATTCGGATCACATTACTATTCTCCAAAAAAACGCATTTGTACGGAACTACGTTTAAGGGTGCGGCTTCACTGACGCGGAGCGGAGCGGTGCTGTGCAAAATTGACCAATTACATTCTTCAAATTCAAAATTCGAAGTGATGCGGTCTCATTGGCCGAGCTCCCACAGCTCCGCGTCAGTGGAGCTGCACCCTTATGCTGCTAAAGCTGATTATTTTGACCCTGTGGTGTCCAATTGCTGGACAAAGGCCTTCCGCTTTACCGAGTCTCCCTATTTTAGCCTCTGGCCATTCTTTCGAAAGGGAATGAAAGCCATCTAGTTTTATTTTCCGTACAAATGACTCCATATTAAAAGAACTCTGCATTAGACAGCGACTGTCAGCCACCGTAGAGTCACGGATTCTGACCTTCTTCGGCCATGTATCTCGTGGTAATAACTCCATAGAGCGTCTCGTAGTGCAGGGAAAAAGTTGACGGTACCAGGTCACGAGGGAAATCACCAATGAGATGGACGGATCAGATTAAGGCCGCAACTAAGTGCTTAGTTAACGAGTGTACCCGGAAAGCTGCAGTCCGCGACGAATGGCGCCGAATTACCAAAATCATCGCTCATCGTGATCCACAATGATGACCACGACCACTCTGACACGAGTGTACCGACTGAGAAGAGAAGAGAGAGTTTTACTTTATTATATAATGACCCGATAAGTTTTGTTATGTTAAAACAACACGTCTATTGATATCGTGCAACTGTAAATTATGGTAATAATTTGTTTCTCAGGAGCGACGCCAAGAAAGCGGGGTCGTCCAAGGAAAGATCAGAACAGTTTGGAAGAAGGTAAACTATACAACTGTAAACTTAAACAGCACTCTACAGTATACACTTACCCTCTTATTCATAAACGTTTGCTAACTTAACAAGCCGCTAATAATTGTTTGTCCCTTTTGCTCTTATCGATACATTGTTAAGACCGAAAGGGACAAACAATTATTAGCGGCTTGTTAAGTTAACAAACGTTTATGAATAAGGGGGTTATATTTTATCGCCACCATCATTTTAGTGATATTTTTAATTTCTGCCACGTCACGCTAAGTTCGCTCAACCTCATCTCAAAGTTTGATGCATATCAATATTTTTTCATAATATGGCAATTTAGGCGAATCATAAGTTTATTTCATTCGTCTAAGGCCCATGGTTTGATTTAAAGTTATATTCAAATCAATTACATTAAATTAAATCGTAAGTTGAATTTGATGTTTAAAGTTTTGGATAGCGTAAAACCAATTTAATTTTCTGCCGAGTAGGCAAAAATTAGAAAGCAAATTTTTGAATATTTCTCTTATATGTGCCTTAGGAGGTAAAAGGAATTACAATTTGGTTTCATAGCGACGATTTCCTCCACCAAATACCATCTGGTAGTTGGAATAAAATGTTTAATTACTCACTTGCTTTGTATTTGACAACCACTGTTATTGTTGTACATACAAATAAGATTGACACCACAGTTGTATGAATCAATTGAGTCATCAAACTTATTCAAAAATTAATCCGTTCCATGAATCCCTTCTCCATTGAAATCATCCCTTCCCGTACCCAATACCATCAATATAATAAAATAAATGCCTACAACAGTGTCCCTCTTTCTACGACTATTCTAGTGTCTCTTGACGCAGATCTTCAATACTCGGACAGCGGCAGTTCAGGGTTAGAAGAAGTGGAAACTAACGAGGATACGATGGTGCAGCTTTCTGTGCGGCCGGGTATGTTTCTATTAATAATTTACATGGTTGAATTTAAACTTTCGTGAGACATAATAGTATTTTATGCAACCCTTGTTTAAGAGAGGTCAAAAAAGGTGACTGGCGTGAGTAACAATTTGAGCCGAAGCCGAATTGACTCTTTTAAACAAAGTTGCATACAATACTTTTCCTACGACCTCATAATTATTTTCAAATAAAATTGAAAATTTGAGAAACATTCTTAGTCAAACACAATTTTATTAATCATCAAATTCATCAAGGTCGGGCGGGAAACGTCAAAATTAAAAAAGAAAGCTCCTCTAATGCATGATTTCCGTGTTATCTCCTAACAAGTAAATAAGGACCAAACGTAGCATTTTAAAACGTTTAGTTAATATCAATAATTTTGAATATTATTTTCTCATAATATTATTTCTCATGTAACAGAAGACGACTCAACAATAGAACCGTTCGACACGTCAGAGTTCCTCATAAAGCGCGAGCCCGTAGAGCCACAGCAGCAAGACTTCGTCGATTTGGATCAGCATTCGTCGCAGTACACCTTCCCTACGGTTGTCAAGGTATGCCGTGATTTATTTTCATAGTTAGACCATGGATTCTTCTCGCGATCCCATACCTGGGATAACTCGGGGCATTTATACGAAAGTGATGTAGCAAAATATTTTATCGACTAAAAATATATCGATGTTACTGTGAATGACAACATCAAAATGTTATTCGGAATAAATAAATATTAGGTACTTACTCTTCAATTAAAATAAAAAATAAATTTAAACGGGTAGTTACGCGCTTATTTTAAAATAGTTTTCAAAATATACAATTAATATCAAAATATCAATATTAAAATTGTCATTTTGATTAAAATGACATCTGCATACTTTTACTATCTGAAGAGGCCCGATATCAGATATGACATCGAACCTCTGTACTGTAATCGAGAATATTCAAAAAGCACATCTTTTATTATAATTATATCGACATCTTCTTAATCGATATCAAATCTCTATAACTTGCCCCCAGTTATCCCAGGTATGGCGATCACGTCACTTTCGGCTAGTTTAAGAAGTAAGTGACAGTGTTCAGTTATTAGAGGAGTCATTGTCAGATTTAGGTTATCGTCTTTTCGGTGGACATACCTAAAGTTAAGGAATTCCTGAACTAATTTTCGGATAAAACAATTAACGGTACAAACTAGTATAGGTTCGCCGGTCTATAGCCCTATGCAATGAAATCGTAAAGTAGATTTATAATAGCTGTTAACTTTTGACCACTGAGTGGACAACTTTGGTTTTCGGACTGACAATGTCCCGAGGCTTAACCGACTATTTCATTAAAACATATTTTACCGATTTTCTATGTGTTTGGCATAAAAAATATTCTAGTTGCATTCCACGAGTATGTCGGGTACGTGACACCGTTCTTCGCGTACATCTAAGAAAGTTACGAATACAATTTTTGTTGTATCTTAATTTTATAACTGGGTGTTTGTATTTATAGAGAATTTTCGCAATTTCCATATACTTCTAAGATAGCTGTCATAGCCGTAACGTTGCCAACAAATTAGACTTTTTCCTGGAATACACCATACTTTTCGACTCTCTTCTTGATCGTTGCTGAAAGTTTTTAGTCGTATTCTACGTAAGCTGTTTCCATGTCGTTCCTTTCTTCCTTCCTTCCTTCTTTCCTTCCTTCCTTCCTTCCTTCCTTCCTTCCTTCCTTCCTTCCTTCCTTCCTTCCTTCCTTCCTTCCTTCCTTCCTTCCTTCCTTCCTTCCTTCCTTCCTTCCTTCCTTCCTTCTTTCCTTCAAGGCTAATGACATAGGAAGACCAGTAATTTTAGTTACCACTGCCGCGGAGATCTTCCACGGAACCTTCTCCCTTCCATTTTGTCCAGTATCACTCAAGGCTGCCAGCATTTTGGCGAGCAATGACCAAAGTACCAAAGAATACTTTGGTATTGGTATTTACATATGATTGACAGTCTTGTTTTGGCAGTTAGCTGTAAACTACTGCTGCTGTGTTTTCGACTCTAGTCAGTAGTAATAAAGTCGAAAAGAAGTAGACCACATTTTTTGTTGGCTGTTCTACTATATCGATTTAAACTTTTCAATCATATTTTAAGTAACGTGACTTAATCGTGTACACTTACATTTTTATTAATTATTCTGACGATTCGGGTACCTCTTAATTCAGTTTTGATCTAAAATATACTTATGCTGTCAGCATACTCTTGTTTGCCGTTATATAATATTTTGTTTCCCTGTGCAACCTCGTCAGTATACGACAGTACTTGCCCGTTTCTATAGCGTAAAAAGCTTAGTACTTTTACTTGCCAAATATTTGTGACACGTCTCAACGTATCAAGAGATGCGATAATGTTTGGCAAATATTGAGCCGAGCTAAGTGCCACTTACTACAGGATGTTGACTCGTGAACACTGACATCTTAGACATTGTCAACCGAACCGATAAATACTCGTACAAACAGCAACACAGCTGGGTATACACTTCAGAAATTGGAAATATTGCATGAAAGAGAATCACACTTACAGTCACATGTCAGTTACATAGGAATGTAGAGCCACTTGGCAAAGGATGCAATTTGGTCGTGTAATATTATGGGTTCGGTATTTTTCGTTAGTTGGCACGATCGCGACATTTCCGATGGTCCCCGATGATATGTCATCGAATCTTTGTTGCGTCAAAATTTCAGTATTTGAAAACTAGTTGACAATATAAAAATTCCTTCGTCTACGAAAATTAAGAATTAGCTATCGGCCATGATTAGACGCTAGATGTCGTTGTTCCTTGTGGAAACTGGATAACGACAGTTCTTCATAGATTTGTCTAAAACCGTTTAGTAATTTAATCACGGTTTCTTCAGATCGGATTTTCATGATTTATCTGACATTAATAGGCGAGGTATTTTTCCAAGTCAAGATATTTTTACAAATAGCCATGTTATCGGGCAATGTTATAGTTGAATTATCGAGAAGATGGAATTGCATATGTAGTGGTATCGCGTATTTACAATGTATTGTGTGCTATTGTGTGTGTTTTATCGACTCATGTATTGGCATTATTCGACTAATAGTATACCTAATCGTAAAGATACAAGGTTCACTTTAAAAGTGTTGCTTACCACTACAAATGCAATTCCATCTTCTTGATAATTCAACTATAAATATTTTTTTTCATTGACAGAGACAAATGCTATTGCTGTCTTTATTATAATTCATCACATCTCTTAGTTGACGTTAGTTGAATACTTATGTAACCTTTGTGGAAATATGGTAGATAGACGTTTGACAGTCTACCTATAATCCTAATCTGTCAGTAGCCATACAAATGTTTAATAGAGACTTGATAGTTTCTGGCTGAAATTGTAACTTTGAAAAAATGTCTGACAGTGACAGCCGTTGAAAGGAAAATGAACGAAAATTTCTATATAGCAGCTTAGCAGTCAAATTACCGGCTCTGAAGTTAGATTGACGTCTCCAGAACTAAAGCGGATGTTATATATAACGTAACTATAGTAACGTCAGCTTCCGGAAAAATCGTGATCAATCATTGGTTAAACGTTTTTGTTATTACGTAACCATGGTAATGTCACCTTCTGAAGAAACCGCGAGCGATCATTGGTTAACCGTAGCAATGCCTGCCCCATTGGTCAGCAGAGTTCGGCCGAAGTCGTGATACTAGTCTCATAAGATTTCGGAACCCGATTTGTATTATTCGACCAAGTTGCGAACAGTGCGAACGATCAACATTCCCGTGTTTTATTTAATTTGAAGTTGACATAATATAACTATATTTATCTCTTTCATTTTCTCTCTGCTCTGTCTTTAATGGTCCGTTAGGAGTGTTGCTGTTTGTACTTTGTGTTGTATTGTATATGTATAACTTCTTTACTTATTTTATTGGAAAACTGCATTATTTATATTTTCATAACACTGAATCCATCCTAACTGATGAATTCTTAACAACGAAACATTTCCAACCGTAAGGAAAGCGCGTAGGTAAGTTTGTATGATGTGTGCTTAAGTTTGTATGTAATGAATACTCAAACAACATTTACATTTTAGTTAGTGTGGCAATTATACTGCATCACTACTACTGTTCACATTTGTATGAAAAAAATATGGGCCACCCCCATATTTTGTTACACCTATTACGAGTGCGTTGATAAATAATATACCAAGTTTCGTAATTTGTAACCGAAGAAAATATTATTGATAAGGTTGACTTTTTGACAGAGATTCAAATAAACATAATAAAATTAAACATAATTTATTTTTATAATTTGTGATTTAAAAATACTATGTTAACACGTTCGACGCCGGTGACACAGCGTCTGTGATCAAAAAATTCTGACTCCTATGCCAGTGACACACATACGTGATCAAAATTACCGTACTCTAGTGCCACTAGCATAAATCAAGTTCTTACTCCTATGCCAGTCGCATCAAAATACGAAAAATTTTGACACAAGTGTTGTGTCGCTGGCATAGGAGTACAATAGTTTCGGTTTTATTTTTTTCAAGATTCCATACAATTTGAAAAACATCAAAGGCGTAGAGCACCCTTTTGTAGTTGAAATAAAATTATAATACTTAGTGTATTTTATCAAAAAATAGGATAAAAAAAAGAAAAAAATAATGAAATAAGGGGATGTCCCATGGGAAAAAAAATTATGTCATTATGTGGGCCACCCTAATATCCTATCATTTTACTCTCCAACTCAATTACTCTAAGGTGAGCTGGAAGAGATCCCTTATAGGGATAAGTTCGCCTTTGTAATAACATTTTTATTATTATGTCGAAATGTATATTTTGTACAATAAAGTGCTTACTACTACTACTACTACTAGCATACATCGACGCTTATCATTATCATGAACAACGCTGTATTCGAAACTAGTACGCGCTTGCAACTGGAATTCTAGTGATTCGTTCTTAGAATTCAAATTACGACAAGATATTGTCGCTGATATTGTTTGTGGCAAGATATTGTTGTTGAAAGATGCAGCATTGTTCGTGATAAGCGTCAACATATTTGTTTGAGAATGACCGTTGAAATGGTGTACTCAGGAGGAGCCGATGGAACCAGACATGCAGATGGAACCGCCAATGATGGAGCCGTCCATGAGCTCCATGGAGCCCCCGCAGTTCAAAGAGGAACCGCCTGAGAACTGGCAGGTGAGAATAGAAATAAATTGCATAGAATTAGTACGCACGCCTATACACCTCACGTGCCTACAGTTTATGAACAAACTGTAGAAAGTAAGTAAGTAAATTGTATTAGGTATTCAATAATTCCTTAAATCTTCGAGTCCGAGCGACATCTCAAAAGGGGGCGAATTTTTCAAAAGGGCTTACTGCCACTCTACATATAGCTGGGCATTTTCACTTCTAGGGACACCCACTTAGCTTTAATCTCACAAAAAAGTTAACTTCGATGTCAGCTTTGTAACGACAATTAAGCATTGAATATTAACAAAAATATTTTTTTATCATTTAATCCAGAAAGAATACGCGTGTATGCAATATAAAAACATAAATAAAGTGGATTTACCTAAATATTTCATGCTTAATTGTCGTTACAAAACTGACATCGACGTTAACTTTTTTGTGAGAGTTAAGCTAATTAGGTGTCCCTAGAAGTGAAAATGCCCAGCTACTCTATTAACAAGGTTTATTTTATTAGAGAAATAAATATTCTGTGCCTTTTTGAAAATACACTCCTCAAAGCGACTCCTCTAGCCAAGCGACATCATAAGATATCAGGCTCCTTCGCTCGAATTTATGCTCCTCCCCCCCCCGTAATCATGTATTATGTCAGTGTTAAATTCAAGAAAACCTCTGGACTCGATTGCTATCTGATGTTCAAACGCTTGGGACTCGAAGGGTTAATCTAACACTAAGAGATAGGCTTAATTTTACAGAAATGTATTCAATTAGGTACTCAGGCACCGGTCCCACCAAAAGCGAGGTAGCGATTGATAGCTCGGCTATAAAAACGAATAAAAGATAATCGCTCCCGTGTAAACAAAAGAGACACAGAGTCATTTGTAATTCATCGTTTAGTTAGTTGATTTTAGTGGGACCAGTGCCTTACCTACGAAATTGGATTATGGATATTGTATATTGTATCGAAGTTTTTGTGAAACACAATTCAAATTATTTATCTTTTTTCAAACAGCACTTTGCCGGCCGCTGCGCTAAACTAAGTTGCCGCCTGCCGGCTCCGTTGAGCAGAAAAATAATGTACACGCCTCGGCTGTTAAATGAGAAAACCTCGAATCACATGTTTGTCGGCCTCGGTTTCGCCTCGGCCTACAATTACGCATCGTCCGAGACATTTCCAACTTAAACGGCCTTGGCATCTAATCTACTATTATTCAATAATATACGAAAGAAAAAATACCAAGATCACCAACGACCTTGAAGGGGATCGAACCCACGTACTCAGCTTTCGCAGTCGATGCCTAAACCGAGTGCTGGAGTGGCCGAGTGGTTTAGGGATCAGCCGCGATAGCTGAGGACCTGGGTTCAAATCCCACCTGGAGCGTTGTAAACTTCGGTTTTTTTTTCTTTGGTATATGATATCCAATATTTAAATTAAGATTGGTTAGTTATTGATAGGTGACCAATATATGACGATGTAGCTATCCTTCATGACATTTTTTTTCCTCAGCCGGATCCAGCTATACAAGACGATCTCCAAGTTACCGACAGTGAAGAGGAAGCAGAGGACGGGTTATGGTTTTAGATTCCACGTTACCCACATGTGTAAAATTAAAATTTGACAAAAGAAGACTATATGTATTTTTAATAAATTTTCAGTTCCTAAAATTGTGCAAATAATGGAATTGGCATTAAATGTGAGGCCGATCTACTTTTTCATCATCGTTATCAATCGCATTTTCACCATCGTTATTTTTTGCATTAAAATCAACTAAATATATACGTTTTTGTTTCATTACTCTTTCTAAGCGGTTCACCTGAATCGTGTTAATAAAATGTGCGAGAAGATTTCATGTAATTAATAGCGCTAGTTTTGTAGCGTGGCTGATAAGACACATTAACGAAAAAGATAAAAGGATGTTTCTGTACATAATCTTAATGACCAATGATTTTTATTATATTACGAACAAATGAGTTAGATTTGACATGTAATTTAAGTTTATATTGCTTTGTCCACAATAAATAATACTATTTAATAACAAATCTGCTTTTCATTTTTAACCCCTCCGGATTAAAAGTAATCATTTATGAGCATTTATTTTTATTTTGTCCATTTTCATAATCTTGAATTTATGGGTTTTTGAACGCCGTAGTCTGATATATCGGGCCATGCTCAGTACCTATAGGGTTCCATAGTTATTGGAACACGGCTGGGCCGATTATGATCGAAATAGTTTTATTTTAAAGTATTAGTAGTATGATTATTCATGATTTGTCTCATATTTTTTGGACCCACGGATCAAAAGTTAGAGGGGAGGGGACACAATTTTTTTTTATTCTGGAGCAGTTATCTCCGAAAATATTGACTAGAGAAAATAACTGTCTTTAAAGACTATTTTTTTAAGAGACCTATTCTATGATACTCCACACAATAGGATTACAGCAAATAAGAAAAATCATCCCCACTTCACCAGTTGGGAAGACTTACCCGAAAAAAAATAGTTTTTATTTTAACACTTTCGGCTTGATTAATATGTACAGGTACCTGTACTAGATTTCTAGTAGGTACTAACGGCCCACTGAGCTATGCTGCGGACAGATAGACAGACGACAGACGGACTTACTTAAAGACAAATGTCTGATTTGATTTCTATAATGTAATAATCACCAAATTTAAAAACCGACTTCAACCGCTTTCACCAAGATCCCATCATCAGACTCCAACTTGGTGCCAATAGGACCAACTCGTAGATATACCCATTCGATAAAGAAAATCGGTTCACGATTCTCGAAGATATCGAGTACCTACATACAAAAAAAACTCATTCGAAATAAGAACCTATATTATATTTAGACCCCGGTATCGGAGGTGCAAAATGGTAGCTGTCAAGTTCTTAGGGATGGGGTAAAAATATTTGTGATGTCGATAATTAAAGTTACATATCCATAATTTTTCTTTACCATAAAATAACCTAAGACTTTAATTAAACGCACCTATTTACGACTATATAATTACAAAATCAACAAAATATTTATTTAATGTTATGTAACATCGCCACACTTTTATTGAGGCAATTGTCGAAGTCCCTTCTGAAGTTTGGAATTTCGAATTTGGTCCAAAGTCGAATTTAGTCAATGTTGTGCAACCCGAACCATAATAAATGTAATAGCAACCAGAGATTTGTATTGTAATAGTAATGATTTATGAATTTATGAAGTGAGTTTATGAATGAATTCATTCATAAATTTTCCATGCAATTCTGAACGCCACTGTACATAAAAAAAATTGTACAATAAATCGAGTATCGATATCGACTTCACAAAATGTGTTTACCTATCCCTAAGTAAGAACTTGACAGCTATCATTTTGCACCTCCGATACCAGGGTCTAATTATATTGTTCCTATAATAAAATGAAACCACAATGAAACCCGAAATTAACAATTATGCATATTGTCATTGTCACCGACCGCAGCTAAATAAGGCTAATAAAGCCATAATTCGTTTTAAAAGCGAACACATAATGAGATCGATATCGTATAGAATCAGTGAAATATTAGCGTACCTGGGTCGTTCTCGCGAGTGGTTAAAATTTTGAATATTTTTAACCGACTTCAAAAAGGAGGAGGTTAACAATTCGTCGAAATCTTTTTTTTTTTTTTATGTATGTTCCCCGATTACTCGAAGACGCGTGGACCGATTTCAAATATTCTTTTTTTGTTTGAAAGGGTATATCTTCTAGTTGGTCCCATTGTCACCGAATCCAGATCTGATGATGGGATCCTGGAGAAATCGAGGGAACTCTTCAAATGTTGTAGGCACACATGACATTTTTCATTTATTTTCGAAGACTAATCAAGTATTTGCATCTAGTCATGAACATCTTAAGTTGGTGATCTGATGATGGAAGGTACAACTCTTTAGAAATTAGGAGTTGGGGGATAATTCTTTAAGTATAACATATTTCGTGTATTTTGGAAGCTTTTTGAGTATTTGCCTTTAGGTGGTCATCCTTTCATGTTGGTGAGCTGATGATGTAAGGTACAACTCCTTGGAGATTAGGAGTTGGGGGATAATTCTTTAAATATAACATATTTCATATATTTTGGAGGCTATTCGAGTATTTGCCTTTAGGTGGTCATAGTCTCATGTTGGTGATCTGATGAGGAAAGGAATAACTCCTTAACGATTAGGGGTTGGAGGGTCATTCTTTGTATATATAACAAATGTCATACATTTTCGAGATCTATTCAAGTGTTTGCTTAGTAGTTATGACATGTCGGTTAGCGGTTAGGCGGTTAGTGATTCTTTAAATAATATTGGCATACTAAGTCTGTTACCTTTGAAATTGTTTTTGTATTCATATAAGTTCGCCAGTTCAGGTTTTATGGCCTACTACAGTGCAGTACATTCTAATTATAAGTATTTAGAGTATACTGAATAACGATTTTATATTTACACTACTAAAAAGAAAAAAATAAAATATTTTAAAAATAAAAATAAAACCGCCTTCAAAAATTCGCCCGAACTAAAAAGTTAAAAATAATTTTGGTTCCTACTTCTTAGGATTTCCTACCCAAACCTTTAAACCTTTTACCCTATTCATTGAAATAAAACATTATGGCTAGGTACCCTACAGATTTCTTAGAAGTCGGTGCCAAGCCAAATATGTTCACTTTGCGAGTACTTATATGTATTTGATAGAGCTTTGTAATATACTGTCACTCCGGTTATGCTTTCATGAAAATGACTGAGGCAGACCATTCTGTTGATAAAAGCGTAATCGGAGTGACAGTAAGTTACAAGGCTCTATCTAATATATACCTATGAACGTATTCGGCTTGGCACCGACTTCTAAGAAATCTGTAGGGTACCTAGCCATAATGTTTTATTTCAATGAATAGGGTAAAAGGTTTAAAGGTTTGGGTAGGAAATCCTAAGAAGTAGGAACCAAAATTATTTTTAACTTTTTAGTTCGGGCGAATTTTTGAAGGCGGTTTTATTTTTATTTTTAAAATATTTTATTTATTTTTTTAATTTTTATGGTTATTTTACACTGAGGCGTAATTTAACGATAAATATAATTACTTAGAGTTTTGACATTATGAGAAGAGGCACCCATGTGGAGTTTATAATTTAAGATAATATTGTAGGAATGTAAAGAGGTTTAAGATGGTAATGAGAATTGAACAGATGGTAGTGAATCATTTTGGAAGGTAATGAGAATTTGCAAAAAAGTATGAAAAAGGCAAGAAAAATAATGAGTATATAATATTTTAATGTGTATACTGCGTTTTTTTTTATTTAATTTAATTTTCAGATACTTATGGGATTTATTTCCAAATTATTTTATATATTATAAAACTAGGTAATAAAACAAATTTATATTTTTAATACGTTTTTATTATAATCAAAATCTTTACGTACCTATTTAAGAATAAATCAAAACTACTTTTTATTTTATTTAAATATTTGTAGCTACATTAGATTAAACAATATGTCATCTAGTCTTCTTTACCGTCATAATAATAATCAGACTTGGTATTAGCATACAATACTTACTACTCAAAAATTGTAAATAAGAAAATAAAGGACAAGTCCACATCTGTCATTAGAAAAAAACAAATATGATCAGTTTGGCGAGCTTTGAAACGGGACGTTGTATAATATTTTGATGCCAGATATTTTAGTACCTACATCAGCTAACTGTGAAGGAGTTTAGTCCAAAAATAATGAGCCCTCAAGTTCTTTGAGAACCATATTGTCGTCTATGTTGTTGAAAACTGTTGGTGTATCTATCTGCAGTGAGTTATCGACCAGATGTTCCAAATTCACTTCATCGAAAGCAATGTCTGAACTTTTAGGAGTTTCTTCCGGGCTTATTTTTTATCATACCATATTTGTTTTTCGTGAACACATGGTATACTGACATCAAGACAACTGAAACAACTGAGGCTTCTTAAAGTAATATTATGGCAACGATAGAGATACTCGAGTGGAGACCACGTACTGGCAAACGCAGCGTGGGACCTCCACCCGCAAGGTGGTCAGACGACCTGGTTAGAGTTGCGGGGATCTTTTTTAAGTATGTTTATCGTCGCCTAGTACCCATAGTACAAGCTTTGCTTAGTTTGAGACTAGGTCGATCTGTGTAAAACTGGCTCGAAATATTTATTATTTATCTATTCATATTTCATTAGTGTTTTGATATTGTTAATATATGTACAAATATAAACACGGCATTCGAAATATGTTCATCTTTACCCTCCAAATCAGCTCATTACCATCCATCAATAATATTGGAAGGAACGGAAGGTAATGACATGGAGATGAATGAGATATTGGCAGTTAATCCCAGTGGATTCAAATACGTGACAAAGTAGGGAATTGCCTTTTTAAACCAGTGAACACCACACAGTAAAGCATTAAATCAAAATACTAAGCAACGTAAAATATTGAGTACTTACTGCTTACGATCGTGGAAGGAAAAGAGTACCGAATGCTGACAAAGTACTTTTCGTCGTGGCGAATTCCGAATATCTCCGTTGGCTTAACGCACGTCCTCAATGTCTACTTACAGCGGGACACTGATGAGGCGGGGGGAGCTCTCAGCTAACATCGCGCCACAGCACAGATCCGGACTAGGCCAAAAAAATATTTTCGGGGATCGATGAGGGATTTCGGTGGACAAACTTTCAATTCCGATTCTTTCAATGTTCTAATTAATTTGAAAACATAAGTATTAGTAGAAATTAGTCTTAATTAGGTAGGCTATCATGTACATACTTTGAATTTGTAACTTTCCGTACAAATGTTTTTAATAATATCCGACGATTTTGTTGGCTTTCATTTTGGAACTAGGGTAGTGAGATTAAACGTTGTTTTCTGGACCTCCTTAATTCAGATATGAATACATTTTAATGGCGTAAAAGACCCCCTAAATGTTTTTTCGAGCTTGTTTTGCCCAAATATTATGATATTTTTTTCTTTTTATTTTCATCAAGTTTGCGCCTTGGAATAGTAATTTTAACCACTCACGAGAACGACCCACCTATTAAATAAAATTCAAAAGTAAATTAAAAATATCCCACTAACTACATACTCGGGCACGTACAGCCAGCGTCAAATATCATGATCATGAACCCAGATCATGATTTCCTGTCTCGTTATTATATAAACACATTTGCAAGTGATTAGTATGGAGAAATGTATACATATTATTGAACTCGAAATTTACTAGTCGTAAAAAAGTACGTTTGTTCATATAGGTCCTATGGGAAACCTCGACTCGTATTTGCCTTAATGAGCATAAGGGGTGTACCGATAAAAAAACTGGCAAATTCAAATGAAAAAATCGGGTCAATATAGTTAAAAACCTGTAATTTCTGGCTTTTGTAATTACTTAACTAGGAGGTCTTATATTAGCTAACTTTGGTCCTTTCTTGTTTCTACTGCAATTTCAGTTTTCACAAAACAAGTTCTCCAGAACCCCTTCAAAATCTTTTTTTAATTCTCTACTGCACGATTTCGTGTTCTGCAGAAGTGACCAACATTTCTGGTTAATCTCCATGCTTTTTACCCCTGCCTTGGGTAGGTGCCGCAGTAATACTCTGTGAAGGGAATTATGTCACATATTATATGAATTTTCTATGGGTCTTTAATCAATTATTTTAATCCTATACAAATTTTAGTCTCTTTGGCATAGTTTTATGAATAGAAATCAGTGCCAAAAAGTATCAAGGATGTAATGTTATGCAGTCAAGGATATCTTAAGGAACACGGAAAGAATGCCCATATATATATATATTGACGACAGTCCGATAATTTAGAAAAATGCATACAAAAAAAGAAAGAAAATGTTTGGAAGAGGATTCGAAGAAGCTGTACTGTGAGTAGGTAGGTACCTGAAATGACATAAAAGTACTACAGTCAGCTATGTTGAGACTTCCTGGTTAATATCCAAAGCTTGAAATTATAGCTACCTAACTATATCGATCCGATTTTATTATTTGAAATTTACAGCTTTTTATCGGTACACCCTTTAATTATCTATAATTTTATATGCTACTTTTTTTGGTTACACGCATCATTTTAATTGTCATAATGAAACCGCAATGCAATCTAAAACTAACAATTGCATATTGCACCGACCGCAGCTAAATCAGTCTGATGCATCCATAATCAGTCTAAAAGCCGGCGTACTATGGGGATTGATATAGAAGGTATTTGGAATTGCAATCGCGTCTCACAGTGCCGGGAGGTTTTCAGTCAGTCAGGGGAAAAGGAATCTTCACCAGTATTAACCATTGCCAAAATGAGAAAAAACCGGCCTAGAGCATGTCGGGCCATGCTCAGTATAGGGTTCCGTAAATGATCATGAACGGCTGGGCCGATTATATTCGAACTGTTTTATTAAACGGTTTTTATTAACTTCACCGCGTATCAACTGTCGTCGATGCTTCAAATCTTGTGATCAATTTTTCGACCACTTCTACTGCACCGAAATCAATAAAATTTCGAACTCTTATCAAGTTCCCATGACAATGCAATATTATAATATTTGTATCCTTGTATCCTCAAAGCCTGATGCTGCAGACGTACTGCTTACCTTAACCGAGAGTGTTAGACACGTGAAAATGAAAGTATAGCATGTTCGGCATAATCAAATACTAACAGCCTGATCTTGACTTCCAACTCCTCACTCCTGATGCTGCAGTACTGCCCACAATAACCGCAAAGTTTATCTTTTATCCATATCTTGATTTTAAAGAAGTTCTTTAGATATTAACTAGAAACACAATGATATATAAGTAAAGATACGTTATACTCTAACAAAATGAGCGAAATAATACTTCACATCATACACCTACAATTGATTGACAGTTGACATACGCCTATCTTCATACTTCAAAATGCGTAAAAGAGATGGCAAAATACATGTACTCGTATCTAATAAATAAAAAAGAGACAACTAGCATTTGACAATCGCGCGTGAATTCTTTTATTGATAAACATTGTTTTATCTCTGTTACTCTCGTTCTTAAACAGCATAAGCTTGTCTTTTTCTCTAAGTCAGTCAAAAACGTCAAAATGGCGTCCTATCTATTTTCAATAAATATAATAAAATAGAAAAAAATATGTAATTCAGTTTAATTGCGCATGATGTGTGATGCTAAGGGCATTTTTCATTTTATTTTGTGGTTTTCACTATTGTATAACATAAAATGACATTTTAGGGCGCAGTTCATGTGATTTGCGAGAACTCGGCAGTGGTACACACCTCTCGGTGGTCTGGGTAGGACTAAGAGCGATTGTTAGAATTATCACAATCTGAGCGCTTCACTTTTAGAGCCGGTGTAACATATCTTTACTTATTATATCATTGTAGAAACATGCGAATTTAATACTAACGTCCAACTCCTCAAATCTGATACTCCAGTGTGACTGGCTGCCACAACCGCTAGGTTTAGCGATATGCAGATTTTGAAGCACTGCTTTAGATATTTGGTAGAAACATACGGATTTCATTATTATCATCATCATCATCATATCAGCCGAAAGACGTTCACTGGTGAATATAGGCCTTCCCCAAAGATTGTCACAAGGACCGGGCCTGTGCCACCCGCATCCAGCGACCTTCACCAGGTCATGAGTCTACCTTGTGGGTGGCCTACCCACGATGTGCCTTCCGGTACGTGACCGCCACTAGAGAACCTTCCCGCCCCAACGGCCATCGGTACCACACGCAACGAGCCCCGCCCACTGCCACTTAAGTTTAGCGATTCGAAGAGCTATATCGGTTACTTGGGTTCTGCTGCTGATGGTCTCATTTCTAATCCGATAGTGCAGAGAGACTCCTAGCATAGCCCTCTCTATTGCCCTTTGAATGACATTGAGCCTTCTTATGATGATAGAGTGACAGCGTGAGTGGTTCGCGTCGGGCGAGCCGTCGGGCCTGCGCCCCTCCAGCAGACAGAGTGACAGTGTGAGTGGATGGCGTAGGGCGAGCCGTCGGGCCTGCGGCCCTCCAGCAGATAGAGTGACAGCGTGAGTGGATCGCGTAGGACGAGCCGTCGGGTCTGCACCCCTACAGCTGACAGAGTGACAGCGTGAGTGGATCGCGTAGGGCAAGCCGTCGGGCCTGCGGCCCTCCAGCTGATAGAGTGACAGCGTGAGTGGATCGCGTAGCGTAGGGTGAGCCGTCGGGCCTTCGGCCCTCCAGCTGATAGAGTGACAGCATGAGTGGATCGCGTAGGGCGAGCCATCGGGCCTGCGGCCCTCCAGCTGATAGAGTGACAGCATGAGTGGATCGCGTAGGGCGAGCAGTCGGGCCTGCGACCCTCCAGCTGATAGAGTAACAGCGTGAGTGGATCGCGTAGGGCGAGCCATCAGGCCTTCGGCCCTCCAGCTGATAGAGTGACAGCGTGAGTGGATCGCGTAGGGCGAGCCGTCGGGCCTGCGGCCCTCCAGCCGATAGAGTGACAGCGTGAGTAGATCGCGTAGCGTAGGCTGAGCCGTCCGGCCTGCGACCCTCCAGCTGATAGAGTAACAGCGTGAGTAGATCGTAGCGTAGGGCGAGCCGTCGGGCCTTTGGCCCTCCAGCTGATAGAGTGACAGCAGAAGTGGATCGCGTAGGGCGAGCCGTCGGGCCTGCGGCCCTCCAGCTGATAGAGTGACAGCGTCAGTAGTTCGCGTAGGACGAGCCGTCGGGCCTGCGGCCCTCCAGCTGATAAGAGTGACAGCGTGAGTGGGTCGCGTAGGGCGAGCCATCGGACCCGCGGCCCTCTAGCTGTTAGAGTGACAGTGTGAGTGGATCGCGTAGCGTAGGGCGAGCCGTCGGGCCTTTGGCCCTCCAGCTGATAGAGTTACAGCATGAGTGGATCGCGTAGGGCAAGCCGTCGGGCCTGCGGCCCTCCAGCTGATAGAGTGTCAACGTGAGTGGATCGCGTAGCGTAGGGCGAGCCGTCGGGCCTTCGGCCCTCCAGCTGATAGAGTGACAGCGTGAGTGGTTCGCGTAGGGTAGGCCGTCGGGCCTGCGGCCCTCTACCTGATAGAGTGACAGCGTGAGTGGTTTGCGTAGGGCGAGCCGTCGGGGTTGCGGCCCACCGGCTAATAGAATGACAGCGAGTGTAGTTCGCGTAGGGCGAGCCGTCGGGCCCGCGGCCCTCCAGCTGATAGAGTGACAGCGTGAGTGGGTTGCGTAAGGCAAGCCGTCGGGCCTGCGGCCCTCCGGCTGGTAGACAGACAGCGTGAGTGGTTTGCGTAGGGCGAGCAGTCGGGCCTGCGGCCCTCCGGCTGATAAAACTGACAGCGTACGTGGTGCGGCTTTCTAGCTGATAGAGTGACAGCGTGAGTGGATCGCGTAGCGTAGGGCTAGCCGTCGGGCCTTCGGCCCTCCGACTGATAGAGTGACAGCGTGAATAGATCGCGTAGGGCGAGCCGTCGGTCATAGATGACAGCGTGAGTGGTTCCCATAGGGCAGTGGTCGAGCCTGCGGCTCTCCGACTAATAGACTGACAGCGTGAGTGGTTCGTGTAAGGCGAGCCGTCGGGTCAGCGGCCCTCCGGCTGATAAGACTGACAGCGTGAGTGGTTCGCGTAAGGCAATAAGCCATCGGGCGTGCGGCCCTCCGGCTGATAGATTGACAGCGTGAGTGGTTCGCATAGGGCAAGCAGCCGGCCCTGCGGCCCTCCGACTAATAGAATGACAGCGAGAGTAGTTCACGTAGGGTGAGCTCTCAGGCTTGTGGTCCTCCGGCTGATAGACTGACAGCGTGAGTGGTTCGCACAAGGCAAGCCGTCGGGCCTGCGGCCCTCCGGGTGATATATGACAGCGTGTATAGTTCCAATAGGGCAAGTAGTCGGGCCTGCGGCCCTCCAACTGATAGACTGACAGCGTAAGTGATTCGCGTAGGGCGAGCTGTCGGGCCTGTGGCCCTCCGGCTGATAGGCTGACAGCGAGAGTTGTTCGCGTAGCGCGAGCCGTCAGACCTGCGGCACTCCGGTTGATAGACTGAGTGTGTGAGTCCCTAGGGTTCGCGTAGAGCGTACCATAGTACTGATAGCTTGAATTGACCCTTTGGACCCTCGGTACGCGTCGGACTTTCAGTCAGACCTACGATCCTCCATTTGGTCGACTGAGAGTGTGAGTCTTTATTTTATAGTCTGGAAATCCGACTTATATAATGTGAGAAATATGAAAATGTAAACTTGATTTTCTCAATAAACCAATGATATATTCCTTATTGCCAGATCTGTACTATCTAAGGTATAGTATAAGCAGGAGAGTATAGACGCTACTATGCATAATTGTATTGCATATTACAAACAAAATCCTTGATCTAGAATAAGTATAAGTAGTAACAATTGCACTAAAAACTTGAAAATAAAATAAGTAAAAAAAGTTTTAAGTTAAACGATTTTTATTGCACCAAAAACTAGAAAATAAAAATTAGTTACTGGCGTAGATGATATTTTCTGTACATTACTCACGTGGAACTATTATCACTGTAGTCTTCCAGAGTCGGATGCTAAAAGCCACGTTTAGCCTCTATGTCAGTGGATTAGGCGTTTAATCGGAAACTTTTACGAAACTAAAATAAAAACGTGGGGCGTTATTATAAAGAAACATACAAGCTCAAAATATGTTATTGTAGCTTTAATTTTGGATTTAATTATTCCAACACTTTTACAGAGGAAAATAGCTTAAATCCATTACACTATTGCTGTCTTGACATTCTATGTATGTTCCTAAATATCTATAGTGACTTAATCGCAATTGCGTACGCCCCACGTTTTCATTTCAGTTTGGTAAAAGTTTCCGATTAAACGCTTAATCCACTGACATAGAGGCTAAACGTGGCTTTTAGCATCCGACTCTGGAAGACTACAGTGATAATAGTTCCACGTGAGTAATGTACAGAAAATATCATCTACGCCAGTAACTAATTTTTATTTTCTAGTTTTTGGTGCAATAAAAATCGTTTAACTTAAAACTTTTTTTACTTATTTTATTTTAAAGTATCTATTCTACACTCGCGGTCAATGAAAACGGGTCAGGTGTATTTTTTCATAGAAAATACTGGAAACATGCTGATTACAAATATTTAAAATAAATATTTATAATACAAGTGGAACCGTTTTTAACGTCAGATTGTATTGGAATTTCCCTGAAGTTTTCGCCCGATCCGAAAAACACGAAAGTTTATTTTCAGATGACTCCGTAGATATAAAAATAGCAACTCATGATTAAAAAACTCTTATTACCATACATTTTAGGTGGTTTTCTTAAACGGTCTACATTTTTGTCTATACAAACCGACCTAACGACAATTTTAAACTTTTTTTGGGTTTATTTATAAATTCAGGGAAATTCCAATACAAGCTGAATTAAAAATAGATTTTACCTACACTATAAATATTTTTAAGAAATATTTTAAATCTCCATGTTTGCATTATTTTCTATGAAAAAAACCGCCTGACCCGTTTTCATTGCTGGAGTGTATATAAGCCCATATGTTTTTACTTTTTACTCATATTTTTAGGAACCACAGATCAAAAGTAAGAGAGGGGGGGGGCTACATTTTTTTTTCCGGAGCGATGATTTCCGAAAATATTGAATTTAGAAAAACATTATTACAAATTCTTTTCATCACACAGTCATCCCCACTTTACGGGTCCTACCTACCTAGGGGAAGTCCCGAAAAAAAAGATGTTTTTTGTATATTTTATTCAACCTCTTTGTCGACGTAATTAAATACCTACCACCATCCTACCACTTGTACAGTCGACGTCTAATATATCGTTACGGTTTAGGTGCCAAAAATAGTTATATACGATACACGACCTTAATGTCAAGGTAATAAAGTTGTGTAAATATATTTTTGGCACCTAAACCGTAACGATATCTTGGACGACGACTGTACTAAATTGCAGATTTCTAGTTCTAACGGTCACTGAACTATGCGGACAGACGTATGTCTGTATGCTATGACATGACCGTATGGTCATGGCGAAACAATAAGTTTTCTTTCTTTACTTCAGAACCCTAAAAACAGTAGCGAATGTAGCGATGCGGTCGCACCTTTAATCGCTCTGAAAAATGCGAGAATCTACGCAAGTACGCACATGTTGCTACAGCTTTTACCAGTAGGTATTCTGATCTCGACTGTACATACATACAATGTTGCTCTCATTTCATGAAACATCTGTGACGTTTGTACTTTCGCTACGTTGTAAAACTACAAATATACAGGATGTTTTTTTTTCATCACACTTGCTGTCTAAGCGCTTCATTGCTTGCATGCGTAGCGGGAATAATATGTAGAAAAGTGAAATTCCCTAGGGAGTAATAGAAATGTCAGTACGTCATTTGATAATATTTAAGGTCAGTGTGGGTAAGTAAATTTTATTTATAAGGAAAGTCCGTCATATGCGTCTTATATTGTTGAGTTAGGGGTGGAAATCAGTTGGTAGACGGACTTTCCTGATCGACGGTCTTGGCCGTATTGACCTTTGTCTTAAAACTATTTTTTTTGTCGGCAAGTGTGATGAAAAACATTATACAGCGTGTTTTTCTTCATATGATATAACTTTAAGGGAAGCTTATTAAGGTCAAATATAATTAATTTCTCTAAGAAACTAGTGTTTTAACTCTTACCGTTATTGAGTTATTAAAAAAATAAGTTTAATCACTGAACATGTGTATTGCAACCTTTATTACATTCTAATGTTACTTATTTTGACATGTGCCGTCAGTCACCTGAGATTAACTTTTATTTTATTCTTAAGGTTCTCTCACACTTACCATTTCATTTATTATGTATGAAAACAAAAAAAAATATCGAATTTTCCTAAAGCCGATATACCAGACAACTTCTATTAATGGCCCAAGTAACCTGTCTAATTTATCGCATATCGAAACGAACACCCATTATGCATCACGGTCGGTAAACGGAATACTAACTCGAGTCATTAAAAGCCCTAACACTCTCGTTAGTAATTTCGTACTTACCTGTACACAATGTACTATTATTCACCGACATAACTTTTGGGGGTTAATTCTGTTCTGAGGTCATATTGTTGAACATTTACTATGGGCCGACATCCGAACGCGAAAACAATCTGATGTTCCATATAAGCCCACATAAATTCCTGGACACTAGGAGAAAAAAAAATGTAATATGTTAGATTTTTTTTTCTCGAATCGGATATCAGTCCCATGGTAAATGTTCATCAATATGACCTCAGAATGTAACTCTCTAAAATTTGTAGGGTGAATGAAAAATCAACCTGTAGGTAGATAGTACGAAAACTACCCCAAAAGGTCTCCTCAAGGAAAAAGTATCGAAAATAGTCACGCACGGCTCTGTTAGCAATTTGAAGGGACTTCGCGCCCTCTCGTTACTGCTCCCTTCTGATATCGTCATGGAAACGGCACGCATGGTGAAAGAATGTTACCATGAAACTATCGACCGAAAGGTTTCTCAGAGAACTAAATATTTTTGTGGAATAGGAGGCAAAGGGCCGTGTGGTGACGGCAGTAAGAATACATTTGTCACCACCGCAATTCCTCCTGCGGGTGTCGTAAAAGTCGACTAAGGGATTGAAGTGTCACTGACCATTATTTGATAAAAGATTGATGATGGGCAGCAGCGTCTTCATAGTGGACACATTACTGCGATCGCTAATCCGCTTGCCCAGCGTGGCGATTTTGGGCATTTACCTCCTAATGCGTCTATACGCATAGTTAATAGGAGAGCAGCAGTGGACTATCAAAGGCTGATGATGATGAGGCAAACGGGAGTAGGTGTGCAATTCTCAAAAAGTTTGTACATTTAGATCACGTCTTCGATTTTGATAATTAAAGTTGATAGGTTGGTAGCTGGTGGTCCATAATGCTGAACAAGATCCACCACATTTCCCAAAATGTCCCAGGAAGTTCATCATCATCATCATCATATCAGCCGAAGTTTGTATGGACGTTTCCTTTTTAGGGTTCCGTAGCCAGAATGGCAAAAACGGAGCCCTTATAGTTTCGCCTTGTCCGTCTGTCAGCAGCATAGCTCAGTTGCCGTTAATACTAGAAATCTGCAATTTGGTACAGGTATAGGTACATATTATTCATGTCAACAAAATGGAACAATAAAAACAATTTTTTTTTTCGGTAAGTGGTAAAGTGGGGATTTTTTTTTTTTTATTTGATGTAAACCTAGTGTGGGGTATCATTAAATAGGTCTCTTAAAAAGCATAAGGGTCTTTAAATAAACTTTTTTTCTAAAGTCGCTCCAGAAGAAAAAAAATGGTGTGAAAGAAAAAAAGAGGGGGGGCCCTCTAGCTTTTGATCTGTAGGTCCAAAAAATATGAAAAAAATCATGAATTGTGGGCTTATATACTTTAAAATAAAACTATTTCGAACATAATCCGGACAGCCGTTTTTGAATAACTACGGAACCCTACACTGAGCATGGCCCGACATGCTCTTGGCCGGTTTTTTTTTTACCAGATTCCTATACAGTTTTGGTAACAAAAAAAGGACGATTCATTTAAAAATGTTGGGAAATCTGGTGGATCTTGCTCAGCATAATTGATTCTACCAGCCTACCTATTAATTTTTATCATCATCAGAAAACGTGATCCAAATGTACAAACTATTTGAGAAAGTTCAGGTTCTTAAGCAATTCCTGTCGGCCAAAAATATCTGCGGATTAAACGTAAGCTTGCAAGACAACTCAATTCAACTAATACTTAGTGGTTAGTACTTAACAGCCTTCGTAGATAAGTCGGTTGTGATCTTGCCAGCGGTAGTGGAGGTTCCTGGTTCGAATCCCGATGAGGGCATCTCTTTGTTGGTATCTTGGAGGGCATTTTAAAGTGTTAATTCTGAAGTTATATGGACGAACTTTTATTATTGGATGGGGCCAGAGCATCAAACAAAAAACCCCGATAATCTAATACTTCCAGATGTATTGTGAACGTGTTTGAGCTCATTCGAATCAGAATTACGAGCTGATTCAAGCTGAGATGAGGACATGATACACTAATTTAAACGCATTTTTTCGGTCCTGTTATTTGTTATTTTTGTGTTTGTTACGAATAAACATATTTCTAATTCTATGTGGGAATAAAGATCGAAATATACCAAATCCTCACTCAAAACTTGACCTGCTGGTTACAAAGTGTCTACTGTGTATGAAGTTAGTCCGATGGAATCGAATTGGCGCCCAGAGTGCATGGAATATGAATGAAGGTAACAGTTTAAGTACACGGCGCCGATATTCATTCGAAGCGCTATTGCTACAGCGCGATGTCATCACATTTGGTTATCTGTAGCCAGGCCTGCTACCGACAGCACCGAAGTTCGCAAATTGTGGGGATTTTTCTCTGTCACTCTAATTACGCCTTCGTTGGAGTGACAGAGACAAATCCCCGAAATTTACGAACTTTGGTATTCGCGGTAGCAGGGTGCTTAGTCAAGTTGCCAATACTTTTGCTGTTCTGTAATGTGTGCTTTATGTGAACAAAAAAAATATTCTATTCTCTTCAAATCGCTAGCGCTTAGTAGCGTATCGTAGTTTTCCCTCCCTGTCCCTCGTTTATATTAGTGCGACAAAAACAGTTTGCTGCCTTTCGTTTACGACTGACGATTAAGCGTTAGCGAATGGCAACTTGTCTAAGCACCCAGGTCAGAAACCTTATTGTTATGAGCCGATAAACATCAACTGCGTAGTGACGGCAGTAAGTATATATTTGTCACCACCTCAACTCTTCCCGTGGGTATCGTTAGAGTCTTAGGGATTGAAATGTCGCTGATCATATATATATTGAAGATGATTTTGGGCAGCAGCGTCAACGTAGTGGAAACACTACTGTGATCACCAATTCTCTTAGCCAGCAAGGTGATTATTGGGCATTCACCATCCAATTCGTCCTTACGCATATGTAATAGGAGAGGCCTACGTCCAGCAGTGGAAGAAGCGAAGTAACTTGTGCAGCATTCAATTGCTTGTTTTTTATAGAGTTACAAAAACGTATTACTGTTCACGACTTACGTTTCAGCCTGTATTGCGACCCTAGCACATTTTGTGTTTGACAGTAAAACTAAGTAGTAAATAAAATTTAAAAGACGCCGTAAATATGAAACTTTTATTTAATAAGATGGTAGCCGCGAGAATGCCGCAAGTTGCTGTCAAAATACACAGCAAAAAAAAACATGCTAGGGATGTGAGAACTTACGAAAAGTCCTGACAAAGCTAGCAACCCAAAATGCGATGTTCGCAGAAGCAACACTGCATGCGTTTGTAAAATTCATGTTCCTACCTATCGGATTCGCGATCCGATTAGCTAGTTTTTGCACCTGCGTGTACCGCTCGACGAACCTACTGCAAAATTCACGATGTTTACGTTTCTCCCTGCAGGCGTATTCAGGCAATGACAATACAGTTTCCTTTCCCAATGGTAAATACTCACGCATAGTCAGTTTAACCGGACTTTTTCCGCAACTCGACATCCATAGTGCCTTTTTTGCCCAATCATCCAAGCTCCTCCACGAAACTCGGCGTCTGTTTCAGGTTGCTCAATGCCTCCTTTAGTGTGTTTGGAGTCCCTAAGTACTTACTTCCGTATACTTCTTTCTACCTGTTTACATTCTAGAAGGATATGTTTGGTTATTTTCTTCTTTTCCATGTAGGCTTTGCACATAGAGCTGTCCGGTTTACCCATATTGTGCAGGTGGTTGTTTAGTGTATGTCCCGTGATCAGTCCTTCTATTTTTCTCAATTTGTAGTCTCAATAGTCACATATACATACACACATTTTCAGCTTATCTAAGACTCAGCCCTCTCTTATTAACTATGCGAATGGACGCGTTAGCTAAATGCCCATAATCGCCACGTATTGTGTCCACTATGATGATGCTACTGGCCATCATCAATCTTCTTTAAACGAATATTAATTAACACTTCAATCCCTTAGTTGACTCTTCTTATGATATTCATGAAAAGATTTGGGGTAGTGACAAATTTATGCATTCTTACTGGTGTCGGCTGTGTGGCGGTAACTTTTGATCCGTGGGTCCAAAAAATACGAAAATATAGGTAGTGGGCCATCCTACAGGCCCACTACCTATATTTTTAAATAAAACTATTTCGGATATAATCGACCCACCCGTTTTTGAATAACTACGGATTTTTACACTGTGGCCCTGTAGAGTTCCCACCCATAGTATTATACAATCAACTATGCTATTCTCTCATTCACACATTCGCCGCGGCGTTCGTCAACGAGCTCGAAGTCGAGACAGCCTTGTCTAAAATCCTAGCTGTTTTATTTGACATTAGGAATCGAGGCTATGAGTGTTTCGGTTAATAGTTACATTTTAAATATAAGTTTCATGCAGTAAATAACACAAATGTGTAGGTATTCTAATTTAATAACAACATAATTTTTAGAGACGTTTTTCATAGTTTTATTTCAAGAGACTTTTATTTAGAAACTGTACAGACCCGACATGCTCTTGGTCCGTTTTTATATAATGTTGATATTGTATTTAACAATCGGAATATACTCCCCAAGTATATGATACGCCATATATCCCGTTAAGAGTACTCAAGCTAGTAAATGTTATTTCAACACGACTGTACCTAGCTCAAGTAACATTTCCTCTCGAACGAGAAAGGGGAAGGTAAATCTACTTAAGTAGTAAGTAAGTAGTTACTTTACTTGATGACTCAATTTAAAGTGGTTTAACGTACCTAGTTACTTATGTCAACAATGTTTTTATTGAGTGTAAACTTGTAAAGCTTCTCTGTTGGAGTTGAATATTTGTTTACTGTCCAATGAGAAATAAGTTTAGGTAATAATCGTTAACAACGTGCGGTGTTGGTGGCAAAGTATGGTTGACAGAAAAATGAAATGCACAGGTATTACATTTATTACAATTTCAGAAATTATAGTCATTTTAATTATAATAATTATTTATTTACACATGTTCTAATCATTTATTTAAATTACACTGATTAAATTAAACGACTAAAATGTAATAAACAGATTCGGCAGTCAAACGCTCACGTCAAATTGAAAAATCTATTATAGATATAAGACTGATCTCACGTACTCCACTTCAAATAGTTATTTGAATATTCATTTTTATTAAAATAAAAACTTCGCAAAATGCCTTTTAAAGTACTAGGTATTATACTCGTATGTATGTCAAAAATTAATGACATTAGATTATTTATTTTTTTAAGTAGGATAAAGTTTATATGTATTTGTATCCTAAGGAGGAGTTTTTTTAGTTATATTTTTTAAGTAGTAGCACTACTATGTATATAAATTTAAATATTAGATGTCATATAGTATACAAAAAGATACGGAAATTTACCAACGCCAGAGGCGAAATTTGTACCCACGTCTTCAGATTTCGCGGCTGATTTCAAACCGCTTGGCCACTCCTGCTTAGCGGACACCGGTCGAATTTCTCGGGTATAATGGTTAAATACATATATTATGTATACCATGTGAAAAGTAGAGTTTAAAATAATTAATATAATTTACTTTCAATCCGGAGGTCGTGGGTTCAAATCCTGGCTCGTACCAATGAGTTTTTGATACATATTTACCATTAGCTTTCGGTGAAGGAAAACATCGTGAGGAAACCTGCATACATCCGCGAAGAAAATCAAAGTTGTATGTGAAGTTCCCAACCCGCTTAGGGCCAGCGTGGGGACTATAGCCCAATCCCTCTCATATATGAGAGGAGGCCTGTGCCCAGCAGTGGGACATTATATAGGCTAAAATATTATTTTTTTTTTTTTAATATTTAATTTACTGGAAAATATTCACGAAATTACGCAAATGGCTCTCTGACGCCATTAATTATTTGGCACGAGTGTGTCGAATAATAAATGAGATTTTACTAAATTATTTTAACTAAATGGAATGACGCTCGCCGGCCGAATCAGCCAAATGCGTTCATAATCAGATTAAAATGCATCACATGAGGACTGCATTAATTTTTTGAATAAATTATTACTTTTACGGCATTTTTTTATACTAACCAGATTAAAAATATCACTATCCTTGTCCCCAGACATATGTATAAAAGAAAAAGACAGCTTACGTTTATCTCAGGAATATAATTATTTTATTTGGAGATGGGGAAACAGGCCCTAAATTCTGTTCAATATAATAAATAAAAATAATGTAATGTTCAATATAAAAACAAATTAAATAAAACTATACAAACAACATATTAACTATTTGAATACTTTCATTTCGGCGGAGGATAAATATCTAAAGTACGAGTGACCACTGAACGGTGTTTCTATGCGATTTTGTTACGCGTTTTTTTGTTCATTACCATCACCACTTTATTTACCGTTTTATAAAAGCAAACGAGACTATTATGCCAGAATAGCAAACAAACATGCGTCTGCTACAAGATAATCGAAAATGACTCCACTATTTAGACGCAGTTAATAATTTGGGAATGGTAATGACTTGATTGTTGCGACTGAATAATCGCATAGAACTACCCTGAAATCTTACTTACATTATTAGCGGGAAATTCAAAAAATCTTAGGATGGTCACACCTACTGTTACGGGTATTAAGAATATTGATATTTGAATTTTTTTTCTTAGAAAACATCGGATATATGTTAAAAATATACGTTGCGTGCCGGGACCTCAGTTAAAAAGATCGAAAAAAATATAAATATTTGAATGTTTATCAAACGGGTTACTCAATCAAACTTTCGGGAACATCTGAGAGCTAAAACTTAAACTATCAAAAATACAAAAGCAATGAAGGATTATGTATTACATTTTAATAGAATTCCTATTGTTTAAGCATCTTATTTTTCTAATAATAGTGATTTATAGTTTGTAGTTGAAATAAGCCAAAAGCGTTGATATTTCTAAACTTTGTCCTGAAGGATTTCAGACTTAGTAAGTCAGCTCTTAGATGACAATAGCTCTCTAAATCCCATTTGGATCAAGCAAAGACGCAATATTATAAGATACTACACATAATATTGTACGTAGGTACCTTATATTTGTCCCGTTTCTGTCCTTTGTGTACCGTTTTTATTATGAAAGTTGTCTGTTTGGCGACCGTATTACTGCGGCCCGTCTTGCAACTTCAGAACACAGACATATAATCAGAGATCGGACAAATGTGCGTCATTGTACGCAATAATATGGACATGACTCCAAAGTTGATTAAATGAATAATTAAACGAATATACGTTTGGAATTTGATTTTGAAGATTTTAGGTGACTATTTACAAACGTTTTCATAGTTACCGATGTCAAATAGATAATTTACTGAAAATTATTCAATTTATTTATTTTATTTTATTTTATTTTACATACATGGAAAACCAACAGCTTAACACATATCTACATACAAGTTAGCAATACAGAGCCAATTACAGGTTCTCACATATAAAAGCAAAGTATAACATAAAAAAAAATCAAATTACACGCGCACAGTAACAAATTACAGTCGGTATTAATTTTTCAATCAACTTTGGTGTTATGTTCATATTATTGCGAACAATGAAGCACATTCGTCCGATCTCTGCATATCACCCTGTTTTTTTGATTTGCGTTAAATTAAAGGAAAGCTTATTTAGGTAAAAATAATCAATTTCTCTAAGAAACTAGTATCTTAACTCTTACTGTTATTGAGTTATTAAAAAAATAAGTTTAATGACTGAACAAGTGAAGGAATGTTTACAAAAACAACATAACTAGCATTTTTTCCAAATTTGAGTTTTTGATGTCATACTGTTTGTCATCAAAGGAGCTACAGAATGTGAAAAAAAAATTGTTTAAAAACTTTCCCGTTTGGCAAAAAATGGAAAATATTTTATTTCCCATACTAAACTGCACTAAAAAGTGTCGAATAAAACTGCAGCATTAATACTCAGAGTAAACCATATTCTAAATCGACTTATAAAATGGGGGATACGACGCTTTTTTTCAATAATAAAATCTTTTTCCAAAAATGTTCATCAAGTTTTGCACAAAAACAATTCAATTCAATTCAATTCACAACGTAACTACTCAAGATTTTACAAAAACAACGTAAGTGGCAAGGCTTATTTTATTTTTTCCAAAAAAAGTAATGAGCCGAAACACAAATAAACGGGTAATCTTAACTTAGTGGTAATATCTCTTTACCGCTTTTGAATATTAAGCTTTAATGAATATTATTTAAAAAGGAATATAGTTTTATCGCTCTCCTGTAAAATGATGCTCAATGTACTTATGTTGTTTTTGTAAACATCCCTTCAAGTGTATGGCAACCCTTATTACATCCTAATGAAACTTATTTTGACATGTGCCGTCAGTCACCTGAGATCTTACTCTTAAGGTTCTCTCACAGTTGCCATTTCAATTATTAAGTATGAAAAAGTAAAAAAAAAATTCCGGTTTTTAACAAAAAGCCATATATCAGGTAACTCCTATTAACGTACCCCCTCGATTTTAATCCCTCCTCGTAGTAATCCCTCGATTTTAACGCAAATAAAAAAAAACAGGATATATAGCGTGTATTTACAATAGTATCTGATATGTTATTGTTATTACGATGATCAGATGACCGATCTAAGAAAACAGGTAATAATACACATTATTAGCAATCGTTTTCTAGTATTAACAAAACAATCATAATTATATTATCAAGTCAAAATAGTTAATTTTTACACCAACATTATTGCTGACATAATTACATAACTTATACATTTAAATAAACTGTACAATTAATTTAATTTCCTTCGAACGACCAATGTAGCGCATGTACTGGCATAAGAGTAGTTGTCAAAACGCTGCGAGTGACACTGCTATCTGTGATTGTCAAGCGCTAATTAACGATTAATTTTGAAGTACCTACATTACTTCTCTTTTCTCTCTTAGAAAGTTAATTACGTTTAAATTTAAAAATTTAATAAAATTATAACGGTTTGTCTTAAAATCTGCATCTCATTTCTCGTTTTCAATAAAAGCCTGCACGATGGTGGCACACTGTAACCAAACAAGTTAACACCTTCCCGGACACTCAACGCCTATAGACGTGATTCCATTGTTCTTTCTATTGTGTCTGGAGTAGTGTCCGTGAAGGTGTTAAAGTTCAAAATTTTCTACATTTTAATTCCTCACATTATATTTCTTGAGCTTCATACAAAGTTCGTAATTTGTATTATATTAACAAGTGTATCAAAGGAGAGGGTGTTCTAATTAATGATGGATGAATTGCTCGAATAATCATTCAGCCTGCCCCAAATTTAAAAAATACTATAGGTTTGATATTCATCCTAATGTTATTGGTACATGTATGCCGTATGGCGCTTTTGGTAATTTTCATTAATTTACAAGAATTTGCATTCAGAAAGTAGGATTTGAGGAAACCAATGATGGAATCAAATCGGGGATCTGTGAGAAATAGATTGAAGTCAGTTTTTTTAATTTTTAATTTGGTGATTATTTTGCAACCAACCAAGCCATGAATTATCTAGTTACCCATATATCTGTGCCAAGACCGCAACGTAAAGCCGAGAATCTTCTTTGCCGGCTTAGCCTTTCACGGCAGGATTTTTTGAGCTGAAACAAGCTTTTAGTGTGAAATAGGTTACTATGTGCACACTTTTGCGTTGAGCTTATAGAATGTGCAACAAATATGTATAACATGTGTACACATTTACATAGTAACTACATATCTTTTTCCTTACATTGAAAAAAACATGTTTTGGATAATAGTTACGTTTTTAATTTTAAATTTAAAGGTCCCTGTTTCTATAATTTTAAACAAGTCCCACTTTTGCAATCTCGGGTTATCCAAATTACGCGGAGTTAACTGGATATTTCCATACATTTCTTAACCTCGTGGTAGCGTAACCCGTGATTGTGCAAGCCTTACTATTTTATGGTTTTGATGACATCACATCATCATCATCAGCCTATAATAGTCCACTGCTGGATGTAGGCCTAGGCCTCTCCTATTAGCTATGCGTATGGATGCATTAGGAGGTAAATGCCCATAATAGCCACGCTGGGCAAGCGATCGCAGTAATGTGTCCACTATGGTGACGCTGCTGCCCATCATCAATATTTTATCAAATAATGGTCAGTGACACTTCAATCCCTTAGTCGACTCTTACGGCACCCGCAGGAGGAGTTGGGGTGGTGACAATGTATTCTTACTGCCGTCACCACACGGCTTGTGATGACATGTTTAGCACTATTAGAGTCATAATAGCAATAGTCTAATTTAATACAGAAATTTAATATAAACGCCAACCCGAACATAGCACCCGGTAGTTCCTTAGTAGGAACTAGTAGTTTGATCTAGTGAGCAAAATGTATTAATGTTATTAGTTTTGGTAGTAACGAATAGACATCAAGGGTGAATTGGGACAGTTACGTATTTAAGTATAATATATGTTCAAAACAAGTTCAGTCGAGTTGAGAACCTATTTTTTGGATTTGGTTAAGAATCAACTACTTAAATCTTTATTAATTTGAAGTTGTGAAAACACAAATAAAATTATTTATTAACTAAATATTTTGATTTGTACTTTTATTTTCTTGCCACTAGTGTGTGACTAGAGTCACTTTTTCTGTCCCTTTGTCCCTTTGTACGCTTAAATCTTTAAAATCACGCAACGGATTTTGATGAGATTTTTTTAATAGGTAGAGTAATTCAAGAGGAAGGTTTTTATGTAGGTATAGTACGGGGCGGGTCGCTAATAGTACTATGTAAATTATAAATATTGGATGTCATGTACCAAAGAAAAAACGACCAAGATCACCAACGTCCGAGGTGGGAATCAAACCCACGTGCTCAGCTTTCGCTGCTGATGCCTCGGCCACTCGGTATTAGCAACCACCAGCGCTAGGCGCCTTTGAGCATACTCTAAGGGCAAGCACTACGTGCATATTATTATTTAATGCTTTATTATTTTGTTATTCGGTCATGGTACCTCATCTCATAGCTGGCTATACCCTCAAACCCCCACTCCAGTATGTCGTCACTTGACCGACATTTCCAGAGAGTGACATTGTGAATTATTACCGAAGGACACTTGAGGCTTTATTATTGGAGCACCTTTTTTAACTCCTATTTCCTGTTGGATGTCGCAGAGTTATTATTTATTAATCTGTAAGCAAATACAATAGTACATTTTGCATCTAGGGAGGTAAGTACGGCACTACTAACGAGAGTGTTAGAAGCCCGACGCCGTAAGCGGAGGGCTTTTAATGACTCGAGTTAGTATTGCGCTTACGGACCGTGATGCATACAATGTTTTTCGTCACATTTGCGAGCAAAAAAATAGTTTTAAGACAAAATATTATTAAATGAAGCACTAACATTTCTATTACTGCCTAGAGAATTTCACTTTTCTATTACTCCCGTGATGCATGCATGCAATGGCGCGCTTAGAAAGCAGGTGTGATGTAAAAAGGTCTTTGTGATGGGGTAAAGGTTATCTTGCAGCAACTAAAAATAGAAAAAAGACAGTGCTTATCTACTACCTGCTTGCAACGAATAGTACGATACTTTGGCCATGTTGCACGCAGAGAGACTAACAACTTGGAACGCCTAATGGTGACTGGTAAAATCGAAGGCAGGAGACCTAGAGGCAGAAGTCCTAAGAGGTGGTCCGACCAGATTTCTGAGGAACTGGACTTATCAGTCAGTGCTGCACTTCACCAAGCAACGGAGCGTAACCGAAGGAGACAACTGGTTAACGGAATCAGAAGGAGTCACGATCCTCTGCAGTGAGGAAACGATTGAAGAGAGAGAGAGAGAGATGGGGTAAAATATACGTAAAATGACGCCGGTCATGCACAAGGTCGACTTTTTAACATGACCTCTTGAGAAATCCATTTTAATTTCTAACGCACCTTATTTTTTATGTGACGAAGGTTCTCACTTCAACTGAGTTCTCAGCCCACCTAATGAAAAGCAGGAACTGAGGCCCATGGACATAGCGATCAGAAATCGGTGTTAATAACACAAAATTATGAGTTTTTTTTTTTCGATTTTTGTGACGTTTGTTGTTTCATCTCCTCAGGGTAGGATATTTCCGATAATAAGCCGCTATTTCATTGACACCACATTTAATAAAATCTACTTGGTAACACTTCATATCGTTCACCCTGTGTGTGTGTGTGCAGCACATGACGATCACTAGGATATACTAGCATTTAGGTGATTTTAATTATTATTATTTATAATTTTGTTTTGTCACGTATTGAATATTGTTAAAATAGGATTAATTGGCACGTTTTTAAATTGTATCGTTGTTTTTATTTTTTCATTACATCATATTATTTAAATTAACTACCTACACTGACGATCATAATATAAATTCATGTAAATTAAGTTCTTTAAAACAATTTATAGTGTAATTTTATATCACGAGAATAAATCCCTACATCTAAAATCTTGGATATTTATCATCTCCAGGGATTCATTTCTCAAAAGCTTATAACTTGTAATACAAGTGGAAATCTCTTTTTGACACCATTAATTAGTTCTTTGAGAAATAGGCCCCCGGTCACACAACGAGTGTACTCAGACAATGTCATAATAGGGCTTGTGCATAAATCACGCGAGGTCCTATAGGGTCCTATAGGCGGGGAGGGGATCCACGTGTATTTTTCCACGATGACCAAACTAACAAATATTGTGAATTTTGCGGCGAGCGAACGTGAAAAGTTGAATGAGAAAAATACACGTGAGACTGCTTTGTAGCCAAGAAACTCACCAAACACCACCAGGTTGTCAAAAAGTAGCCAAAAACATCCTCGAATGGTTTGTGCATGAGCCCATACTCATAATAGCACCCGCGACGCATGTAAGCAATAAGTAGTGCGCTTTGGAAGCAAGGAGATGAAAATATGTAACTAATCATAACTTTCTACAGCCTTCCTCATTGTATATGATTTGATCCCCCTTCCTCGACGCTACAACCCCCCCTCCATTATTTACCCCTTATCATTTAGCGCAGCCCAAACTTATGCCACCACAACTAAGTAATGTAACCAGTCCAGTTCATACCAGTTTCAGCGTTTGGTGAGACAAAACTATTAGAATCCACATAAAACGTATTACAAACTTCGAAAACAAACGGGAATGGCGACAGTTTGCGAACATATATTAGCAAGTTTGGGCTGTATTTCCCACCATTATGTTCTGTTTCAAAGTTAAGTGGTCTCCAGGGGGTCACATATTAGATTATTTGTATCGCGATTGTTCAAGGATACTCAGATACCGCATTATGACTACGAAGCAATGTTCATATTTTGACGACAACGACTTAATCGCATAAACTAAAAATTCAACGCAACGGAGACTTGTCGAGTTTGCGGACGATTGTGGTAGACACACGTCTTTGAGTGGCTTAAGGTTGTAGTACCTTCAAAATATTAAGTACAGATGTCGCTAGTGATTAGTTTCACCATACCATTGGCTAAAGGGTGTAGCAGGATAGCCTAGGAAAAACTGCCCCCAGCGATTTTGGGCCGAAACTGTAATGAAACGATGCCTTTTGGGGAGGTTATATTCTACACAAATTTTCATCCCTCAGTTACCCCCTGGGGGTGAAAAACACCCGATTAACCCCAAAATTGTTAAAATTATTTTTTCCTAAACTATGAAAGTGACGAATTTTAAATTTTATACAAATATTAATGAGACCAAAAGCTATTTAAAAAAAAAAATGAACCCTCTAACCATTTAAATTCTTGTAAAAAAAAATAAAAATGAAAAAGAATCATCCTGTATATGAAGTTTGGCTCATGGTACACACACCATTTTTTTTCCAAAAACGAACCAATTTATATTCTACATTATACAAAAGTTTCACGGACCTACTCCAGAAGGAACATTGTTAAATTAATACGTATTGGCTCTTAGGTGCATACTATTTAGGTATTGAATTTCTACTAAGAGCCTTGCATTATTAATAATTTAATAAACAAAGGCTTGCGATGGACCGTTGCTCGTGCCCGATTTGAAAAAGGTGGGGATAAAGAAAGAAGTATGAATCAAACTCATTTGTATTTATAATAACATTTTTCTCTTTCCTATTATAGTAGTAATTATCACAGCTTCGTGTATTTACATGTTACAAGTAAGTTTTTAAGTAGAAAACAATTATTAATTAATCGTCATCACTGTCCTCGTTAATAACTGTCAAATTGTCTAAATAATTATCAAATATGTTTGTCAGAATTTCGGCTGGTTTTATAATTTTTGATTTATATCTCGCATTAGATAAGTAATATATTATTGAAGCTATATGTGAGCAGCAACCTGCAGTTCGGTTTCCGTTGGGGCAAGTACAAAACAAAAGTGATCGCTTATACCTTCACCTTCATAGTCGTTTTTATTGGGCACATAACGTATGAAAATATGATATGTTTTTTTATTTATATGTCGCGACTTTATGTGTATTCTTAGAATATCGTGTTCTTTTGCAAATTCAATATTAATCGATCAGCCGAAACTCTGACTAACATATTTGATAATTATTTAGACAATTTGACAGTTATTAACGAGGACAGTGATGACGATTAATTAATAATTGTTTTCTACTTAAAAACTTACTTGTAACATGTAAATCCACGAAGCTGTGTTAATTATTACTAACTATAATAGGATAGAGAAAAATGTTATTATAAATACAAATGAGTTTGATTCATACTTCTTTCTTTATCCCCACCTTTTTCAAATCGGGCACGAGCAACAGTCCATCGCAAGCCTTTGTTTATTAAATTATTAATAATGCAAGGCTCTTAGTAAAAATTCAATACCTAAATAGTATACACCTAAGAGCCAATACATATTAATTTAACAATGTTCCTTCTGGAGTAGGTCCGTGAAATTTTTGTATAATGTAGAATATAAATTGGTTCGTTTTTGGAAAAAAAATGGTGTGTGTACCATGAGCCAAACTTCATATACAGGGTGATTCTTTTTCATTTTTATTTTTTTTACAATAATTTAAATGATAAGAGGGTTCATATTTTTTTTTAAATAGCTTTTGGTCTCATTAATATTTGTATAAAATTTAAAATTCGTCACTTTCATAGTTTAGGAAAAAATAATTTTAACAGTTTTGGGGTTAATCCGGTGTTTTTCAACCCCAAGGGGTAACTGAGGGATGAAACTTTGTCCAGAATATAACCTCCCTAAAAGGCATCGTTTGATTACAGTTTCGGCCCAAAATCGCTGGGGGCAGTTTTTCCTAGGCTATCCTGCTACACCCTTTGCTGTGATTTATGGAAGGTCGTCTGGTGTAATTGGAATCACGTTGGACCGGCAATCCAGAGGAAGCGGATTCGAGTCCCGTGACAACCAGAATATTTCGCAGTACATTTTTTCTATGGTAAGCACATCTGTTACGACATTGTGGGATAATATTATCCTGAAGTTCAGAGCATCACGATACACCCATGGTCGCAGGAAAACACAGCAATAGTTCCCTTCAATGAATACTCTAACAGTGAGTACCCAATACCCAAATACCTAAATAGTGGAAGCCCATCTGACCAATTATAACTTTTAATTGGCGAACAAAATTTTCCGATTTCAATGAATTATAGCATGAAATTAGAACTTTTTAGCCTACATTCGGGTAAACGCCCAAAAGGGCAAACTTACGTAGGGCAGACTGAGGCTAGTTCAACAACTTTCAGTTTGAACATTAGTATTTTTGTTATGTTGGCATACAGTTATCAAAAAAATAATTTAGCTCATAGTTACACTATCAGTATAGTTAGGCTTCAGAAAAAAAATTTAAAGATCTGGCTATCAGATATCTAAATTAGATCTTCAAAGGGAAATTAGGGAAAATGAGTCAACCTGCCCCATACTTGGGGTAAGTAGACCTATGAAAGAATTTGAGCAAATACATGAAGAAATTACAAGGGCTTACCGAACATAATTTCATACCAAACATATTCCATTCAGTAACGATACTTAAATTAAATGTCATCTATCCAGGGTGAAACATGTCGCTATGCTCAACATTCCAGTTTTTGAACCACTCGCTACGCTTGTGACGCTTTTTGGAATCTTTCACTACCTCAGGTCTCAATATTGGCACGACAGTTAAACAACAACTTTGCCCCCTTGTGTAATAAATAACTATTTGTTTACGACATGTTTCAACCTGGATATACGTAGATGACATTTAATTTAAATATCGTTGCCGGTTTTCAATCTGTGTAAAGATAGTAATGAAAACCCTTTGAATTGGTGTGGGGTGTTTGCAGACGCCGAAAGGATTTAATCGACGTTCATCGAATGTCATTCAGGAATGATTGCAGTTTTATTGATCAATCGAGCGCAGCGAATCCAGACTGAGCATAAACGAGTTAATTTTTATATAAAAAAAGTAAAGAGTATGGCTTTCGTATTACACGCAATTGTACTTGTCGTTGTGCGTAATTGAAATAGGTATCCAACTACGACCATATATAACATGGACGTCTAACGCCAGCTGCCAGCTTAGTTGCTTAAAAATTATCGTAAAACCAAGGTTTGTCTCGATACTTCATTTCACTGTAGTGGAAATAAAACTAATCATTGTTCATTTAGTGGATACATTACTGCGATCGCCAATCCGCTTGCCCAGCGTGGCGATTATGGGCACTTACCTCCTAATGCGTAGGTATAACATAGTTAACAGGAGAGGCCTACGTCCTGCAGTGGATTATCATAGGTTGATGATGATTGAACTGACTTACAGGATTAAATTCCCTATTACGGTGTTCAGCCGCTATGACGTCAACGTCATAGCGGCTGAACACCGTTAATACGGTGTTTCTATGCGATTTTGTTACGCGTTTTTTTTGTTCATTACCATCACCACTTTATTTACCGTTTTATAAAAGCAAACGAGACTATTATGCCAGAATAGCAGACAAACATGCGTCTGCTACAAGATATTCGAAAATGACTCCACTATTTATACGCAGTTCGTCAATAATTTGGGAATGGTAATGACTTGATTGTTGCGACTGAATAATCGCATAGAACTACCCAATAGGGAATTAAATTGTCCCTCCTTAAATGCACATTTACATGAATGTACCGGTAGCGTATCCTGCTACGAGCTACGAGTGCTACGAGATTGCTACGACTTCGCTACGAGGACACAATTTTCTTAGAGAACCATTTCAATTTCAATGCAATCTGTATACAGGAACCTCTTACTTTGGAGCTTAAAGGAAGCTCCGTCGAAACTTACTAGGTACTTATACTTTTGTAACTTTGAAGTCTAGGTTTAGTAAGTTCAGTAGATTTGACTAATAGGATACCTTGTTATTTCAACTATACCGGTAAAAAATCTGTGTGCCGTGTGGTGGTGGCTGTAAGAATAAATTATAATTAATTATATTACTTAATTGACAGTAAATTAGTTGGTAATTAGTTAATAGTTTGTAATTAGTTAAGTTCACATATTGTCATGGCATGTTTCAATAAAGTCTGCATCTATCTATCTATCTAATATATTTGTCACCATCCCAAATCTTCCCGCAGGTATCGTAAGAGTTGACTAAGGGATTGAAGTTTCACTGACCAATCTTTGATAGAAGATTGATGATGCAGCGTCATCATAGTGGACACATTACTACGATCGCCAATCCACTTGCCCAGCAGCGTAGCGATTGTGGGTATTTACCTCCTAATGCGTTTATACGCGTAGGTAATAGGAGAGGTCTACGTCCAGCAGTGGACTGAGATAGGCTGATTATGTGTAAAAAAATCTGAGAGAAACTATAGAATCCCGATTTACGAATTCAAATCCCGTGACAACCGTCAGCGTCAGAATGACTGACCAAAATAGCGGATCAGTGTTAGAGTACCATCATAATTTACTACCTATTTGCTACTATTTACTACCTATGTTCACATTATTGCTACCTAAGTTTTAAAAAAGAAATAAATTTAATTAAGTTGGCAGTCATTATGACGTCAGGATGGGGCAGTCATCCTGACGTCATAATGACTGCCAACTTAATTAAATTTATTTCTACATTTATTATTTCGTGGTTAGACCCTATATTTTGCAACTTTCTATGTAAAGTCAAAGTCAAAGTCAAACTATTCTTAATTAAAGTAAGCTTATTACACACATTACATTATCAAGAGAGAGAAAAAATTCTACTACTGGTTCAAACCCTACGCCGTTCCTGAGAAGAATCAGTAAGAAACTCAGATGGACTTATTTTTTCAAAACAGTATAATAATACATCTTATAAAAATAACATGCATTCAAGAATGTATATTACATAAAAAAAAAGATTATTAATTATTGTAGACATTTTTATAAAAGAGAGAAATAAATATAGGATCATAATATTAAACAAAAATAATTATTATTGTACATGTTCACAATATTATTAAGTATCTATATATATACTACTAGAGATGTAAATGTCCTCTAGTTGTCAGAATAAAGAGAAATTAAGATTTAGAAATGTAAAAGGTCTCTAATCGTCATGATTTTAACAATAATAATAAAATAGAAAATTAACAATTTAGTGACAATCACAAAGCAACTATTTTTATATAAAAGACAACAGCCAATACCTATTTAAACATGACATCACAGTAAAATAAACTCAAATATTAAATTAAACTAGAGATGTATGTATACTCTCTAATGTCAATAATACATAATTTTGGAGATTTAAAGTGTCCCCAATGTCAGTTAATAAATAATAATTATTATTATTTGGAGGTGTAAAGAATCTCCAAATGTCAATAAAAAGTAAATAAAAAGGTGTATGAAACAAATGTTTCATGTCAGAAGAAAGTTAAACTAACAGTCTTGTAAACTAGTGCTACAGAATACATAATTATTATGTATCCAATAAGTCAAAATTTTGCTATATAAGGAGATAAATGGGCTCCATGGTGAAATAAATATTAAGTGTGGAGATGTAAAAGGTCTCCACGGTCAAAGAAATTAGATGCTAAGAATAATAAATAAAATTAATAATTTTGGAGGTGTAAAGGCTCTCCAAACGTCAAAAAAAAATATTATTATTATTTTTGACGTTTGGAGAAGAGGCTGTTAAGCTAACAGTCTTATAAGCTAAGTCTACAAAATACATAACTAATATGTAATCAAGTCAATGTCATGTAAATCTAATGTACTATGATTTACTACCTATTTGCTACCTAAGCATATATTTTTTCCAGATTTTTTAGGCAAAAAATGTCGATTTTATAAGCATTTCAAATTTTGAACAAAGAAAAATTTGTTAGAGTACCATCATAATTTACTACCTATGTTCACATATTTGCTACCTAAGTTTTTAAAAAAGAAATAAATTTAATTAAGTGGGCAGTCATTCTGACGTCAGGATGACTGCCCACATTTATTATTTCGTGGTTAGACCCTATATTTTGCAACTTTCTATGTACTATTATTTAGTACCTATTTGCTACCTAAGCATATGATATTTTTTCCAGATTTTTTTAGGCAAAACATGACGATTTTATAAGCATAGGTAGTAAATAGTAGCAAATAGGTACCTAGTAAATTATGATGGTTTTCTAACAATTTTTTTTGGTTCAGAATTTGAAATGCTTATAAAATCTACATTATAAGCTATTGTTGCATCGTCACAGCTCATCTGCGTTGCCCGAAGGTTGACTGGTAGAGAATGCTTTTTAGCATTAGGATCGCCTTTTGTACAATAATCTTGTTTTTTCTTGTGCAATAAATAAATAAATAATCATTTTTTCTAACTCTATAAACAACTAACAATTAAATGCCCCGTAAGTTGCTTAAAAATTGACAAATTATTTATTTATTTTTTGTATTTTTTGGGTTTATATTTTTGTATTTTTTGGCTTTGGGATATCCAAAATGATTTTTAAGACAAAATAATGGATTAATTTAAATTACCTCTTCAAATTGGAGTTAACCGCAATTTTGTAATTTCATGTAAAATGATATTTTTACAATTAACGTTTTAAATAGCTTAAAATAGACGTTATCATTTCTGAAAAATACCTTCAAAAATAGAAAAAGCCTCAAAAAATACAAAAAAATACTATTTCTAAGTAACTTATAGGGCATTCAATTGTTATTTGTTTATAGAGTTAGAAAAACGTATTACGTTCACGATTCATGTTTCACCCCGTATACAACTATGCGGTGCAACTCTGTCCACCAACTTTTGGTAGAGAAAATTAGGAGTGTATCGAGAATTGCGCGTAGAATATTCGAATTTTTTGCCTTTTTTCACTGCTAAAGTTGTTGCACAAAATTTAGTTCGTAAACATTAATTTTATTTTCATTATAGGCCGAGGTACAGTTTATTTTGCAATCGATCCTTAAAATACCTTAACTCAAAGATAAGATAAGTTAAGGCAAGTGTCACCTCCGGCCGCTGGAAGATAAATTGCTCTGACTGATGGCTCGCGGTGAACCCCTAGCATAATGTAGGTAGAAAGTTTAATTAAAGAACTTCCTGTACGTAAGTAGAATAGAATTTAATAGAATACGGCACTGGTCTCACCGCAAGCTACTAAAGGTGCGTTTAAACCAAAAGAACTTCGCTGTTCTAGCGCCCGTTTTACGAAATCAACCAATCACGTTTTGTTTACCGATCGAATTTCGTAGAGTGGGAGGTTAGAACAGCGAATGCTCTTTTAGTTTGAACGCACCTTAAGCTATGAATTATCGGCTATAAACACGAACAAAAGATTCGTACTCCTGTGTAAAAATATAACTTATTTATACTCCAAAAAGTATCTTTGTATTATGAATAAGTTGCTGTAATATTAAGAAAACCTGTTATGGCACTGGTCTCACCTGGACTAAACTAAGAACTATCGGTTATAAACAAGAACAAAAGATACGCACTCCCGCGTAAAAAAATAGAAACACGTCGATACTCGCCCGGCGGTGATAGCTGATAGCTGGACGAGTATCGCGGTGTCACTTTTATTTACACGGGAGTTCGTATCTTTTGTTCGTGTTTATAGTTGATAGTTCATTGCTTAGTAGCTCACAATTAGACTAGTGCCTGATGGTAAGTATTTAATTGACATTTTATAAAACTATGAAAACGGATAAACTCGGAGTTTTATTTCATGTGTAGGTAATCCTCGCGGTAACCGAAGAAAATATTATGACATTTATAAGTAAATGTTATGTGTTTCAATTGAATAAAGTACATTCTGTTTGTTTGATTATCTAAACTCACCCCGGTCTCAATTTCGGTTAATTAAGTTTTTATTATAAACAAAAAATTCTCAACAATTTGTGACCTGCCAGTCGAATTCCGTGCATTTTTTGTACTCTCTGTGCTATGTTCGGAGCAAAGTTGGCACAGCATTTGTCAAACGCAGACATCATTTTACTTTATGGGAGCATTAAATTCATATAACCGAGAATGCACTGGATTTGACAATGTTGCAGTTTATTTAAATATACCAGTCCCAGGAATAGGATAAACTTTTATTATGTTCCATTTCAGCGACGAGAGAAATTCGTGCAAACACTTTAGCCAAGTAGTGACGGCTATACGAATACATTTGTCATCACCCTAACTCTTCCCGTGTAATTGACAATTATTTATCGAAGATTGTTGATGGGCAGCAGCGTCATTATAGTGGACTCTACGACCGTCAACCCGCTTGCACAGCGTGGCTATTATGGGCATTTACCTCCTAAATGTGTCCATGCACATATGTTAAGGACAGACCGTTGTCCAGCAGTGAACTAAATAGGCTGATGATGTGTCAAATGTAGCCATAGGGAGTGTAAGTAGGTAGGTAGTGTAAGGTAGGGCAAACCTTGGTTTTTTCGTGATATAAATATATTATTTGATTATAGGAACATTTCTCGCATTGCAACAGTTTTCCCGTAATGTTTAGGAGATGGCAATGCCTATTCTTTTAATAAATTAAATTACCCAGGTAACTTCGCTGAGAAACATTTAACTGGGTATAACTAAGTAACAGCATATGTATTATCATCGAATAGATTTTTTAGTGGTTAGTTCATAAAGAGATGCCTTACCCGGATTTGAACCCGAGTCCTCCAGAATCGTAAACCACTAGCGATTTAAGGAAGCCGTCGATTTATCTGGTATAATTTTATTTTGTTTTAAAAATGAAAAAAAAATTAAAATGATTTATTTAGGTATCTAAAATTACAGCTTGTTACACACATAAACATTTTACCGATAAGGGGATATCTGATAAGCCTAGGATTAGTGTCCTGAGCCCTAAACTAGGTAAACCAGTCTTATAGGAATCAGGAGAAATAAAAAATGAAGTGAAATCGCCCCTTGATATACAAACGATGTTATTACTATTTACAGTATTACAGTGGACGTTTATGCTATGATATTATAAGTTGTTTTAGTCTTGTAATAGAAGGTACAAATTAACAATCAATTACTTTATTCTTAACTAATTAAACAAAAGGTAACATTTTGCTTATATTTCAGAATTGAATTTACATTTTAACCAGGTTCATAATGCATAATACCTACGAGGATTTTCCAAAGTAATCAGGATATTCATGCAGCTTATTCATACCATGTTTTTGTAAACCTTTTTACGGTACAAAGTAATTAATTACTGTAGCATCATTTCATTCAGGGAACTAATTAAAAAGCAACAACACTAGACCGTTTGTAAAACTTTTTACCTCGTCATTTGAAAAATATACAGTTTGAGAAACGGAGTTCTTTTAATTAAATATTGCAATGTCTTTTGTAAAACGAGGTGAATAGAGATTGTGAGGACTGTTGGGTCATCAACGGGGTGAGTAGGGTATGCAAGAGGGGCGAGTACGTAAGTAAATAAATTATTCTCTCGATTAATCGAGCTATATAATTTTATGTAAAATTAAGGGAGTTGGAGGTTGTGTTAATGAAAATGTCCATCAAAACAATTTCCCCAAAGGCTCCAAGCACGAGGTGAATTGGGATTTTGCATTTTATTATTGAGATAATTATGAAATAACGGCATACTAATTCATCTCCTATTTAAGAGATAGGCCCTTACCGGTGGATAAAGATCCAAATATCTGTATCTTGTGCTTTATTGATATCATGATATAATATTACAAACTAAAACTCGAAAAACTGAATTATTTTTAAATACAAAAATAAGTGTTTATTGTTGTTGTTGTAGTTCCTAGGGCGCCTGGAGGTGTACAGGGCCTACACAACATCTTTCCACGGCTTTCTATCTTGAGCAAGCTTCTTAGCTTCGCTCCAGGTCCGACCTACGGATCGCAATTCACTCTCCACGCTTCTTGTCCACGTGTGTACAGGACGACCACGAGCTCGCTTTCCTCATTGAGACCTCCACACAAAGGCTGTGCTGGCGTTTTTCGGAAATAAGTGTAATTATTACCACTAATAATTTATTATATATCGTCGCTTGGTACCCACATCACAAGCCTTAATTGAGCTTTCCGTGGGACTAGGTCGATCTGTGTGAGATGTCCCAAGATATTTATTTATTTATCATTATTTATTTATGTATTATAATTATAGATACTTAAATACAAAGACAGCCATGACCAAGGAACAAAAATTTGTGATGAATAAATACTCAAATAATGTCCTCGCCAGGATTCGAACCCGGAAGCTCCAGCTTCGTAGGCAGGGTCACTACCAACTAGGCTACGGAAGCTGACAATATAATTAAGAAATTTAGACTTCAATGGAAGTCTAAATTTCTGAATTGACTCGACTAACCCCATTTAACGATAATGAACATTTTCTTTTACGTTTCGATTGCTGGCAACATTAATAAGGCTTACTGTTTGGGTTCGACCCGTGTTTAAAGTCAAAGTTTTATCAATTTTAAAAGGGATTAATTTGTACACAAAATTTATATTTTCCGCACTGCCGCCCTTAATGGGCATATAATGTGTTTGATTAAGTATGTGTAGAGTGGAATCTTCATTGCACATTTTGTTGGATTGTGATTTGCAATTTTTTGGATAAGTAATTCGTAAGTAAGAATAATAAATATAAATTTATATAAAGACATGTTACACAAATCGACTTAGTCCCAAGGTAAGCTCGATTAAGGCTTGTGGTGTGGATACGAAGCGACAATAATATGTAATAGATATATACATATAGATACTTATATACACATACAGCCACAACCAAGGAAAAAATATTCGTGATAAATAAGTACACAAATAATGCCATCGATCGATTTGAACCCGGAACCTCCAGCTTCGTACGCAGGGACAAAAAAGTATAGTGATTTTGATTATTCGTATATATTTTGCCTACTAAGTTCGTGAGTTTCGAAACATGCCAGCATTTTAGGGTTCCGTACCTAAATGGTACAAAAGGTATCCTTATTTGTACTTATGGCTCATCTCAAAATAGTTGCTAGTAAGACGATTGTAATTAGACCGTAACGGGCCCGGGACGGACTCGCCGACACTTCCACGGTAAAGTCTATTGTGAATCATCCTTCAGAACCTCAGTAGCTCTAACTACATAAGGGTAGAACAAAAACGACCGGTGTTCTGCCTTTTCTCCGAACTTTTTTTGCCCGAATTTCATTTGCCAACCAACATTTCGCCGATGGTTCACTTTGACAACCAACTATTAGCAAATTTTTGTATGACAACGTTACATTTGGCAGAATTATTATAAAACGGATTATTGTAATGACACAATGCTCTTAGCATACTAATCACTTGTCAAATCTTTCACTAGGCCTAACAACTATTATACGAATAACGTTTCGTCCACGTTTCGCCAGTGTAACAGTGCCCTTTTCATATATGTGGCAACTTATGACTTGAACTAAGTAAAAACTAGGTACACATTTAAACCGATCGCCTGCTCATGTACTTGTATTAGACAAATATGAAGCTCATTCGTTAAAATATATATCGACGCTGGAAAGGAGAAATTGGATAAGCGACATTTTTGAAGATATTGAGTTATACACACCGTTAGAATCGGCAAATTTTTCCGCGTCGAATGAGCTAGGTTTCGTATCCATCTGACAACTTTTGTGTCGCTTATCCCATCGGTGATTTAGAGAACTTTCGATCATTTTTTACTACTAAACGACTTGGTTTTTGACAACTTTTAAGAAAATGGAGATTAGATAAAATATAATTCAACATAATGAATCTTGGATCATTTTACCTATTTGTCATGACAGGTTAAATTTTACTTGGATATTTTTGCTGTGTAACAACTAATCATCACTTGTGGGTTAGCTATTTCTACCTGACTGTATGATATGTTCTCATGTCGTTTGGACAAATTTACCTTTATCTTAATTTAAAATTAAAGACGGTTAGATAATATTACTTAACTATGATATCTGAACTATTGGCGTTTATCCATTTTTACCCCTACATTTATTTATGAACCATGTGTCGCTTAGGTATCCCTTTTTACCTGAATTTACATTAGAATACTCGTACTACTGTCACTTATCCTAACTTGCATGAATGAAATGTCAGTAAAAAAGTTAGCAACAATTTGCATACATAAATGTCTGCTATTTTATTCTTTGTCACGTCATGTAGAAACATTTGGCAGAGGGGTTGTCCTGTCAATTTTTACTCTGCGTTAAATAAAATGTTTTTGGAACTTTAATAAATAAAAATAAAAAAAAAGAAATAGGTACTAACTAAAACTATTTTTAAGTGTTATTATAACGTAATACGATGGATAAACATACCAACAGGTACGGTTGTTAAAAGTAGATAGTTTTCAAGTGCCTCGTTTGTAGGTAGGTACTAACTATTGTTGGCTCAATAACAAGTTATCCTTGTTGATTTTGCATGTTTTAACCCTTAAATGCATGACCTTGACAAAGATTTATTCTAATTTGAATTCTGACATGTTGTCAATAGAGTCGAAAATACATGATGCATGATGCAACTCATGCATTTAACTTTACTTAACTTAACTTAATTAACTTTATTTTTATTTAACTTTCACTATGCATTTAAGGGTTAAAATAAAGAGAAATGATCTCAAATAGAAAAACAAAATATATTTGTTTTTAATACTTAACAATAACTATTACTTACTCACATACTTACCTACTTTTTGGAATAAAGTTAAAAAAATACCTAAAACAGTGTCTTTCTTTTTTCACGTGTAAGTAAATTCGTTTACTAGTCACGGAATGTTACTCTTGTAATTGAAATGACTGACTATGAAGTCTAAAATAATTTCTCATTTTAAGTATGTGGATATTTTTTACTGATATATTTATGCTATTTTTTTCAATTTATATATTTTTACCCGAATATGAAATAAGCGACATCGGCAGTTAGATAATTTTAACATGATGAATTTGTTATATAAGTCTCGGGTGGACTTTTTTACCTTCCTTATTTCTTTTACAACGTGTTGGTTAGATAATTTTACCTGAATCAATTCTTCCGACCATTTTGCTTAAGCGACAGTAAATCCTTAAATAACACTTGAATACGTTAAATAATTAAAACATCACATAGAAAACATATTTATGTCCATAAATAATGCTTCAATTATTTGATTTGGCCTCCTAATTCATTTTAATGATTTTTTTTCGAAAATCTCGGCGGTTTTTTGCCTCTCCTGTAAAGTACGCACTGTGTCGCTTATCTAATTTCTCCTTTCCAGCGTCGATATATATATATATGCAGATTTCTTAACCTGTTTGTTGAAATCCATGTGTCTGAACTTTCCTAAAAAAAATACCGTTAAAAAAACATCTCACAGAGTCCAATTAGGTACGACGACGAGCGAAGCGAGGAGGAGTGTTAGGTTAAACTGCGACCTTACACGGCGAAGCGCCAGAACCGACTGTTTTGTTATTCCCTCGGTAATGCGACCCCTCACCGGTTTTGTCGGTTTCGACTTTTTATTGTATAAAAACATTAATATAAAACCCTATGTAAGCTGCTAATAAAAAACAAAACAAACACCTGTATAAAATTCACCCCAAATGGAAGTTACATCCTAGTAAAATAAATTTATGACACTATACCAAAAAAAAATTGTAATAATTAGTTAACTAAATGTATATTATACCAACTAAACCATAAACCACATGAAAATATGTATTACAAAAAGTTCCAATAAAAAACCAAGCCCAAAGATAGAATTGCCAACCATTTAGTTGGGAAATGAAACGATTTCATAAAATGCAATTGGAACATGATCATTCGGCGAAATGACTTTATGCGAAAAGTTGGTTGCGATGTAATATTCGTACAAACAATTTTCGGAGATGATTTAGAGAACCAAAACGACCATATTGCCTAAACTCTTTTAACTTCGTTTATTGTGCAGTCGAGTTCATAAATATTTGTACAATGTTAATTACTTCATTAGAATAAGGCGAACAATTGACTGTACAGCCAAGTGCAAAAATATGTATCAAAAAAATCCTCTCATAAGTAACGTTCTTATTACACAAAATTTAAGTGCACTGGGACATATTATTTATAAACCTACACCTTATTTTGCCTTTGACTGTACGCACATATACGAACTCGATTGTACAGTCGACGTCAAAGATATCGTTGCGGTTTAAGTGCCAAATATATATTTACACGACCTTAATATCAACCTAAACCGTAACGATATCTTTGACGTCGGCTGTACATTCGTTTTGTACATTTCTTATTGCTGTTGATATCTCAAATAAATACAGAATTCTCTCTGCGGTTATTAAAAATGTGTGTCGCTTTACATAGAATTAATCTTTTAAAATGTTCCCGGGTTGGATATAAATCTTAAAATCGTATCCGCTTCGACCCGGACATTTTACGGGAGTTTGAAGAGGATCCAGAATATTCCGATAGCCGCTTGTAAGCAGGCGAGCGCCATTTTTTATACAGGATGGTGGTAAACAAGCATACAGCCCGCCTGATGGTAAGGAGTTTCCGTTGCCAATGGCAACTCTGAGATCGTTCAAGATTTATTATCAAATACTGCTCATTTTATTCCAATCTTTAAATTTATTGCCAACACGATGAATAGTAGTTAGCTAATTGCTATGTGTACATATTCATGTTGCTGAACATACCGACTCGTAATGTAGGCATAAATAATATATTATATATTTTTAGTTTTGTTAATAAGTTAACTCCAAAAAGTATACAATACAATAACTCTTTATTGCATCTCAAAGACAAATACAAAACAGTTGCTGTAATGTTAAGAAAACTTGTAAAGTATTGGTTAATTATATGATAGCATTTCGTTTTGAATGTTCTGTAATTTTTTTTGGGTTGAAATTGTATTTCAATGGTACCGACTGAAGAACTTGTATCCATGGTCACGAAATAAATAAAAAAAAAACAGACTAGAGTTGCGGCTCGTTTAAAAATCTATAAGTCTATACTCCTTTTAGGATGAACCCTATCTTGCTAGGGAGTTTATTCCATAGTCGAATATTATTACAATAATTATGAGGCGACAGTTTAATGAATTTGGCACAACAATAATCGATACCATCTGCGTGATTTAATTTCTATGTACTTTAAAAGTTAACTAAAAACTCGTACTAGTTCAATACCTAGTTGAATACAAACCTATACTAAGAATATATAGGTATCATCATCATCATCATGTAGGTATACTAAGAATATAAATACTTGTTAATATTTTCCGAAAGTATTTTTAACTTAGTTTAATCGCAGACCTTTACTACGTTTGGTATATAATTTTAACTATTATGTATTGATATTTTGACTAAACTTCGTAGAATATCTGAGCTTTATTGCTTAACTTAATCATAGTTACTAATTATTCATGAATCCAACCCACGTCTTCTGAATCCTTATATGCACCCTGTATAATTCAATGTTTGTCTG
>JALPQI010030603.1:0-14967 GCA_025490895.1 Thaumatotibia leucotreta | reverse complement strand
CTGACAATAGACTCCCGCTTTACATGGAATGCACATGTGGAGGTGGTGTGCGAGAAACTCAGAGCCGTGCTTGTGAAGTTCCACCATCTCAGGTTTTTCACTGATATAACAACTCTGTATACTGTGTATTATGCACTCACTGACTCGATACTTTCTTATGGACTGAGCACATATGGTAGAACATTTAAAACTTATCTTGACAAAATCAAATACCTACAGATTAGATTTATGAAAGCTTTAGTAGATAAAAAGTCAAAGCAATGGTGTAGAGAAGATTATAATAGGTTATTTCAAAAATGTAACATGCTGCCGGTCAATGAGAGGGTATCTTTCCAGATTGCAGTGGAACAATATGAACCAAATGAGTTTAAAGTCCATGTCAGTAATCCACTTCTGTGCAGAAAGTTAGCCAATGAAGTTATGGTTGTACCTAGAGTAGTTAATTATTATGGTAAGAGGACCAGATCCTACCTAGTTCCTAGTATCTACAACAAGATACCTTTAGATATTAGAAAGAGTTCTAGCAAAAATGTATTTAAATCAAAATTAAAAAAAACATATGTTGCAACAGTTGGAAACTCAAATTAATTTAAGCTAAACTTAATTGTTATTAAATATTAAAATACAGTTTATAAATAAATATAAGATATAGTTAACAAGGACAGATAACATAACAGTATTGTATAAGTAAGGGAGACTGTTTCTGCCAACAAAACTGTCTTACAGTTTGGCGGAGGGTATGTAGATTGTAACAAGCTGTTATTTTTTTTCATGAATAAACGTTTTTTATTATTATTATCTCCTTGAGGATCACGGGCTTACAAATCCCGGTTTTTTTGATAGGCTTGCGCGGGGATATAGATCCAACACGTAGAGGCCCTTTGGAGAAATTTGTTGTGTTGTACACCTGCTGCAACCCATTCACGGGCACAAATACATATCCGTAAACCGGTCCCCAGCAGGCGCATAGAGACTATTGAGAAGGAATGGAAAAGACTAATGGGCTATGGTGATGGAGGATGGATGGATCAGAAATGGAACTATAGAAAAGAGGTCCGGACACCTGCCATAACAATGATTTCTCTTTGCTATCGAGGCAGGCGGTGACTTGCCGCCGACTAGATGGGCCCCCGTAAATGCCGTCACAAGAGACAGCCAGGGGCAACACCGGTGTAGGCGGCTCAAGAGTGTAGAGAGGTGTACACCGCTTTCTGCGCAGTGGCTTGACAGCCGCTGCACCAACTCGCGACTTATGCAAATTTACACTTCCACCCCTGGAGCATATAGCTCTGACGACTCCTCTCTGGACGGCCAGTTAAGGCAAGCCAGAGCTGAGAGTCCTACGGGTCCCCCTTGGGGTTCCACTCCGACCGACGAAGACACGCCGGAGGCGGGGACCCTGACCGACTCTCGGGAGCACTCGGGTCCGTGGGGTCGTTACTCCCCAACAGCTCGCCACAAGCTGCCCTGCGGCGTTATTATTATTATTCACTTTATTGATCTTTCTTCCTGGGTTAGGCATTTTATAATATGATTATAAAAGTAAAATACAATACAACATACAAAAACAATACAAAACATATAAACACATTATAAAAAAACCTAACCTAGAGGGCCGCCGGCAGCGGAGCGGGCCCAAGCTGCCGGTGGTTAGGGCTACAGGGAGAGGAACCGCCGGACTATGCGCGCCGTGTCCAGGATTACCGCCTTCTGCATCTGACCCTTGATCCAACCACCTAGCGAGAGCCTCTTGAGGTGTTGATCGAGACTCTTCGCTATGAGACCGTTCGCAGAAACAACTATCGGTACAATGATCGCCGAATCAACCTCCCACATGTCGGTAACCTCGTGAGCCAAGTCAAGGTATTTTACTGGCTTTGTCCTTCTCGGCCTTCACGAGGTTCTCGTCATGGGGGATGGTGATGTCGATGAGCATTGCCCGGCGTTGCGATCGATCTATCAGCACGATATCAGGCTTATTGGCTACAATAGTCCTGTCCGTGATGATAGATCGATCCCAATAGAGCGTGGCACGACCATTCTCGAGAACTGCCGCAGGTGTGTACTTATAGTACGGCACTTCGAAGCCCACAAGGCCGTATTGAAGAGCAAGCTGCTGGTGTATAATCCTGGCTACGAGGTTGTGTCTGTGCAAGTACTCGGTGTTAGCAATCTGAGAACAACCGGAAATAATATGCCTGAGTGACTCACCGGGACGGCGGCATGCCCGACAGATGTCGACCGTACCGTCCCTTCAGGATATATTTCCGGTAGTTATTCGTCATGATAACCTCGTCAGCAATTGCACAGGCAAACCCTCGGTTTCTCCGAATAGGTCCCCGAATCGTAGCCAGTTTACCGACGCGAGCAGATCTACATCAGGTCCCGTGAGGGCTTTGTAGAACCGCCCGTGTAGCTCCTTGCTCTTCCATACCGCCTTGCGATCCTCGGTGCTTAGTACCACAGGTTTGCGCCAGTTCTCTTTTGCCAAGGAGAGCGGCGTGAGGTTCCGATCTACTGCCACCACATCTCGATGCATCCCGCACTCATTGTTAAGAAAATAGCTTCTAAGATTGTACACCTCACGGTTGTGGAGGTTTTTGGCATTTAAGAAGCCGCGACCCCCACATTTCCGCGGGATGTACAATCTCATAACTGATGAGCGCGGGTGTAGCATTCGATGTGTGGTGAGCAGTGTACGGGACCCTTCGATCCAGGGCGTCCAGCTCGGTCTGAGTCCACCTTAGTACGCCAAAGGAGTATATGAGTATGGGCATTACCCAGGCGTTGAAGGCGCGCACTTTGTTGCCCTCCTGACAAAAGACTGTTAAGTACTTTTGTGAGCCGGCTGAAAAAGCGCTCCTTCATCGCCTGTCTAATTCCCATATCTTCAATACCCAAAGACTGTGACATACCAAGGTATTTATAGGTTTCTGCTTCCGAGATAGATCTGAAACGACATTGTCTCAGAAAGCTGTAAATTTGTTGAATTTACTACTTTCCCCCGCTGCACACGCATAACCGCACACTTATCGACACCAAACTCCATTTTGATGGCACTACTGAAAACTTCTGTGGTTCGCAGTAGTTCCAACAAGTCTTGGCTATTTGGCGCAAATAATTTGAGATCATCCATGTACAGAAGGTGAGAAATGACTTCACCCTCTCTCCGAAGCCGGCAACCTAGTCCTGAATCCTTCAGCAAAGTACTGAGGGGATTCAGAGCTAGGCAGAACCACAAGGGACTCAGACTGTCACCCTGGAATATTCCTCGCTCGATCCTTATGAAGTCCTGCGGGCCAGAGGGGCCATCCCCGCCTCCTGGTTGACGAAGGACTGTGGTCCACTGCCTCATACACGCGCCGAGAAAGGATCTTAAAGTTGCATTAACTTTATACAGCTCCAAGACCCTTTCCAGCCATGAATGAGGCACCGAATCATAGGCCTTCTTGTAGTCAATCCAAGCGGCGGAGAGGGCCCCTTTGTTACGCCAGACTTGCTGGCAAATGGTCATGTCGATGAGGAGGAGCTCTTTAGTACCACGGGACCCAACCCTACATCCATTATTATTATTATTATTATTAAAAAAAAAAAATCATACTTTGTGGCGCACAATTTTTGTACGGCACTGTGCGTTTTCTTATTATTTTTCATGGATCTATCGGTGGTAAGAATGCCGTACAAAAATATATGACCAAAATGTACTCACTCTACCTGTACTTTTAAACTCTCACCAGGAGTCAGTTGGACAGCTTACAAGTGACGGCATAGTGCTGAATCTTATTATTTTATGCTCTTATATCGTTCTAGATAGGTCACCTGGTGGTTCAAATGACCCATATTTTTTTCAGCATGGGCCGCTAGTCTATAAGTACAAGCGTTTTGAACACTTTTTTTTTTCAAAGTCCTATTCAACAATACCCCACACAAAATAAAATAATCATCCCCATTTTACTACTAGGGGAAGTACCGAGTATCAAATTGCAAATTTCTAGTACTAACGGACACTGGAAGTGGTAGAAACATTGTAAAAGAAGGCTCATAAGATAGGCAATTGTTTTAAAAGAAATCCGGGCATATCTATTCGAGATGTTGCAAAAAAGTGTCCAAGTACTGTGTAGAAAAAATTCAATGGTACGAAGGCCTAAAACATATAAATCTGTAGTCAGACCTAATAGATCCGAAGAACAAGAAAAGTAGGCTAAACCGCGATGCAGGAAATTGTAGGACAATACGAAAGTACGGAATATACAATACAAACACATAAACGAGGTACACATAAAAGGTTTCATTAAATTCAGTTTTTATTTTTAGACATTACAAAAAAATATGAACGACCAGATTTTTTTCGTACCCACACATTATATCCGTAAAAAAATTCTTAAGTCTGTCTTTAGTTATTTGGCTTTCCTTTTTTCGTATCCTTGGCGTTACTCCAGATGCCATTAAAAAGTTACCATTTCTTTCCTTGCGTCTTTGTTATAAAAATAGGGAAGAGAAATGACAATATCTTCTAACGTCCCAAGTACGGCTGTATAATGTTCTCAAAGCATGTAGGAGTCAGGAGTTTTTCACCAAAGCTATGTCATGTGAACCCAATCATATTTTTTGTTCTGCATGTGCTATGAATGTGTAGATGTGATGGAGTGATATCAAAATATTATAATAAATATGTGCATAGTATGATTGGTAGGAAGGAACCCTGAGCTTTAAGTAGTTTCAATATTTGCAACAACGATCGAACAACACCGGATCATTGTAAACTAGCTTTGAATCAGTAATTCATGATCTGGGTCCAAAGTATTACTTCGAAATATTACTTTGTTATTTGTTTTTATCATATTTATTTTACATAATAAGTACCTACATTTAGATAAGTTTTACTTAAAATTAGAGAAACAAATGTATCCATTCAAAATAACTCCGCGCGCAATGTAGAGCAACACACTCAAGTTAAATCCTCGTTGACAGCTATTTTCAAAAGCAGATGACTTAACTACCATAACAATTTTAACTTATGTTTAAACCTACCATTGCTGCTCCATAACCTTTTAAAAAAACTGTGGTGTCATAATTCAGTGTATCTTTACAAAAACCTCGTGATCCATGATTACACTAATAAATCCTATGCGTGGTTTAATTTAACGTCCGTATTAGATTTACACACTGTATTATGTATGTTCCGGTAAGTATCTAAAATAGGTAAAACATTTAATTTGCGGATTTGTATTTATCGCAGTGAACATATTTAATACATACCCATACCTAACATATGTTTTTACTTTGGTATTTAATTTAATGCAAACGCCAAGAAATCAAACAGTCCAAAAGATCTTCTATCACAATACTAATAACATTATTTCTTTGAATGTTCTAAAGGTATCCTATGTATCTACCTATACATTTATAGCGTCCGCGTCCTATACAAAAATACTCGTATTGAAATGAAACATAATGTAATGGATTAGTATCTTTGTATCTTACAAAATAAGAGGTAGGCGTTCAATCTGATAAAACACAATAGGTAACAAGGTAAACCCTGCCCTTTGCATGATCTAAAATTTTACAGTCAAAAATTATATGGGCGGACATGTATGGAATAAATTTGAGTATCATACTTCTTTTTTAATAAAAAGATTGTTACACATACATACTTTATAATATTAAGTTTGTTAGGTCTCTAATTATTAAGTATAAAGAAAATATTCTAGTAGCTAATATGCATAACATCTATCGGTCTAATGATTGTTATGTCTAAATTATACAGTCCTAAATTTTCAAAAGAATACAGATATGGATTCGCTGTTTGGTTAGAAATGTGACTGTTGCTATCAGAAAACTAGATTAGGTTAGGTTAAATTAAAACTGAGACCACCTCAGATCCCAGTCGCTGTCAAAAAACTACAGAAAACTTTGAATTTCGGTCCTAATAAATAATATACCTATGCGTCAGACCGTCGCCCATCTGGACTAATCCGGGATTAATTCATGTTCCGAAATAAACAGTCGTTTTCGTAAACGAATAAGGTTTTCATTTAATGTGTGCATACTTTCCAGCCGCTCAGCGGTTTTTAGGGCTTATTTTTAATTTTTCTACTGTACTATGAAGTACCAATTGAATTATTATGAAAAGTGACCAAGACGAAAAAATTCAAAACAACATAAAAAAATGGGCAATAAAATATAACATTTCTCATGATGCTCTAAAAGAATTGTCCGCTGTTGTAAATCAACGACTACCAGCGATTTCATCAAAAGATCCGAGGTCAATTTTAAATACAAGTGCTCAAATTTATATAATCTACATGCATGGGGTCAGGGAAATACTGGCTGGCATAATGGATTGAAAAAGTGTCTGAACGAATGCGCATCACAACTGCTCGACGTAAATAAAATTGTATTAAACATCAATATAGATCATTGATTTAAGTAAAAGGGGTAGATAAATATGGTACCAGGCGCACGAAAGTGTGCCATCGAATACAGGTCCCGGGACCTGTTTTGAATTAGTCGTGTGATGGCAGCCCATGTGTCAACAGCTTGTCAAGATCCAAAATCTCTGTAACGAATATTGGCTTAAAAGCGATAATCATGCCGTGCTGTGCATTTTTTCAGTGCTTTAACAGCTCAAAGCATAAAAACAAAACTCACGGAATCACTTTTCATGCGTAAGTACTGTTTATAATTTAATAATACAGTGTGTGTCTTTGATAACGACATTGCTTTTAAGTGGTGAAAGTATAAGTCTTAATGAACTGAAATTAGCATATTTAGTTAAAGTATTAAAACATTTTTTTTTCATACAAATTAATTCAGCACGCAATGTATCAGTAATAACTAATAAATTAAACCTAACAATGGACATACGATTGCATTGAAATCTCGCTCTTAGTGACATCTTGACAATTACAATTAGGTAGGTATTTACATCCTACATGTCGGTGACACTTTTCGTTGCAAGTCCGTCAAAAATCATGAGCCTTGTTCATAAGAAAAGGACTTAACAGCCCAGGGTGCCTAGCCAAGTTGCCAATCGCTATCGCTCAGTAGCGTATTGTAGTTTTCCGTCTTTGTCATGCTTTCGTTAAGTGCGACAGAGACGATTAAGCGCTAGGTAAATTTGTGTTAACTAAGAAGGCGGAATCAGATACCTAATCGTTTTGTTTATGTACCGATTGAAAACTTCACATTGATTGAGTTGAAGTGTCAAAATAACATCAAGTTTGTTGATCAACAGACTTTCTTATTAAATTTAATAAAATGTTTGAACTAGGTAATGTGATTTCTAAGAAGTAATATGATAGTATGTGCAGTGATTTTTGATATCAGTCTAGTTCAGTGAATAATGCGATTCAAAATGTGGTGGCTCAGACAGTAAGATACAGAAAGAATTGTTGATGTAAATTTGTTGTGCTATTGTAGTCAAAATCTCGTATGTTTTAAATTGTAGTGTTTTCTAGTAATGGATAATTCAGTAAATAAGTTAACGTCGGCAACAGTTCACAGTTACTTTAATGATTTGATCGAATTAAAATGGAAACGAAACTAGCTTTTCCTCTCAGTAACGTCAAATAAATGTTTGCATTACATTGCTGCTCGAGATTTTTTTAAAAATTCATTACTCTTAAATAATAAAGGTAATCGTTATATTATTTTAATAAAATGGTTAACAACACTTTAATCTATCGTTACTTAAAAGCAATGTCGTTATCAAAGACACACACTGTATATTTTTAGGCAATTCAAATTTTAAATGATTCTTGTTTTTGAGTGAGAGAAACAGATATATATGTAATATATACGAAAGCAACACGTACATCGTCACGCAATAACGTCAGCAAATAAATCTTGATCAACATGTATTTTTAGTTCCTGGGCTCCTAGTAAAACAAATGTAATAAAGTCTATTTTGCAATATTTATTTTATACATAAAATTAATAGCTTATACGTATGTTTAGGTTTGGTTGTAGCATAACAATTTAATGCCTGCCGACGAAGTATGGAAAGATAAGTGGCTCGCAGTCGTACGCAAGCAAAGAAAAGACCCAGAGTGGACATCGTAGAATATGCTCCATACATTTTATACCGGAACATATTTATACTACCAGCAAAGGCAGACGACGAATAACAAAAGGCACTATTCCGTACTTTTGGGTAATCGTGGTTTTGTGCACTTTATTTTATCTTGAATACATTTATAGAATATAGCCAATCAAAACTTTGATGGACCAATCACAACTATTTTTTCAACAAGCGTGCTCGTAACGTAGGTATTATTGAACCGCTTTATGGCTCATAACATAATCCAATATACGTACTTTTTCATTACATTACTGTCCTGGTGCGATAATAACATAACCCGACCAAGTTAAATATACTTTACATTTTGTTGTATTTTCTGTTATTTATTTTATGTAAATTGTGGCCTTAAAGTAATGAACAAGAATAAAATAAAAAGATTGAACGTAAATTTCGGATAGTATCTAAGTAGTAATTACCTAGCAACAAAGGTTAGTAAAAGTGTTAATTTAAGTCAGTTATTCCTCGCAAATGTGTTGAAAAACGTCGTCGGTAGTACACATTAAACTAGTTTAAGCGGACAAAATAACGAAAAGCTATTCTAGAGTATCGACCGGAATATCAAATATGAGTATCTTCATGATTTGATTTCTAAAATCAATTTATATTTTTGAGCCTTTTCGTACGTTGTCACTATGGTACTTCACTTAAATTCCTTGACCATCCATACACCATACCTAACTTAATTTATAGCTTTTAATACGGTGACAGCAACTATTACAAACAAAAAAGAAATCAGTGAATGTATTCAGAAGTTTTTGTGAAACAGATATCAAATTATTAATTAAATATTTTGGTTTGTGTTTTTTTTTCAACTACGCACACCACTTTATATTATATGAATCATAAATATTGGGTGTCATCTCATATTCCAAAGAAAAAAAGACCAACATATTAATTTAAACTTTCATGATTATCACTCATATTTTAAAGGCAAAACCCGTTTGTCTTTTAATTAAACGTAAGTTTAAGCGTTTAAGATCCGTTTGCCTTTAAAATATAAAAAAAAAGACCAAGATCACCAACGTCCGAGGTGGGAATCGAACCCACGTAATGCAGATTATACGTAAGTGGGCGTAATGCAAAAATACTACTTCAAAATAACTAGTCAAATGAGGCTTTTCATTCTAACCTATTCAATCTATTACACATAAAATTAGAAAAAAGCGTATCCGTAATTTGTGCCTTTCTATGGTACAGTTTAATTTAGACATACATAGGTAGAATATAGATAGAAATGTTTTTTTTTAAGCTACGTATTCCTTGTATTTTATAATTTCTTCTTCTCTCGTTCTCCAAAATAGGTATTGGGTATTCATTTTATTTCTTTCTCAAATCTTTTTCTAACCTACTACAGTGCAGTACTTACATTTTAATTATAATTATTTAGGGCTTACTTAATACCTGTTATATTTACACTACTACATAAAAAGCAAAAACTAAAACATTAATAAAATAATACTGTCTTCAAAAATTCGCTGGAACTAAACAGTAAGAGATAATTTTAGTTCCTACTACTTAGGATTTACTACCCAACCCTTTAAGCATTTTACCATATTCATTGAAATAAAATATTATGGCTAGGTACCCTACAGATTTCTTAGAGTTCGTTGCCAAGTCAAATACGTTCACTTCGCAAGTACCTATTTGTATTTGATAGAGCTTTGTAACTTACTCCGGTTATTCTTTCATAAAAATGACTGAGGCTGATCATTCTACTGATAAAAGCATAATCGAAGTGACAGTAAGTTACAAAGCTCTATCTAATATATACCTGTGAACATATTTGGCTTGGCATCGACTTCAAAAAAAATTGTAGTAGAGGTAGAGTTAACTAGTAGGGTACCTAGCTATTTTTCAATGAATAGGGTAAAGGGTTTAAGGGTTTGGGTAGGAAATCCTAAGTAGTAGAAACTAAAATTATTAACCTTTAATTTCTAATCAAATTGCAACAAATAGGTACCTATTAAGATATTATTTCGGCACTAACAATTTTGTGATTTTCACTGTAACTTGTTTATGTTCATCTCACTATAAGATAGTTATTAGTCGTGGGTACAAAAGAGTGGTACTTTTTAGTAAGGTCTGACTGAGATCTCGGTCTCGGTCTCGGTCTCAGCATTCTCGGCCAAAAAATATCCCTCTCGGCTCTCGGGCAAAAATGGCCGTGGTCAAGTTTTGTAATGAGCTGTAATTGACGGGCTTGATGCCATCTCTCGAACTTACTGCGATTTTATTGGTGTCTCAGATCTTTTGATATTATAACAATGCTTTCGTGTTTTGTTTAATTTCCATTTTAACATAGTATACTGATGTTAAAATTATGGCTTGTTCGTTGTTCCAGTGATAAGATTGCACCAAGTCTTGTACATTGAAGCTATAGTTTTCTGCAAAACCACACTGAACAAAAATTCCGCCTTCAGATAGAGCTTCCTTTAATGTTTTAAAATGAACTGCCTGTTGCTTCAAAATGTCCAAACTATATTTGTGTGGTTATTGTGAAGCGATCTGTGCCTATCCATTGATCAAACTGCACATTGGTAACTTTATTATATTTATACACATATTTTAAATGTTCACGATTCTGATCTAATCCCGGGCAGGTAGTGCAACGTTCATTAGCAGTTGATTTTGTAGTCGTAAAATGACAAAGTGGTATCGGACATCGACACATTCTCTGCAGGCAGTCTTTACAACTTGGAAGGTGCATGCCTGTTTCTGCAGTTAGAGCATTAATATTACCATTAACAATTTTTTATTTTATTTAACAATAATTTTACATTTTCATGGTACCCACATACCCTAACAAAATGAGTGCCCGAATCTCCGGCAAGAATACATTGCTTTGGTCTATTCTAAATCTATTTGGACACATAACATCACATCATCAGCCTATGTTAGTCCACTGCTGGACGGACAGAATTTATACTGCTTCCGTCAGTATAAATTCTGAGCATGTCTGATGTATGAAAGGGGTCTAGATCGTTTTCAGTGTGTATTTCGCTTATGTTTATAGTGATTCTGTCTGCAGGGTGTAGTAAGTCGGTCACTGGTACTCTTTTGTTAAAAGTTATGTCGTCTGGTAGATATTCTGTCAGTCTGGTTCATTTAACGGTCTCTATTGAGGCAATTTATTGTACTTTGAGCCGCAGAGGCGTAAGACCGACTAGTGTGATGCAGGGTATGGTCGGAAGAGTTCGAAATCCGTGAATATTTTTTAAAGCAAATCCGTGTTGTAGACTTAGAAGGGCCTTATTAACTTTTTTGTATCGGAGCGCATGGTGCTATACTTCAGCCGCGTATGTTATTGTTGGTTCAATTACTTTTCTGTAAATTATGTTTACATTTTCAGCGTGAACTCCCCAGTTTGGCTGTATATTTTCGTACGTATTTTGTGCCTTGTTAATTATATATTCAACGTAGTTGGTGAATGTTAGTCTAAAATGACTCCTAGTAATTTGAATTTTCCATTGAAAGGTAACTGAATGTTGTTAAACCATATTTTGGCGTGTTTGGCTTTGGATGTAGATGAGATCATTTGTGTTTTCGTGGGTCCAAATTTCAACTTATTGTTCCCCTAATGTTTTTACCATCGCTAAATATAATCCTGTGGTTAACACAAACATTTTACCAGTAGTAACAAAAGTTTGGAGCATACCACAAAAACACGTTGCTGTTTCCCAAGCGTTGACACAGGATTACTTAAAACTACCTGTGCTTCCTTGATATTATAAATTAAAATGGGGAGCCAGATAAATTCTACATCTTTGACAATTTTTTTTTTAGAAGTAAGAAAAAGATAACGGTTTAGTATAAAAGTAAGTTTTTCAAAACAGGCAAACGTGTGGCAGGTTGGCAAAGTTGCGAAGTCTGGATGCTCATCCAACGAATGATGCGTTTCCTGGGCATAGTTCTGGATAGTCGGTGGTCCTTCGAGGCGCATTTTGAACGGCTGACCCAAAAGCTGCTGAGTGCGGCTGTTGCGCTCGGGCGCCTGCTCCCGAATTTTGGGAGCCAAAAACATCTTGCCGGCGCCTATGCTTGGGGGTAATACGGTCGATTGTCCTTTACGGTGCCCCAGCATGGGCCAAAGATCTGAATGCTGGAAACGCCAGCCAACTGCGCAGAGCGCAAAGAGTGATGGCGATCAGGTCTATACGCGGATATCGCATAATCTCCGGAGAAGCTGCATGTTGCTGGCTGGATCTCTCCCGTGGGATCTAGACACGAGGACCCTTGCGTCTGTCTTTTTCTGGCGCGAGGAGGCGCGAGCTAGAGACTTCTGGCCAGCGCCGTAGCAGATTCAAGCCAAGCGCGAGGAATTGAGCCGCGAGGCGGTATCAGAGTGGGTGGACCGGCTGGCCCGACCAACGGCGGGCGCTAGGACCATTGAGGCGATTCGCCCAGTCATGTTCCAGTGGCTGGAGCGGGCACACGGTGCTCTCACTTTCCGGCTCGTGCAGATCCTCTCGGGCATGATTGTTTCGGGAGGTATCTGCACAAAATTGCCGGCAGAGAGCCAACAGAAGAGTGCCACGAATGCGGAGTAGCGGTGGACGCTGCTGAAGACGGGCCGCACACAACCGCCGCCTGCCTCCGTAGAGTGGCCATAGGATGGCAGGCATGAGGACGCCTGCCATACTTTACTAGCATTAGGCCACTGAAGGCGGAATGATAAGGGTGAACATGGTGCCAGAAGGGCCTCCAGAGGCGGTGCTCCGCAACTCGGAGTGGTGCTGGTGGTGCTGCAGATGCAAGCGTGAGCGTTCCTGCAGCCCACCATACAACACAGCGGCGGCAGACGGAGAGGTTTTTTAGTGGGTAAACTCGGGGTCCCATCAGCCCGTAACGAGGAGTCCCACATAACCACCCGGATCTGTCCCCACACCCGGGTGGTAAGCGCAACGCATTTTTCCTCTCTTTAAAAAGAAAGGTTGGCAAAGTTGTAGCATTTTACGGTAGTTTATTAGACAAAAATTCCGCGAATTTCAGGAATACACTTGAAAACCACCTAAACATTCCACCCTACGCCTTCGCCAGTATGGCGTTCAAGCGGCACCTCTACACCTAAATTCATGTAGTTCCAAAACAAATGTAGGTCCCAATTCTCAAACTTTTTGTGCATTTTGTATGAACTACAAGCGACATTTTAAGATAAAAAAATATTTTTTTAAATACCCACCTTCCCGCAAATTATGAAAAAAAAATCTGATGTTTTTAATGAAAAAACTATAAAATTCAAAATTATTATAAATGCTAAAAAAACTTTTTTGTAAAAGCAGCAACAGCTTCTGAAAAATGCAGTTCTCCAATTTTTTTGTTTTTTTAAAGGCTCATTTACTGGAAACGGAAGAGGAATACAATAAAAATCTAAATCTATTCAGAATGTTGAGCAGTATAACTATGCCAAATTTCAACAAATTCTGAAACATGACTCCTTTTTCCTGGCCCGCTTGGCGTGAAATGTCCCATACGCTAACTCCACACAAATAAACATAATTGGTATTATACTCTGTTTGGTTAGGTATTTAAAAAAAAGTAAACAATCTTGCACTATCTTTTTATTGAAAACTACGAGCAGCAAATAAGTTTTAGCAAATATACATAATATATTATGGAAATACAATGATTTACATTGTTTTGATTCATTAAGTACCTAGTTTGGATTTTTAAATGCATTTTACAATAAAAATATACTGCAATATTGTTTACCTTTTTTAAATACCTAACCAAACAGAGTAGGTATACATTTTAATATTGTTTCATAAACTAGGGTAAATGATGGGGTATTTTTATCCACATGGTATCATCGCTCACTCTGTCTATCCCTCTTAGTGGAACGCACTCAGCGTTCCGTAATGGGTAAGTTTTAACGTGTCTTATGTTATTGATTTTTGGGAATCGTATATGTTAATAATCTGCATTATTTTATGCCGGTAACTTATTATTGATACAACTACCTAAGTAGTCATTTTAATAAAACGCTTGCATTTACGTAATTCATTAAAAAAAACGTTTGGAAAAAACTAAAACAACACACCAATTTAGTTCCAATTTAATTTATTATATACACACTCCGGCAATGAAAACGGGTCAGGTGGTTTTTTTCATATAAAATAATGCAAACATGGAGATTTCAAATATTTTTATAAATATTTATAGTGTAGGTAAAATCTATTTTTAAATCAGTATGTATTGGAATTTCGCTTTTATAAATAAACCCAAACAAATCTTGAAAATTGTCGTTAGGTCGGTTTATATAGACAAAAATGTAGACCGTTTAAGAAAACCACCTAAAATGTATGGTAATACGAGTTTTTTAATCATTAGTTGAGCAATTCTTTTTATTTTTGCCACTAAAATGAAATATGTAATTTTAGGTAAATTTTATACTATTTCTACTCAGAATCACAAGCCGATTCCATTTCCGTCGAAAAAAAAGTGTCCCATGATTTTTTTTCCTATTGTGTTACAATTTTCCATACACCTTCTATGGCGGTAACACAAGAGGATATTCGAAATATGTATGAAATTTTTCGGACAGTTTTTTTTTTCGCCGGAAATGGAATCAGCTCGTGATTCTGAGCAGAAATAGTATAAAATTTACCCAAATTTTCATATTTAATTGTAGTGGCAAAAATAAAAAGAATTGCTCAGTTGCTATTTTTATATCGACGGAGTCATCTGATGATAAAGTTCCGTGTTTTTCAGATCGGGTGAAAACTTCAGGGAAATTCCAATACAATCTGATGTTTAAAACGGTTCCACTTGTTTTATAAATATTTATTTTTAATAATTGTAATCAGCATGTTTCCAGTATTTTCTATGAAATAATCCACCTGACCCGTATTCATTGACCGCGAGTGTATATTTATTACATCCTACTA
>JALPQI010030602.1:0-28940 GCA_025490895.1 Thaumatotibia leucotreta | reverse complement strand
CAATTACTTTTCTGTAAATTATGTTTACATTTTCAGCGTGAACTCCCCAGTTTGGCTGTATATTTTCGTACGTATTTTGTGCCTTGTTAATTATATATTCAACGTAGTTGGTGAATGTTAGTCTAAAATGACTCCTAGTAATTTGAATTTTCCATTGAAAGGTAACTGAATGTTGTTAAACCATATTTTGGCGTGTTTGGCTTTGGATGTAGATGAGATCATTTGTGTTTTCGTGGGTCCAAATTTCAACTTATTGTTCCCCTAATGTTTTTACCATCGCTAAATATAATCCTGTGGTTAACACAAACATTTTACCAGTAGTAACAAAAGTTTGGAGCATACCACAAAAACACGTTGCTGTTTCCCAAGCGTTGACACAGGATTACTTAAAACTACCTGTGCTTCCTTGATATTATAAATTAAAATGGGGAGCCAGATAAATTCTACATCTTTGACAATTTTTTTTTTAGAAGTAAGAAAAAGATAACGGTTTAGTATAAAAGTAAGTTTTTCAAAACAGGCAAACGTGTGGCAGGTTGGCAAAGTTGCGAAGTCTGGATGCTCATCCAACGAATGATGCGTTTCCTGGGCATAGTTCTGGATAGTCGGTGGTCCTTCGAGGCGCATTTTGAACGGCTGACCCAAAAGCTGCTGAGTGCGGCTGTTGCGCTCGGGCGCCTGCTCCCGAATTTTGGGAGCCAAAAACATCTTGCCGGCGCCTATGCTTGGGGGTAATACGGTCGATTGTCCTTTACGGTGCCCCAGCATGGGCCAAAGATCTGAATGCTGGAAACGCCAGCCAACTGCGCAGAGCGCAAAGAGTGATGGCGATCAGGTCTATACGCGGATATCGCATAATCTCCGGAGAAGCTGCATGTTGCTGGCTGGATCTCTCCCGTGGGATCTAGACACGAGGACCCTTGCGTCTGTCTTTTTCTGGCGCGAGGAGGCGCGAGCTAGAGACTTCTGGCCAGCGCCGTAGCAGATTCAAGCCAAGCGCGAGGAATTGAGCCGCGAGGCGGTATCAGAGTGGGTGGACCGGCTGGCCCGACCAACGGCGGGCGCTAGGACCATTGAGGCGATTCGCCCAGTCATGTTCCAGTGGCTGGAGCGGGCACACGGTGCTCTCACTTTCCGGCTCGTGCAGATCCTCTCGGGCATGATTGTTTCGGGAGGTATCTGCACAAAATTGCCGGCAGAGAGCCAACAGAAGAGTGCCACGAATGCGGAGTAGCGGTGGACGCTGCTGAAGACGGGCCGCACACAACCGCCGCCTGCCTCCGTAGAGTGGCCATAGGATGGCAGGCATGAGGACGCCTGCCATACTTTACTAGCATTAGGCCACTGAAGGCGGAATGATAAGGGTGAACATGGTGCCAGAAGGGCCTCCAGAGGCGGTGCTCCGCAACTCGGAGTGGTGCTGGTGGTGCTGCAGATGCAAGCGTGAGCGTTCCTGCAGCCCACCATACAACACAGCGGCGGCAGACGGAGAGGTTTTTTAGTGGGTAAACTCGGGGTCCCATCAGCCCGTAACGAGGAGTCCCACATAACCACCCGGATCTGTCCCCACACCCGGGTGGTAAGCGCAACGCATTTTTCCTCTCTTTAAAAAGAAAGGTTGGCAAAGTTGTAGCATTTTACGGTAGTTTATTAGACAAAAATTCCGCGAATTTCAGGAATACACTTGAAAACCACCTAAACATTCCACCCTACGCCTTCGCCAGTATGGCGTTCAAGCGGCACCTCTACACCTAAATTCATGTAGTTCCAAAACAAATGTAGGTCCCAATTCTCAAACTTTTTGTGCATTTTGTATGAACTACAAGCGACATTTTAAGATAAAAAAATATTTTTTTAAATACCCACCTTCCCGCAAATTATGAAAAAAAAATCTGATGTTTTTAATGAAAAAACTATAAAATTCAAAATTATTATAAATGCTAAAAAAACTTTTTTGTAAAAGCAGCAACAGCTTCTGAAAAATGCAGTTCTCCAATTTTTTTGTTTTTTTAAAGGCTCATTTACTGGAAACGGAAGAGGAATACAATAAAAATCTAAATCTATTCAGAATGTTGAGCAGTATAACTATGCCAAATTTCAACAAATTCTGAAACATGACTCCTTTTTCCTGGCCCGCTTGGCGTGAAATGTCCCATACGCTAACTCCACACAAATAAACATAATTGGTATTATACTCTGTTTGGTTAGGTATTTAAAAAAAAGTAAACAATCTTGCACTATCTTTTTATTGAAAACTACGAGCAGCAAATAAGTTTTAGCAAATATACATAATATATTATGGAAATACAATGATTTACATTGTTTTGATTCATTAAGTACCTAGTTTGGATTTTTAAATGCATTTTACAATAAAAATATACTGCAATATTGTTTACCTTTTTTAAATACCTAACCAAACAGAGTAGGTATACATTTTAATATTGTTTCATAAACTAGGGTAAATGATGGGGTATTTTTATCCACATGGTATCATCGCTCACTCTGTCTATCCCTCTTAGTGGAACGCACTCAGCGTTCCGTAATGGGTAAGTTTTAACGTGTCTTATGTTATTGATTTTTGGGAATCGTATATGTTAATAATCTGCATTATTTTATGCCGGTAACTTATTATTGATACAACTACCTAAGTAGTCATTTTAATAAAACGCTTGCATTTACGTAATTCATTAAAAAAAACGTTTGGAAAAAACTAAAACAACACACCAATTTAGTTCCAATTTAATTTATTATATACACACTCCGGCAATGAAAACGGGTCAGGTGGTTTTTTTCATATAAAATAATGCAAACATGGAGATTTCAAATATTTTTATAAATATTTATAGTGTAGGTAAAATCTATTTTTAAATCAGTATGTATTGGAATTTCGCTTTTATAAATAAACCCAAACAAATCTTGAAAATTGTCGTTAGGTCGGTTTATATAGACAAAAATGTAGACCGTTTAAGAAAACCACCTAAAATGTATGGTAATACGAGTTTTTTAATCATTAGTTGAGCAATTCTTTTTATTTTTGCCACTAAAATGAAATATGTAATTTTAGGTAAATTTTATACTATTTCTACTCAGAATCACAAGCCGATTCCATTTCCGTCGAAAAAAAAGTGTCCCATGATTTTTTTTCCTATTGTGTTACAATTTTCCATACACCTTCTATGGCGGTAACACAAGAGGATATTCGAAATATGTATGAAATTTTTCGGACAGTTTTTTTTTTCGCCGGAAATGGAATCAGCTCGTGATTCTGAGCAGAAATAGTATAAAATTTACCCAAATTTTCATATTTAATTGTAGTGGCAAAAATAAAAAGAATTGCTCAGTTGCTATTTTTATATCGACGGAGTCATCTGATGATAAAGTTCCGTGTTTTTCAGATCGGGTGAAAACTTCAGGGAAATTCCAATACAATCTGATGTTTAAAACGGTTCCACTTGTTTTATAAATATTTATTTTTAATAATTGTAATCAGCATGTTTCCAGTATTTTCTATGAAATAATCCACCTGACCCGTATTCATTGACCGCGAGTGTATATTTATTACATCCTACTAATTTTCAGTCCACAGACGACTTACATTTTGTGCCTTTTGGAGTAGTATCAGATGTTTCATCATCGGGGATACCATCACTCGCAACGTTGTCTTCGTCGTGCTTACACATCGCGCATCATCCACAGGATTTCCCTGCGCTGTACGATGCGAGTACTACGAAGCGTGGCGAGGACCCACGACGGGCATGCACGTATCCACCACGTTCAATTGTCTCCGTCGTAGTTTTATGACGATGTAACTGATAGTACGTTTTCACTTTTTTTTGAGCAAATATACATTGAACTATCGCCACAAGTTCACAACCAATCAGCACAGTAATATTCTGTGTATTTTTTCCGGAGACTACTCTGTAGGAATACCAGGTCCAAGACCCATTCGAGTAATACTGAATGAAGGGATACAAGCTTTGTAGTTCTATGCTTCCTACGACTCTTATTGCTGTGTTTGTATAGTTTCTGACGCAAAGCTCGCGCTCTTTTACGCAAATAAATAAATAGCATTTGTACTTAAAAATATATTTTCTCAAACTTGCTACGGAATGTTGATGTTACTTACTTTAAATTAAACCCGGAAATACTATGTATCCGGTGTCATGTGCTAAGATGATATAAAAAGAGATTGCATGTATTTATTTCACACCTAGGACTGCAAACAAACTGTCTTTTGTTTTGAAACGTCAAATTGTGACACTGGGTTTTGACATTCAGCCACAGAAAAAAAAATAACCATAGAACTAATGTCTATACCACCAGTTAAAAGAATACCTCAAACAGATTTAAAAAAAAGTTAGGCGCGAATGTTTTTTTTTAAATGTTTTTGGATACTGTACTATTAGTTTATTTACAAATGAAATAGTATGGTTCGGCGAAATCTGTTCGTTTTATTTCATGGCAAGTTTGAGAAAAGCACTATACAAATCTCGGCGAGAAACAGGGTTACAGGCCGCGTATCCCTATCTGGCCTCAGTTTCTTCGGCCAGATATATCTACTTTGCCTGTAACCCTTCGTTTCCCGTCCTCTATAGTAATGTACTATTACGTCTATGTTGTACAAAATAGATGATATAACATTATTTATAATTCAATAAATTCAAATAATTAGTGTGAGATCAAACTTACTAAATGAAATATACTATCAATATTTCTTAGTTCATATGCTAATGCATATGAACTAAGAAATTGGTTTGTTACTTATGCACTGAAACGGATCACAACCTTTTTTACACCCTGTATCTAAATATAATAATATTGTTTTTTTTTTGTTGTATACTGTCGCTTAGTTTGCACTGAGTAACTACGCGATCGACTATCCTGCCGATATTCCGTCAGCAAGACTATATAGCAGCAATTTCTCAGGATAAGCGTCCGTCTATTCGAGTCGACATTGACAGATGACACTTCGCGATTTTGGATTATTGAAGAAAAGCTGTTTATTGAGGGTTCTCGTCCTGGATTTGCGTTTTAATTAAAATGCATTACCGACTAAGCTCTAAAGTGACGAGAGACTTAAGGCAGAGTTAGAAAATAACACCTCAAGATTTCGATTATTTAATAAATAGATATGATTATGTAAGTATAGATTTACATCCAGGCACAATTGGACAATGCTCTACTTACGGCATATATTTTTGATAATACCTTCCTCAAACATCTGGGAAAATTAGTGAAGGCCATGCTAAGCAAATTACCATTTCTTATTGAACATTTCTGACTAGGTAATTAACAAAGGTAGAGCCGTTTAATATGTCATAAATGTCATTTAGTTGTAGCTTGTACTGGATTGGGCAAATTAAGTGCCCAATTTTAAAATAACCATAAATTCATAAAAAAACTTCAGGTTGTAATAGCAACATATCCCATAGGTTAATTCCATACGTTAATTATTATTTCTAGAGATATGTCTTCTTACTTATGACAATGGAACGCACCAAATGACGGCCACACTTTCGAAAAAATAACGTAATAAAATAACATTGCATTTCTTTATCTTATGAAAGACAATGCGCATTTCTAAGGAACAAACCCATTAAGACCCTGTCTATTTTTTTAGACGGAATAAACTTTTGCGCTTTTGAATTCCACAGAATCGCCCAAGACCACTTAAACATGTGGGAACGATTACAGCTGAGACGCTCGACAATGGGACACAATAACAACAACGTAGCGTTAGACAAGGAAAGCGCCACATGCTGCCAGAGGTGTGACAGAGAGGCTAAATCAACACCCTGATACCTATCTACGTGATGCTTGCCGCCCCGCCTTTTCAACCCTGAGATATACGATGCGTTTGCGCAGTTTTCGAAAGTCAAATCCTTATATCAATGTTCATAAAGTCGGAAATAGTTATAAGTAGCGATAAGATAATGTTGTAAAGGTTTTCCTTAGGGAAATGTGTAGAGTAGGGAGGGCAGTTCGATTGCAGCCGGGGAGAATGCGGGTCGCGCAGTTCTGTAACAGTTTCGATATTTTTGGCATATTGTTAGATTAATTATCTAAATCGTACATTAGAATCAGTGGTTGCCGATCCAGTATTCACAGCTAAGTGTTTTATTACCAATTGTGTCGTGTGCATTCTAAATACGTAAATTGTATTTTATTCATTGTATTGGTCCAAATAATAAAGGTACTATAACGTACTTGGTAAATAATTGGTTACATAAATATTGACCACTTTTATGATAATAACTGAGTACACACGACATACCTTTTATGATGGTTTTGATTGTCCTTGTGTGATTTTTGTGTATAGAATTATAATTAGATGTTGGGTTCGATTCCCGATATTTAAATACCTACGACTTGAAGGACTGATTATGACATTGTTTTAACTTTTATGTATGATCAGAGATTGTACATTACAGTGTAAATCATTCATGTCTTATTGATCTATGTATAAATCTCTTGTCCTTTAACCATTGTGTAATTTAATCGTGATTATCAGATTATGACTGGGAGAGAAACATGAGAATATTTAAACGAGTTCGATCCTCGTTCAATTGATTATAGCCAGAGATCTTTATTTTGTATTGTTTTATAAACACGGGGTTCGAATCCCTATTTCCTGATATTTCTGAGAACAGGCTAAGATATTGTGGACACTTAATGTTGATGTCGATTTAATATATAACACTTACTTGTGTGTGTACGGAGTCCTTAAATATAATTGAATTTTCTGAGTGTTATATTATACATTATTGTCTTGGAATTTTCATTCAAGAGGTTGTATTTGTAATTAATTTTACGATGTAATGTAATAATAATAATTATTTACTTAGCATAAATAATATTTGCTTTTGCCAGGTTTTATCTGGGTTTTCCTGGTTCTAGCAGTACATAATGAATTATGTTCCCAGAAAAGGAAGGTGTTTAGGTACTTTTGCTTTGTGTAAATTTAAAGATGTAGTTTTATTTGGTATGATAGTAATTGTTAATTTTCGTAATAATCTAGCACTGATAATAAGGTTAAAGATTTTGTTTTGTATTTAAAACTTAATAGATCGAATAGGAACACACCTTTCCTTACTAATTTGCGATAATATATTTCAAATTTATAAATCGCCATGTGACTTATCAATCAATACCCCTACTTACCTCAGACCTTACTTGTTACTAAGCAATTGTTTTCACAACTATTTCATTCTCTTAAAAAATAAAGTCGAGCCCGAATTTAATACTCGTCAGATACCATTACAAGGTGGTTAACATTTTTATGTAATTTTATAACCATAGAGTTACAAAATAAAACTCTTGGGACGGATTATACAGATCATACATATTAATACATTTAATTACATTCCGACATTTCGAACACTTTATAGTATTCGTGGTCTACGGATGACACAACATGAAGCTTAAGTTTAGGAAATTAATTCATAGGCTCAAATCTTTCATCATTTGCTTTAATATCCTTCTGCCTGTTCACTCCTGCTTATGGCTCAAGAATCAGCCTGTATAGCGTCATATTAATACATTTAATTACATTCCAACATTTCGAACACTTTACAGTATTCGTGGTCTACGGATGACACAACATGAAGCTTAAGTTTATGACATTATTTCATAGGCTCAAATCTTTCATCATTTGCTTTAATATCCTTCTGTATTGTTCCATATTTTCACCAAACGTCAAACGTGGCTTGAATGATTATAAATTCTGCCCCGTGTGCTCCCAATCTCACTATATTATACTCATATCAAAAGATCCAATGGATTCAAGTCAGGTGAAGATGAAGGCCATTCATGTCAAAATAGTCTGTCAATTTCGATCGATAACAATTTTGTGTGCGTTTGGCTTTGTAAGATGGGGTAACTACTGTCTTACTATTTTTGTTTCAGCAAAATAGCCGACGCAATTTGAAATCTTTGTACAGGTAATTTGTCCACTAGTAGGTACGACTTATCAGTAAGTATTTCACCGACATGCCAGTGGATAAAATATGTAAATGGCTTTTCATTGAATGGGGAACCGTTTCATTTAATCGTTGGATGGTCCGCTTTATAAATTTTACGTTGATATTTAAATGATTCAGCTTCCTTAATACCTCTCACATAACATCCGACATTTTTTCCTATGCACAAATCAATAACAAGCTCGCGTTTAGCGTCCATTATTAAAAATAAAAGTAAAGTGGCAAGGTCTGGAAATCATACATACGAATACATTATTTATTTCAAGAAATGTATATTTGTCCGTGAAAACCCATTAAGTATGTCAAAAAAAGAGTGCAAATGATAGTACGACTGAGATAGTTCATTTTCCCAACGCTGTAGATACTAATATTAGCTCTGTAAACACCTTAAAGATATAGGTACTCCGATGACCGGTGGGGTCGGCGTGTTCTCGAGTGGCGACCACGCAGTGGACGGTGCAGCGTCGGAAGGCCCCCCACAAGATGGAGCGACGACCTGGTGAGGGTTGCGGGTGTTCAATGTATGCGGACAGCTCACGACCGATCTTTGTGGAACTCTCTGGGGGAGGCCTATGTCCAGCAGTGGACGTCAATTGGCTGATAATGATGATGATGATGACGATGATTCTATGACAAATGATGATATCGTTTCATCATCAACTTTTCATAACTGTTTGCATGCTAGGACTATTCAAGTATCTTTTAAACGTATGTATTCGATGGCTTCATTAAGGGCTTGTCCATTAATCACGTCATACTGTATAGGGGGAGGGAAGGTCAACAAAAAAATCACCAATTATCACCATAGGGGATGGGGCAGTCATTGGACAAATCACATGTAATTTTCTCTCTGCTGAACAGCATACTTTGTTTAAAACATAACCAAATGTCAAATCCTGAACAGAGTTTTAAAACTTCGCGGACAAATGTTATTAAATTCGCGGACAAATGTTATGTGATTAAAAGGATTACTTAGGTTGGAAATAAATTACACGTCATATTGGCTAGGGGGAGGGGGGGTCCTGAAAATATCACCAAGTGTCACTATGCGGGTGGGGGGTCTAAAATAGGCCAAAATCGTATAACGTGATTAATGGACAAGCCCTAAACATGTACTACACTCGAGAGCATAAGTTTCGGATCACTAGCACATACTGAAATATCTTGAAAATAAAGAAAGCTAGCGTGTTGAAATAAATTGAACCTTAAAGGCAATTTTATGTGACTAAAATAAAATGCATAACATTTATTACTTATTTTATATCATTTATTTTATTTTGTTTAAGACAAAAAATATAAAACGGCGTCATAGTGCTTGAAAACCCAAAACAAAAAATATTGAACTGTATATATTTACGTTAGTTACGTAGTTTTAACACAGTTTAGTACTTGGTATTCCACCACGTGCTGTGCTCACTGCTTCAATTCGATTTGGCATGCTGTACACCAAGTTTCTGAAACAATGTTGGGGAATGTTCTGCCATTCCTCTACCAACGCATGTTTCAGGTCACGAAGGATAATTGGAGGTGAATCTCGCTGTCTAACACATTGTCCGAGCTCGTCCCAAGCGTGCTCGATTGGGTTGAGGTCGGGGCTATATACGTGCTGGCCACTCGATGGGACGAACGAATATTCACCTCATCAAAGTAAGTAGTCTTGCACTACTCGAGCAGTATCGTGCATAAATATATCATTCTCACCAAGTCTTGTTTTAAATGGACCCACGTGCTCATTTAAGATTTCATCCACGTATCTTATGCCATTAAGAGTACCGTTTTCGATCAGTACTAGCTCTGTTTGGTTTTCCGCAGAAATTCCAGCCCACACGAGTACCGAACCACCACCATATGCGACCTTTTCTTGAATACAGGCTTGCATAAATCTTTCTTTGGTCTTCTGTAGTATTCTGTACATCTTAGCCCTTCCGTCGTGCATAAATTTTGATTCGTCCGAGAACATGACATTTGACCAATCTTCAATCATCCATTCCAAGTGACCACGTGCATTAATTCGTCTTGCTGTACGATGGTGTCTCCCCAGTTTCGCAACATTTGCGGGTGCAATTCTGTTCCTGTAAGAAACCGATTTCGCAACATAGTTATTGACGAGATGTCGATCTTCTCGTGCCGTCGTACATCGGGGTCTGCCTGTAACTGGTCTACACAGGTTCGAACCAGTTGCCAGAAACCGTTCGCGAACACGCTGAACTGTAGACGACGACACACCGACTATTCTTGGTTGTTTGTCGCTGACTTCTTCCATTTTCCAGCGTAGTGAGGATTCTCGTACATTTCTGATAGTGGCAGTATAATCAAATATGTAGGTAGTCATTTAATATTTAACTCCCTTATTCATAAACGTCTCCTAACTTAGCAAGCCGAAAACTATTGTTTGTTGAGTATTGGGGAAACGCTACCGGAACACTAACCAGCAGCTCCAGCTAAGGGAAATGGGGTGAATGAGCATATTGGATGCTCGACAGCCCGCTCGAGTCCGGTCGAGCGTCCCTTCATAACATTGTTTGTCTCTTTCGGTCATATAGACATATCGATGAGACCGTAAGGGATAAACAATACTTAACGGTTTGCTAAGTTAGGAGACGTTTGTGAATAAGGGGGTTTATATTTAGCGAAACGGGTTACTCATGTAATTAAGTCGATAATTGTTCGAAATGCCACCCCAGCCACCTGTTGCCAGGGCCCGTTCTAGCAGTCTAGTACACGTCGGGCTTTGGTCGCGGGTACTCCATGACGAGGATCTTCTTAATGGATCGAAACAAGTCGACCAATTATCGACTAATATTACGTGAGTAGACCGTTTTACTAAATATTGAAATATGTGTTTGAGTCTCACGCTAGTCATTTAATGTTTTCCCTGTGGTTTCGCAACTATGTAAAAACATTAAATACTTAAATGTATCTCTACCTCCTTGTCGGGTTATCATTAATGGCCGGCAAGAAGAAAAGAAAATTATATATGTCATTCATCGACCGAAAACTCTAATGTCACAAATTTAATGAAGAGAAGCACATGCATGTAAAATATAAATAGAAATTCTTTAATAAACTACTTCAAGAAACCTATAATAAGTGTCGCTACCGTCTAGCTACAATGTTCACTCGATAAGGAAAAAAGGAACCAGTACATAATTATAATTGGTAAGTTGCACCCCCATTTTTGGCCACAACGAGCCGGACTTATCCAAATTTATTAATTTATTTAATACATTATTCAACCTTGTTGCTCACTGAATTAGCGGTTCAAAATTATTTCGGTTTATTTAGGTTTCGTATTTCTTAACAAATGTTCCGTCTTTATTTCAAATATTAATGTATGGTCAGTTTTCTAAGCTGTTGATTATTGTCTGTTATTAATATTTACGTAGCGTGTGGGATTATTCATCGCGCTACCTTTTGCACAAATGCAAATAATTTATAATTGTCATTTTGTGTCATATTTTTTCACGGGACATTTTTGCATGTCATGTTGCTTATAACTCAGTGTATTTAAGTTAAAAATACATTGAACTGAACTGAACAGGTATGGGTAAGCTATTCCTAAAAGCCTCCGTTTTTCTTCAACTGTAATTAACGTTGATTCTTTATTATGTGACTTAGTAGTAACATATCTTGTATTAAGGTATTATACAGGATATACGTTCTTCGACTTGCATTAAGTTACCATCCAAGTTGAACGTAATTTATAGTAATAGTGCAAATTAGGCATTTTTTATTTTTACATTTTTTCGAGCTGTCATTATAACAGCGAACCATGGCAACGCCTACCTAGTACTAAGTCTGAGGCGAGACTCAAACTCGCGGAAGCTAAACGTGCTCAATGTTTCATGCGCCTTCATGGCATTTATGAGATGATCCCAAAGCTTAACAGCGACAAGAAGATTTTCTCGCAGTTCATCGCGCAAGCTCGATTGGTCGACCAACTGAGGAAAGAATTTATTGAGCTGATGGATGACGTCAATCTTCTGAACTTGGAGTTGGACCCAGAGTACATCGTGAACTATAGTGCAATGAGCGCATTTGAAGATATCTACTGTGTAATCAAATGTCAAATTTCAAAAATTGACGCACCTGCTTCGAGCTTCTCGACACCCCGGGAGTCAAGTCACTCATGTCACGACGACTCTATTAAAATTCCACGGATCGATCTGCCTTCGTTTGATGGAGATAATCAAAACTTTCCATTCTTTTATGAAACATTTAAGCGTGTTATACATGAGAATAAAAAACTTACAGATTCTAAGCGTCTTCATTATTTATTTAGTCATCTGACAGGAAAAGCAAAGTCTATCTGTGCGGGAGTTATACCTGCCGCAGAAAACTACAACACAGTTTGGGAAGCTTTAATCGCGAAATATGATGATAAACGCGCATTAGGTACGTCTAATTAAAACAGCTGTTTTCGATGAAGCCTGTCAATGTCAACGGTCCTTCGGCATCTAATTTAGAAAAAACAATTGATTCTTTTGCTGCTACTATTTCAGCAATAAGGCAACTGAAGCTCGAGAACTTGAGTGATTTTATTTTCATTCATCTGGGTCTTAAGTTATTAGATTCAGATACAACAAAGAATTTCGAGATGTCGATTCGGAATTCTTCTAAAATGCCTACATATGACGAATTCATTTGCTTCGTTAGGGAACAAGTGAAGATTTTATATCGCACATCGCAACGAGCGCCACCCAAGGGTGAAAGCTCCGCTGCCAGCAATAGCAATCCGCGGGCTCCTCGACCTGGCACGCCTCAAGCGTATGTCAGCACGCACGGGAATGACAACGAGTATCCATGTGCTATGTGCAAGAGTACCTAATGACCACTCGCAACTTTATAGTTGTAACAAGTTTATAAAACTGACGCCTAACGAAACATTTAATTTCGTTAAGGAAGTTCACGCGTGCACAAATTGCTTGAACACGCAGCATACCTCATCTAAATGCTCTTCAAAGAAAACTTGTCGTAAATGTAAAGGTAAACATCATACTACTTTACATTTTGATACCTCGAAATCTACTGCGAATACAAACGATTCCAAGTCCTCATATAAGAATGATTGTGAAGATACCACAAAATCATCTGTAAAGGAGAACGAACCATCTGTATGTACATTATCGTCATCGGGCCTGAGTGAATCTCCCATAACGGAAGTTCTCGGCACTGCTAAGGTACTCGCTAGTGGACGTAACGGCAAGGACAATGTTTTGAGATGTCTGATCGATCCGGGCTCACAGAAACATTATGTTACACTGCAGTGCTGCAAGAACTTAGGTCGGTATGAAGTAGCACTTCCATTTAAATTGGATCCAAGCAATTTAGGCGATTCCTACAAGATGGCTGAACGCAGGTTTTTATCGCTGGAAAGAAAATTTCGCTTACAACCGGAATTGAAAACAGCTTACGATGAAGTGATTCGTAAACATATTGATAAAAGTTACTTATCTGAGGTTCCGAACGATAAGTCAAATGATGCTTATCATATACCTTCTCATGCAATTGTCCGTAATGACAGGACTACTACAAAGGTTAGAGTGGTTCTAGATGCTAGTGCGCAGACCACAAGCGGTTTATCATTAAATGATATTCTGCACGCAGGACCAAGTCTTCAAGCCGATTTGTTCTGCATTTTACTCAACCTACGATTGTTTTCCGTAGCTATCACGTCTGATGTACGTCAAATGTATCTGTGTATTGACGTACGGGGGGGAGGATCGTCCTTATCAGCGTATACTTTATAGATTTAGCCCTGAGGAAAGTATTAGAGTGTTTCAGTATAATAGGGTGGCTTTCGGTCTACGCAGCAGTCCGGCTGCCCAAAGTTGAAGTCAAGTATGTCAATTTTTTTCAGTTTTTGTTTTTTTGCATATTTTGACGCATTTTTCTGCATCAAAAATTTTCTTCTAAACCCCTTATTTTTGAAGTTATAGACAAGAAATGTTTTCAGCTTTGTCCAATTTCCCTCAACATCTACGCTAAAACCAAGCATTTGGTCCAGATCCACGCTGGAAAGCAGTATCTCTAAATGAGATAAGTACTTGAAATTCAAATTGTCTCTGGAGATGCTTGATTTCAGCGTTTGGCTTTTAAACTAACCAGACGTTTATACGTATATTTTAAGATTTTTAAGTAAAAGCGGAAGTCATTTGCGTCCTGCCTGTGTGTCCGTCTGTATGTAACAGCGGTTTCTGTTGTAACTGTTTAGCGTACGTTTATGAAATTTCAGCTCAAGGTATATATTGTGTGTTGCTACTGAGTTTTGAATATAAATTGCAAATTAACATTTTTTAAGGGGGGGCATCCAATACATGTATCTAAAGTTCAAAAAATTTTTTTTATCCAAATGTTAATTTGTAATACATCATATGATAGATTTTTTAAAATAAGTTTATGGTTTCTTTACCAATAATTTGATTAATGGAATACTTTCAGAAATAATAGTCCAGAAAGTCTAAAAAAATGTGTCTACACCCCTTAATTTTTTATCGGCAGGTCTAAAAAATATGAAAAAATATCAGAAATATGGGACATGATGCAATCTACTCGCAACATGATTTTGAACATATTCGATCTAGTTGTTTTAGAGAATTCGACAAAATACGTTTTATAACAAAAGCAAAAAGACGTAACTGCCTCATTTTCCCCTACATTTTAGCACAATGCAACAAACCTAAAATCAAGCATGTCAGACTTGCTTGTTTTTACGTTGACGGTTGTTCCCAAAAAGTGGGTGTGCGACAAAGCTGAAAACATTTCTTATTATTTGTGATTAATCTGAGCAATAAAAATAAAAATAAAAATCATCAAAAAATTTACATTATAGTGTTAAACGCCATGACAATAAATTTGAATTAATTTTGAGTTTATTTGTTGATGAAAATGACAAATTACGTTTTTTTGCTCTCCTGTAAAATTTGCAAAAATGGACATACTTGAATTTGACTTTGAGCAGCCGAGTCCTTCTCTGGCACTGCGAACTGTCAAACAGTTAGTAGCCGACGAAGGTGATAAATACCTACTTGCAAAAGATATTGCATCTCTTGATATTTATATGGATGTAGCCAGTTCAGTTATTGACGAAGAGCAGGCTGTGCTTGCGACTAAACAACTGCTGGAATTGTTCTTGAAAGGCGGTTTCCAACTAGCTAAGTGGTCTTCAAATTCTGCAGCTGTTCTAAAGGAAATACCGGAAGAACTACATCTGTCCCAAAGTGTCACCTTCGATGATGATACAACATTGAAGATATTAGGTCTTCGTTGGTATCCTGGTGAAGACGTATTTAGGTTCCAGGTTAGCCCTGACGATCGACCGTGTAATAAAAGAAACATTCTGTCGTCAGTAGCTCGACTATTCGATGTTCTGGGCCTGGTTGCCCCTGTTATCGTATTCGCCAAGCTTCATATAGAGGAGTTATGGTTGTTAAAAATGGACTGGAACGAATCGCCGCCTGATCATATCGTGCGTCAGTGGCAACAGCTCCAAAGTGAACTACCGCTACTTTCTAACATGAGTATCCCACGACATATTGGCGTTATTGAAAATTGCTCATTAACTATCGTCGGTTTTGCGGATGCAAGTGAAAAGGCGTACGGTGGAGTAGTTTACGCCTACTTAACCATTCCTAATGATGACCGAGGTCTCATTAATTTAATTTGTGCCAAGTCAAAGGTAGCGCCTGTAAAGGTTGTCAGCCTAGCAAGGTTGGAATTATGTCAAAGTCAAGTCAAACTATTCTTTATTCAAGTAAGCTTATTAATAAGCACTTTCGAATCGTCTGACATGAGAGAAAAAAATTTACTACTGGTTCAAACCCTACGCCGTTCCTGAGAAGAACCAGTAAGAAACTCAGGTGGACTTATTTTTTCAAAACAGTATAATAATACATCTTATTAAAATAACATGCATTAAAGAATGTATTACATAAAAAAAAGATTATTATAGACATTTTTATAAAGACAGAAATAAATAAAGGATTATAATATTAAACAAAAATAATTATTATTGTACAAGTTCGCAACATTATTAAGTATCTATATCTATCCTCGTCCTGCCCAATGTGATTTATCAAGGACATATTCGATTGTTTAGAACAAAAGAAAAGCGATTATATTTTCGAACTCATTAGGTTTCAATTTCAAAAGCTCTAATTTAGTATACGGGCAGGACGAGGCTATACTACTAGAGATGTAAAGGTCCTCTAGTTGTCAGAATAAAGAGATATTAAGATTTAGAGATGTAAAAGGTCTCTAATCGTCATGATTTTAATTTAGTGACAATTTAGTGACAATCACAAAGCAACTATTCTTATTATTTAAAAGACAACAGCCAATACCTATTTAAATATGACATCACAGTAAAATAAACTCTAATATTAAATTAAACTAGAGATGTATATTCTCTAATGTCAATAATACATAATTTTGGAGATGTAAAGTGTCCCCAATGTCAGTTAATAAATTATAATAATAATGATTTGGAGGTGTAAAGAATCTCCAAATGTCAATAAAAAGTAAATAAAAAGGTATATGAAACAAATGTTTCATGTCAGAAGACAGTTAAACTAAAAGTCTTGTAAACTAGTGCTACAGAATACATAATTATTATGTATCCAATAAGTCAAAATTTTGCTATATAAGGAGATAAATGGGCTCCATGGTGAAATAAATATTAAGTGTGGAGATGTAAAAGGTCTCCACGGTCAAAGAAATTAGATGCTAAGAATAATAAATAAAATTAATAATTTTGGAGGTGTAAAGGCTCTCCAAACGTCAAAAAAAAATAATAATAATAAAGAGGCTGTTAAGCTAACAGTCTTATAAACTAAGTCTACAAAATACATAACTAATATGTATATAAGACGATATTCCCAAATACAATAAATGTAAAATCTTATTCTCCGAAATAAACAATGCCGTTGCTCTGTAATCAAAGATATTTATTTACATTGTTAAACTTAAATCACACTATCTCACCTGTAACCAAAGAAACGACATTAAAAGTTTATTGTTTCTTTGTAAATTAATTTATATCCACACGAAAAATATGCACTAAAATGGCGTCTTCTATTCAAATAATTATATCTTGTTTTAAACATAGGTATACTGCTTTACCAACTGTGTGACTGCAACACACAGCACCATCTATTAAAGAACTTAAGCAATTGGTGACTGTTTTACTCACCACAGAAAACTAAACATAAATACTAAATAGGCTATACAATAAAAAGGTTCATTAAAGAAATATATTTTCTTTACATCTCCCTCCACGAGGAAGAAAATTTTCACAAAATTTTCATACTTATTTACAATTACTTGTAGTCTATTTTTCGTACTTTACTTCATCCAAGCTTACTTGAAATAAATAATATATTTTATTTATTAACTATAGGTGTAAGTTTACTGACATGAAAGAGATTTGACTCAGACTTTTTATGACCGGTATTAATCTTATATATAGAATTAGATATTATTTCAATAATTTGAAATGGACCAATCTTCAGTTCATCTAGTTTATTTCTATTTAATTTATTACCATTTTCTACATAAACCATATCACCTGTTTTAAAATTATACTGAATTCTATTTTTATCATATATTTTTTATTGTAATCATGTGATTTTATTGACTTTTCAAATGCTATCATTCTATCTTTAATCCATTCAATTTCAGTTTTATCTTTTTTAAGTTCATCTGGCAAAAAAGATTCATCTGTTCCGTCCAGCAAATATTTTGGTGCAAATCCAGTTATAGTGTGCTCCGTACTATTATATTTTTCAATACAGTTATGAGCGACTGTTGTCCATGCAATTTTATTTTTATTTTCGTTTATTTTGCACCGAATTTTATTAACAAGTGTTTGGTTAAGCCTTTCATTTAAGCCGTTAGAAAACGGGATTTGTTAGATTATTTCCCCGAACTCATTATTTCTTCGAAGTAAATTTTACGTTCGCATTTTTCCCCGAAAATTATTTTTAACAGTATTATAGTTTTCTGATTCTTTATTTAATCGTTTTCTTTTTTTCCCATGAGCATATTTTCTTATCGTCTTTTTTCTATGCAGCATATTTACACTTTCGGAATTATACTAAAATGTTTTTTTTTTCCAATGCTGCATATTTAGACAATTTAAATTTAGTCCAAGTAACCAAAATTAGCACCACAGTGACCAGAAATATTATTCTGCGATAGCGACAAATCGAAGCCGACCGTTGATTTTTCATCGTCGAGTTTTATCCTCTAGACAGAGATTATGGAGTTAAGATTTGGGTACTCTGTGCTATAGATTAAATATATTTTTTAAATCTTTTGGATAGACTAAAGCAAAAAGCCATGCTACAAATAAAACTTCTCTTTGATTTTTACATAAAACACACTACACTCAAGCATGCCATGCCCCATACCTATCCGGCTTTCGTTTCGCCGACCATTTATTTTATTCAAAAAATAAGGGATCAAAAATATTCTATAAAACAAAAGTAATTTGTAATTAAATAAGTAATCAATTGCGAAATGTAATTAATAATTCAATTATTAAGTACATTTTGTAATTGTAATTGAAACTTATAATTACAATTAGTTTTCCCTGTAATTGTAATTGCAATTACTTTTAGTAATTGTAATTATTAATTAGTAATTGAATTACGTTTTGCCTAACAATGCCACCCACTTTCCTTCCGTAGAAGTCAGCTAGGGGATATGTGTTTCAGTGTATTGTGGACGGTGGACTAGAGAACCGTCACTGCAACATTACATTATGTACATCTCAAAACCCAAAAACTGAGTTGCATGTGCTCTGCCTACCCCTTCTGGGAATACAGGGCGAGAGTTTATGTACGTATGTTGAAAATATCTCAAAATACGACAGATAAAAAAAGTACGCAAATTTCAGTTTTTTTTTCCTAGTAAAATAAATGTAATAACTATTAATTAGCGTGCATCTTGACTGTACCCACTTTTATTAATTTAATGAATGATATGTACCTACTGCAATGTTGTAAGTTGTTCTTAATTAAAACAATTTAAAACATGTTTAACTTTTTATTCCTAAACTACTTATACAGGGTGACTTGAACAGTAATACGTTTTTCTAACTCTATAAACTACTAACAATTGAATGCCCCACAAGTTACTTAGAAATAGTCATGTTATTTTATTTTTGTATTTTTTGTGTTTTTTTTTCTAATTTTTAAGGTGTTTTTCAGAAATGGTAACGGCTATTTAAGGTATTTAAAACGTTAAATGTAATAAATATAATTGAATTTTACACGAAATGACAAAACTGCTGTTATTAGGTAATTACTTCAATAATTTATGCCCAATTTGAAGAGGTAACGTAAATTATTTCATTAATTTTTCTTAAAAATCTTTTTGAATACCCTAAAGCCAAAAAATACAAAAAGATAAACCCAAAAAATACAAAAAATAAATAATTAACTTGTCAATTTTTAAGTAACTTGCGGGGCATTTAATTGTTAGTTGTTTATGGAGTTAGAAAAACGTATTACTGTTCACGATTCATGTGTCATCCTGTATATCTTAAAAATAACGTTCTATTCTTCGTGACACAACATAAATAGATAACGTGCCAGTCTTAACACTGATTAAGATTAAACACAAACACTGAATATTCGCGTAAAAACTATTGGTCGGAGTTCCCATACCTTACATACCCCTACATGTTTCGGTTAGAATGCAGTTAGTCTGCATGTAGCGGCCCTTAGTTACGTTTAGTAAGGCTTAATTTAGCATAAAAGGCTTTTGAGAGTTGTACAAAACTCATATTATGTTATAACAATAGGTATAAATTACGTTTTAGATAAAACGCGAATCGAAAAAATAAGAAAAATAAATTATGGTACGTATGAACTGTACCTATCGGGAAAAACTACGAACGGAAAGTGTACTTACTGACTAAAATAACGAAAAATAAATAATGGTGCATACGAATTTTACCGATCGGGGAAAAATACGAACGGAAAATTTACTTCGAAGAAATAATGAGTTCGGGGAAATAATCTAACAAATCGAAAACGGGGCGTTAACAGCAGTAAAGATAATTCGAATTGATTTTTCATTTAAAAATGATTTCAATTCTTTTGAGTTAATACCCGGGTATTGATCGGTAAGAAGCATTTCAATTTTATTTACATCTGCTACGTTACTGATTAGTTTAATAAAATCATTAGCAGTTTGTGTTTTTGAAGTAACAATATAAGCGTAACGCGTAAAGTGATCCACAAGAAGATGTAAATATCTTTTCGTAGATCGTGAGCCACCAAAACCCCCAATCGTGTCTATTGAGACTATTTGGAAAGGCTCTGTGGCTGGCCCCAAATGTGACAACAAACCAAATTTATCGTGACCTCTTGTTTTATTTTTTATGCATATTTCACAATTTTTACAATGGTTTTTTATATTTTTAGTTACATTTTTAGCTGTATGTAGCTTACTAATTTTGTTTTGCATTTGTTTTAACCCTAAATGACACATGTTTTCATGTACATATTTAACAATTATTTTACTATAATCTTCCGATAAAATTATTTTTTCACGTTTTTTATAATTTTTGTAGTATATATTATCTTTTGATACTAATTTTGATTTATTATTTTGTATTTATTCATTGTTTTCCTGATCTGTAACGATGTCAGTTAATGTTATCATGTTTACTATTTTCAATTGTTCATCAGTATCTTCATTTGCCTCCAATACTGGGTTTCTGCTTAAACAGTCCGCTTCTACATTTTCTTTTCCTGGAGCATATTTAATTTTAAAATCATATTGCGATAATAATATGTTAGATCGCTTAACTCGTCATCTGTTCTTGACTTAATATTTAAATTCTCTAATGGTTTATGGTCAGAATATACTGTAAACGACTTTCCTATTAACCAATATTGCCAATATTTGATTGCCTCTTTAATTGCCAAACATTCTAAATAAATTGCTTTTTTTTTCTTTTGTAGTTGATTTAATTTTTTGGAAAGGTATGTAACTGGTTTATCTTTTCCGTTTGATTGTGTTTGCTTTAAAACTGCTCCAATACCTTCTAAAGATGCGTCTGTGTGTATATTAATTGGCAAATTTTGATCAAATATTTCTAAGATAGGTTGTGAACATAACAATTTTTTTACATTTTGAAATGATTTTTGACAGTCCTCAGACCATATAAACTTCTGATTTTTTCTAAGCAAATTATGAAGAGGTTCTAAAATCATTGTACTTTTTGGAATGTATTCATGATAGAAATTAATTTTTCCTAAAAATTGCCTAACATATTTCTGAGTTGTTGGTGTTGGAAAATTTTGTATTGAAATTAAATTATCTCTTATGGGCCGTACTGTATTATTGTGTATTATGTGACCAAGATATTTTACTGAGTCTGAAGCAAAAGTACATTTTGTAAATTTGAGTCTAAAACCCTCCTTTTTAATGGCTTCTAATAATTGTGATAAATGGTCCATATGTTCGGAAAAAGATTTGGAAAATATCAAGATATCATCGATGTAGTTAACTGCAAATTCTGTAAGTTTATATTTTCTTAATATATTACTTAATATCCTTTGGAAAATTGCCGGTGACGTCTTTAAGCCATATGGTAAACATGTCCATTGGTAATGCCCTTCCTGTGTTACAAACCCGGTTTTTTTTCTATCTTCTATTCTTAGCGGTATAGACCAGAAGGCTGAATTGACGTCTAACGTAGTAAAATATGTTGAATTTCTTGTTTTAATTACTAGGTCGTCAATCAATGGGAACGGCTGAGCTTGCGGTACTTCAATTTTTTTAAGGTCTCGAAAATCTATACATAACCGCGATCTTCTGTTGTCTTCTTTTTTGAAAGCCAATGTTACTGGTGCTGCAAACGGGCTATAAGATTCTTCTATAAGGTTTCTGTCCAGTAACTTTGCTATTTGTGTCTCAATTTCATTTTTGTCTTCAACTGAACACCTGTAAGGCCTTTTACTACAGTACTTGTCCACGAGTAAGTCAATACGTGCTTCATATTCTCTGACTGTACCAATATCATATTTGTCCTTTGCGAATATTGATTTGTATGTGTCAATCAGTTTGTGTATTTCCAATTTTTGTTGAACATTTAGGTTACCCATATTTATTTTAAAATCTTCTTGTTTAACATGTTCATTAAAATTTATTGAACCAGCATTCATTTCAATTTCCACCTCCTTAGAAGTGTGGGTTTCGTCTATTTTCTTATTTATAAGCTTTATTTTTTCTTCTCGTAATTCTTCTCTTTTTTGGTGTATCTTCAAATTTTCATCTTGAACGAGTCTAAATTGTTTTATCATATCCAATCCAATTAAAAAATTATATTTAAATTCTTCACTGTCTACTATATACACATCAGCATTTTCTTCCATATCAAAAATTTTTACTTTAATAGTTGTCAAACCATCCGTTTTTTTAACACAATTAATTGTGATGAGGTTATCGCTCATTCTGTTACATCCTTCTTCTTCTTTTAATCTTATTAGTTTGGAATTTATTACAGAAACATTTGAGCCCGAATCATATATTCCAAAAGTTTCTAATTGTGAGTTCAATAATAGTTTGACTTTAATTAATGGTGTTATTATTCGTTTTTTTTTGTCATCATAATTTAATTCAACATCTATCACTGAATTATTTACGGCTTTATTCATATTTCTTTTACTATTGTTCGTTTCAGTTTGTTTGAACCAGCACTTATATTCGGGATGAAACCGGTTTCCCTTATTTAAATTTTCACAAATTTGGCATGGTTTTATTTTGTCCGATTTCCCTTTATACTCATAGTTAGCAGTCTTACTCTTGATGAAACTATTTTTTTTTACAACAAACTCATATTTCCCAATTTCATTGTAAAGGCTTGAAGTGGTTTTTACGTCTTCTTTATCAATTTTTTTCATTACATAAGCTGGTAACCCTATTACAATGAGATTCAATAATGTTTGGGTATCAATGTGTTTGTTAATTTCTAGTAACATTCTTTCTTTTTTTGTAGCATATTCCAGTAGCGATCCACTTTGAAATCTGAATGAGAAAGCATATTTTATTTGGGACCACCCTTTATTTCCATATGTTTCACAGAAATTGTCCTTCCATACTGTCCACTCCGAATTCACTATCAATTTTATCAGCATACTGCTGTACCAATCTAAACATTGTTTCTCTAACAATTGTTTTAAAATTCCGATTTTATCTTGATCCTGAGTAATCTCGAATCTTTCACACTCACTCTCGAATTCTGCAATCCATTGAACAGCACATGATGTTCTAGTTGAAAATTTTTCTGATAAGAATTTTTCTGCGATTTTGCTCATACTTTTCTTCTCTGGTGCATTATTATTTGTGTTATTTTGTGAAGAGATTGTCCTTTCTGTAATGTCTTCTAAATACTGGTCACCGAACTGTACATTTTCACCGTCATCTAAATATATTCTCCTCAAATCGGTAGTTAAAGGGGGATCCCTTTAACTACCGATTTGAGGTTTAACTTCAGACACATTTACGAAAATCCGGAATTCTCTTAAAAAAAGACACCAAACACGCTCAGTATGGATATACTGAGCGTGTTTGGTGTCTTCTTTTAAGAGAATTCCGGATTTTCGTAAATGTGTCTGAAGATAATATGGCAGTGTGTTTACTTACCGGCTTTAATTCATCCGGAACCTCGAAAATACATCCGTGCGGCGTTTCAATAGAAGTTATACATATGAGATTCGTCTTACCGTCCGTGGATGCCAGTACCGTAAATTTGAACCGTAGTTTCTCCATTTTTCTTTGTTACAACTAGTAATGTCGTTTTATAAGACGATATTCCCAAATACAATAAATGTAAAATCTTATTCTCCGAAATAAACAATGCCGTTGCTCTGTAACCAAAGATATTTATTTTAATAACCTGCACAGGGTTATATGTAATTACATTGTTAAACTTAAATCACACTATCTCACCTGTAACCAAAGAAACGACATTAAAAGTTTATTGTTTCTTTGTAAATTAATTTATATCCACACGAAAAAATATGCACTAAAATGGCGTCCTCTATTCAAATAATTATATCTTGTTTTAAACATAGGTATACTGCTTTACCAACTGTGTGACCGCAACACACAGCACCATCTATTAAAGAACTTAAACAATTGGTGACTGTTTTACTCACCATCACCACAGAAAACTAAACATAAATACTAAATAGGCTATACAATAAAAAGGTTCATTAAAGAAATATATTTTCTTTACATGTATTCAAGTCAATGTCATGTAAATCTAAGACAGCTCTTGAGACTGAAGACACGGCCATGGTTCCTCGTCATTCAAGTAATCGTCAACTTTATAATAACCCTTTTTGAGAAGACCATTTTTGATGTACATTTTGAATGAATTATAGGGCAGTTCCCATGCCTCTAAGGGTACTTTGTTGAAAAAGGTAACACAGTTTCCAACAAACGACTTTTTTACTTTCTGTAGACGAAACTTGGTAACCAATAACTTATGCTTGTTCCGTGTGTTGCGGTTGTGAATGTCAGAAAGCTTTTTAAAGGATTTAATATTCTTATGTGTGTACATTATCACATCCAGTATGTATTGTGAAGCTACTGTGAGAATATCTATTTCCTTAAATCGTTCTCTCAGTGAGTCTCAGTATGCGCAGCATTGCTATTGTCGCAGCTCATGAAAAGGGTTATTGATACCTACTCATCGAGATACCCAATTAACTCTGTATTGGCATTTTCGGATTCAACAGTAACACTTTGTTGGATTCATTCGTCGTCCCATCGATGACAAACCTTCGTAGCCAATCGAGTTACCAAGATCCAAGAGAACTTGTCAAGTGATCACTTTCATCACATCAAAGGAACAGAAAATCCTAGCGACTGCTTGTCTAGAGGCTTAACTCCAGCTCAACTGGTGAACCATCCACTATGGCTATCGGGCCCTCCATGGATGAAGCTTTCAAAAACTGAATGGCCGATTCAAGCATTTGTACCGGACGAAGTTATCGCTCCTGAAGAAAAAACGGTTTCTTTATTTACATTTGACAATTCGAAAGACAACATAATTTACGACTTGTCGAAACGGTTCTCTTCATGGACACGGTATGTACGCACAGTTGTTTATGTGTTGATATTTATTTAAAAAATGTCTTTAGGTCCTATTAATGCTGATGACATAATAGCAGCCGAATTAGAGATTGTACGAGCTCTGTAAATAAACTTAAAAAAAAAAGCTTCTAAATTTTTAATTTAAAAATAAAGTAAAATTTCGTCTGTTTTGTTGTTCTTATAAATAAACAAAGACAGAAAATACCACGAAAACTCAATTTGAAAATTTAAAATTTTAAGCTTTTTTAAGTTTACTTGACCGACTACTCCGAAAAATCCTCATCATTAAGTATCACTTTTTGTTGCTTTTACGAAGGCTCAAGGTCTAGGGCGGTCTTTAGAATACGAAAATTCCTTGGGATATGTTTTATTTTTTTATTTACGTACATTAATGGTATTTTGAGGCATTTTTAGCGTAAAATTTTGAATTTAGTATTTTTTTATCCTACTTGTATCAAAGTGAGGACGCTAATTTTTTTGTCAGTAAATGCTTTATTTGTAGTAATACTTTTACAAAAAGAAACTAACTAGTTAAAAAACCCAAAACTTTTTTTTTATTAATAAATTTCTTCATTCCAGAATTTCTCAAAAAAAAATTTTAAAAAATTCATAACTCGAAAACTACAAAAAATCGGCCAACATACATGGGGTTATATTCTGATAGCTAATGACGTGAGGAATCTAAAAAAAAATTTTGACGTCAAGGTTTGGACCACCCTGTATAGGCCTAAATATAGTTATGTTATTTTAGTTTTCTCTGAGCAATAAGGATGCTATTTTGTGATAAATAATTTATTTGTGTTAACTATTTCGAAAGCTATTTCTTTCAAGGCCGGGGGAATGGTTTCGCAACTATGTAAAAACATTAAATACTTAAATGTGTCTCTACCTCCTTGTCGGGTTATCATTATTGGCCGGCAAGAAGAAAAGAAAATTATATATGTCATTCATCGACCGAAAACTCTAATGTCACAAATTTAATGAAGAGAAGCACATGCATGTAAAATATAAATAGAAATTCTTTAATAAACTACTTCAAGAAACCTATAATAAGTGCCGCTACCGTCTAGCTACAATGTTCACTCGATAAGGAAAAAAGGAACCACTACATAATTATAATTGGTAAGTTGCATCATTAATTATGTTTTTTTACCCAGGGTGGGGACCCTGGGTAAAAAAACATAATTAATGATGTGGATCCCTTTATTATAAAAAATAGACAAATTTTATTGAGACTGAAGTACCTCCACAGTCAAACTATACAAAATAGTTTTGTGGTGCTATGTGTACTATTTGTATCCTGATTGTAAATAAATAAATAAAAAACCCTTCCAAGTGCGAGTCGGACTCGCGCGCAAAGGGTTCCGTACCATTATCAATTTATTATTTAAAAAATAAAGTTAAATCAACCTATCTCAAAAACTATAGGAGATAACTTATTCAAACCAAAAATCGTTGATAGAGTTTATTAATGTGCATAACATATATTTTTTTTAGAATTTTATATAGTGTAGTTTAAAAAATAGAGGGGGGGGACACATTTTTCAGACTTTGAGAGCTGATATCTCGAAAACGATTTGCTTAAATAAAAATGAGATGTATAAACCTTCATATCATTTTCAAAGACCTTTCTATTAATACCCCACACGCTTATATACAACTAAAAAAATTTTTTTATCCCTCAGTTACATGTATGGAGGGCCCCCACCCCAATGGTTTTTTTTACAATTTAGTATCATAATCCTGTAGCGGTTTATACAACACATATCCTTACCAAATTTAATTACTGTAGCATTTATAGTTTCCGAGTAAATCGGCTGTGACAGACGGACAGACGGACTGACGGACAGACGGACATGACGAATCTATAAGGGTTCCGTTTTTGCCATTTTGGCTACGGAACCCTAAAAAAGACATGACCCAGCCTTTTACGAAAATGGGTAATAATACGCATTACTGGCAAACGTTATTAAGTATTAATAATTAACTAATATGTAAATGAACCGCACAAAATATTTTATTTTCTTGCAACGATTAATGTAATGTATGGCCTACTTAGTTGTCAATAGCTGCGAGTGGCTACGGACTGTCATTGTCAAGGGCTAATTAACGATTCATATTGAATCACAGAACTAAGATGACAAAGAATGATCGACAACGATTAAAAGCATAACCAAAAACGAAACGCAAGTGTGTGCGTAAATTTGTCTATGTGTGGTCAGGAATAGGGTTGCCTATTACAACAGAGCCATTATCTATCGATGTTTGACTGTTTTATCGACAACATGGAATTTAAATTCTTCGTTTTTTATACTATAATGTGAATTGAGGGTGTCAAATTACAAATTGCAAACGTGTGTGAACTTATTATCTGGCGTATCCCTTAAAGGACCATGGGCAACTTAGTATGGAGCTTGGACCCAGAACCAACAGAGCTGAGAGTTAGGTCATTAAATACGTCTATAAATATACTTCATTTTGTTCTATGGGCACCAAGTTGTATTACATTGCAGAACCGAGATATTCATATTTTAGTCAGTGGTTATAAGATCTACAAAAATGGGTTTCTCTTAGTGATTGACTACCGATCAATAGGATAATAATATAAAAGCGATACAAAATAATAAGTACTTAAACTAGAGAGAGATAACAGGCGGTCTTATCGCTAAAAAGCGATCTCTTTCAGACAACCTTTAAGTAGCGAAAAAAGTTATAATGACATAACAGAACCGAGCGTTTGAGAAATACAGAAATGTGTAAAAATGCCATATTTTTGGATTATTATTAATCGGCAGGTGACATAGATATTTAAGTATCAATGATACATTACAAGCATAACACTTGAAAATATTGCACACAGTATCATAAATGATACTTCTAAAATGTCATAAAAGCAAACAAACGTCACTTCAGTTTTGACTTAGTCATTATGTCATAAGGTATAAAATAAATCTGGGTAAAGCAAAAAGTTACTTCATTTTAGAACTGTACTCATTGATACCATATGCACCTATTTAATCTGAAGTAAAATATGAATATCTCGGTTCTGCAATGGAATTCGACTTTATGCCCATGTAATTAAATGAAGTAGATTAAAAGACCTATTTAATAGCCGAACTCTCATGTCTGTTGGTTCTGGGTCCATTTTGACGTATGGTCCTTTAACAGAAATAATAAAAATCGCATTTTATCAAAAAAATCCCACAAAACATAGTAAGGTCCTTCAAGTTTATTAAATACACATTCGTATTTTAAATCTGGGACTATGGCGGCATCGTAATGTAATAGACTGATTAGGTATGTTTATCGAAGGAATATCGATATTGGTAGTTCAACATTTAGTCAAGCTCTAGCGTAGCGTGACCATTTATATTTTTACACAAAATATCCTTTAATATTAAATATTGTGATAAATTATTAGCGCACAGTGATAGGATAACTAACAATGAATGCTAGAAAGTGATAACTTACACAATTTATGCTACTAAATCAACAAAATATCACTTGAAAACAATCAACCGGCAAATCATATTTGCCTGTGAAACGAGTGTTTGCCGTCATTTCTTCGGTGGGTAACAGGGCAATCCTTTACACTACACGATACCATATCGCTTTAATTATTTGTGTAAATTTACTTCTTACTAGAATTAAATATAATATCACTTTTAAATAACAGTCTCCGTCGAGAAGGCTGTACGGCTGATATGTCACTTCGAAAGTGGGCACGCTTTTGGGATTGTTTTCTATCTCTTTCGCACTCGTGTAATAATCATATGACTGGTGGCTTCCCTTTCACACGCTTCCTTTCTCTATTAAGCGCTAGGCGCGGATTCTAACTTTATG